>JAVKLF010000073.1:15616532-15632390 GCA_034783495.1 Millerichthys robustus | reverse complement strand
CGAGTTTGTTTGATCAACTTAAAGTCACTTGTTCTGACTACTTATTGTGTGGTTTCAAATTTACATAGAAAAGGTGATTATACTTTAAAAGAACCCCTTTTTCCTCATAACTGAACAGTTTATGAGAAGGTGTAATTTCAACTCAGTATTTCACACTGAAGTTCCTTTACATAACCTAAATTAAATTATGCTTTCTGTCAAAACTAAATAGAAAATATTTAGCGCTCTTTGTTTATATTATTGTTCTTACTGTTTAGCTTGCTAGCTTTAACCCAAATAAAGTACTGAAGGAGATGATTCTAGATTCTGTTGGTGAGGATTCTCCTGTAAATATTATGGTCATATCACAAATTTGATCATAAAATGATATAAACTCAGCGGTGAGCCCCGTCAGGACATCAGGCAGGTGCTTTAAAACGTAAATCATCCAGAAACAACTTGTTTGCCTTGTTGATGTCAGAGGTCTGAGGCTGATCAAACAAGCACCTCTCTGTGTCTTTACTCCCGCAGTTAGAATATTCCACATATTAAATGTTTATTTCGAACAGGGTTCTGATATTGTAGTGTGTTGACAAGACAAGAAGGTTAGATCAGCAATGATGTATGAAACCCCTTCAGAAGAGCTATATCTAAAATCTGTTCTACTTAGATGGACAAGCCTTTTAGTCAAACGATGTGGGTTGGTGTAGTGGGTGGAAATACTGAACAATCGCTCACAAAATCAATTAAGGTAAATCTGTAAGTATGCGTGATTTGTTCAAACTTGGTCTGATTTAAACGGTTGGCCACATTAAGAGAACCAGTGCAGCATGTTCCGAAGCAAAAATGTCACCTATCTGAACAAAGCATTTCCAATTTCATAGCAAATAAACTAGAGGCAGATGAATGCATTTCACCAAGTCAGGGATATTACAAGCAAAATCATTCTTTTGTTCCACTGCACTTTAGTTCTACTTTCTGGAACAGACTGAAAAATCTGTTAAACACAAATTCATTTAAGGCTGATGGATCATCTTTCTGCAGTTCTGCTGCTTGTAATAACAGAACTGCAATATAGAAATATCTTACTCTCAGGAACTTGTTCTGTAGGGAAGCTGCCTGAGAAATCCTATCGGAGCCGTGGATTCACTTCAGACAAATGACAGACCCGTAAAAACTAGACTGATGCAGCAGACTAGAATTCCAGCATAGGCGTATAATAAAGGCCGAGCGTTGTGATTCTGCTGTTAAAGTTAGTTTACAGGGTACAGAAGATAAAAAAACCCCTTTTAGAATATACAACTTCTTATTCTCAGACCTACATCACTGTAGCAGCTGCAGAATCCCACATAGCTGATTTTACTGCCAGTGCAGGTTTAGGACCACTGAGTTTTAGGCATCAATACTTAGCGCCTTGACAAAGTATTCACACTAAGATTAAATAATACACAGTTGCACACGATTTACTAATTAGGTGACTTCTGAAGGCTATTGGTTGTACTAGATTTTATCATTATAAATGAGGCTAAATACAAAAGCATAGCACACTTTTTAGGTACTTGAAAAAAAACAAAAGTTATAGCAATACATCATTTTCTTTCCACTGCATTACTTTGTGCTGGTCTACAATATAACAAATATACATACAAAATAAACCTTTTCAAAGCACTGTAATGTAAAGCAAATGGTTATTTGACTGAAAACCCAATAAATATAAACACTTGCGTTGTTTTAAAATTGAATACGTGTCATTTCTGCTCCAGTATTACATGTGGGTGGTTCTTGCTATTTGTGGATTTCACTGATACTAAGAATGAGTAGTATTCATCATGCAAACACAAACCAACAGACAACTGGTGAAACACACAATTTTATAACACAACCTGATCTCTTTTCTGTTATACTGGTTTAACAAGTCTCTTCCACACTTGTGCCTGTGCTTCCTTCCTCACTCACCCATGCTTATACTCTCCTGATGCTCAGCTTCATCTCATTGTTCGGAGGATGTGTGTGACTTTTAAACAACATAAGACAAAACAAACTGAACACATTTCTTGCAACGTTCTTTAGATTGAAATCGTTGTTTCTAAAAAGATTTTTTTCTGTTGGAAGGAATTGAGACGAAGGCTTTTAAATTCTGATGAAGTCAGCAGAGTTTGCTCTGACACTTTGAGGTCATTCCTGCTCTCAAACAATACCAGCAAAAAAATTGCTATCGCTCGTTCTGCTTTTCTAAGCTTTGTTCACTTGAACACCTGGGATAATAAATCAGAGAAACATTTTTTCATGTTAGGAATTTTGTCTTGAAGTATTTCTTTTTTCCTTTCTTTAGACCCCAGGATACTATGCTGCTTTGTTTTTTGTATTCCATTATGAATGAAAGCAGATTTTATCCCACTCATTCAGCTCTGCTGCAGCACGAGATGCTAAGCTGTCTGTCTCCATCTGCCACCCACTTTCATATCTCAGTGTCTCATGTGAAATTGTAAACACAACGAAGTGCGTGTTTGCATCATGCTGGTGTTCAGTAGGAACCTCTGGTACATAACCACACACATACTGTACAGAACTACGAACGTGTCCTTGAGAGAAGAGTCCGATGGGCTGGTTCATTCAGAATATTATTGTCTGCAAAGTGGTTGGTCTGAGCCCATCACATTGCCCTGATTACCTGGACAGGCTATTTTGAGATTGCCCTCAAGCATCTGCCATGTCTGCCTATCATCGGGGAAACATCCAGGGAACCCCTGTATATTGATCAATTCTCCTTAGCTGCAAAGTACTTTCATCAGCCAGCAGTCACTCAGCAACCACCCACCTCTCCTAACCACGCATGTGCACGGCAGTGGGTGGCACTGGGTCTGCCTAATGCGTTGGAAATTTCATTTACTTCCCCTCTTCTCCTTTCCTATCTGGCTTGTGCATCTTTCCTTTCAATGACCAGAGATTGCCTGTCTTCCTCGGGGCATACTGCCTTTCTACATGTACCAGATCTAGGGAGGATGGATGAACTGGCAGGAAGGAGATCTGAGCGAGGCAGATAAGGGAATCTAAGGAGAGATAGCTCGATCTCTCAACTTTGTTCAATAAATGTTGGTCACTTTTCTGCAGAGTCATCAGAACGTTTCCATGTGCAGTGCAGTAGAAAGTTCATTTACAGCGCAGAGATGAGACAACAGATTGTCATTAGTTTGGGGTTTGCATCATGCAGTATTAATTAGCTATGTGGGTGCGTAGAACAAGTTAAAAATGGGCGTTGTGCGTCTGTGGCAGCGATTCTCTCTTTAGGATGCAGTTCATTCACCATCTGCTGTTGGAGTTAACATACTGAACTGAGAACAAATGGCACTCCTATCATTTCTCCCCAGTTATCTTTCAAGAGCTTTCTAATCCACATGGTGCATATGATCTGCTTTGTGGAAATGTTCGCTATCTTTGCAATGCTTGTTAAAATCCTGCTGAGTCAGGAAGAATAATCCTTCGACAGCTTTTGTGACTTTATGACACTTTGTTGGAATTTCATCCTCCTGTGCTTCAATGAGTTGTTTTGTTAAATGCAGATAGAATCTGATTGTAAACAGCCCTCACTTTGCTAATTAAAATATTTTTGTAAAAACTGAGAGTTTTTGATGCATATGCATTGTTCTTCTACACACAAAGGAAGTTTTTGTTGAGAAAACTAACATTTTTACAAAAAAAAAAGGAAAAACACATCGATACTATAGCTGGAACCTAAGTGCTCTAAGAAAGCCAGAAATGGTAGTAGTTGCTTTAACTGGATTATGGTTAATATCATAACTCTTTTAAAAGAGTCTTCTGTAACTTGAGACTTTTTAAGAGAAAAATACAGTTTGAATAAATAAACATCTGTAAGCCACTCTATTCTGAAAAATGTATTTGTTGAGGCTCATTGGCTTTTAATTAAAATTTGCGGAAAACAGAGTCTGACAGGGACTCTACTAAAACCCTCCAAGCAATCTTTGCACAAATGGCAGCATTACATGTGTGACATCCATGATTAACCATTAGCCTGTCATCTGAGTCTTCCGAACATTGCTGATGAGTTGTTTCCTAGTTCTTAAAGCTGTGTGGGGTTTCAGCAGTCCATGCTTGGGGGAATGTGCTGAGGTAACAGAATGCTGGATCTGGCCTGGATCCAAAACGCCTTAAAGCTCTCTTGTATAGGTTGCTGCAGGTCTGGTAGCTCTCACGTGTCAAACATATACATGAGAAGCAGACACTGATGGTTACCGTCAATGTGACTGCAGTCGTTGCTGTGAGCTGAGCACTGAGGTTGGTTTAGGTTTGAAATATCTGTTATCAGTGGAGCCTGGGTCCCTGAGCAGCACCAAGCCCGTAACGCACAGTGTCATAAGTCAGTCAGTAAATCAATACTCAGCAGCCAGTGGACTCTTAATTTCTCTGTGTGACATGGAGGATAAAGCATGTTTCTGTCTCAGCCACAAACATGCCACACATGAGATTATTTTATGTTTCTTAAAGCTAAGATAAGCTACTGAGACAATGTTTTAAGGTTAGTAAATATAGGTTGTCTTTACATCTGGGAAATATACTATAAAGCTGTTATACACTAATGCTTTTTTTCTCTTGTGTAAAAAGTACAAAAATAAGCAGTTTGCTGCAGATAATTTTCCTTTTGAAAGATTGGAGTTAATTATGTAAATAAGACCTATATAGTTCGAGGGTGTCTGGAAACCCAGTTTGTTTTCTGCTGGCTAAGAACCAAAGTGACATTCATACTTTGTGTTTCTGCTCTGAACTCGCTGTATTGTAAGCAGAAATGCAGCCTCTCCTCTCACTTGTTTGTGGCCTAATGTGTTTTATTCAGAAGAACAGGTGTTGTCAGTGGGGATTTAGCCAGTCGGGTTCTTTTGAGTCAGGAGGGCAAAGTGATGCAGTTGAGTGTGTTTGCATTCTGTATGATCTGTCTCAGTTTGTTAGAGCTCTACTATCTAGAGAGAGCAGCTGTTCTCTGCGGTAATCTAATCAGCAGAAATAGAAGAAAGCTCCCCTTCTGTGCTCCTGTCAAATATCTTATATAATCCATACCTCCAACCCTGGACAACCCTGGAAAAACTAAAAACTGGTATTATGATCCTAAACTGATAAAAGAATTTGCTTTGTTCCCTTTCCATCTCTGCTGTAGAGATTTGTTTTTTTTTTGGTGTTTGAAGCACACAGATAATAAAACCACCACTGTATTGACAGAAATTGTTCAAATGTTGGCAGAAAATTTTGGAAAAGTATAAAATTTCAGAATGAACTTTGATGTGACCATGTTCTTAACATATTGAGTTAGGCAAACGCAGTCATTGCATAAGAAATCAAACAGAAGCAAGTGCCTTGCTGCAGCATGACTTTGCTGCCAAACTGAGATCAAGCTTGAGTTTCTATTTGACATTACAACTTTGGACATTTTACAGACAATTTTTTTTTAATAGTAAAAATCTGAGGAGACTCTGGTCAGTTCATGGGCATTTTGATAGTCACCAGAGGCCCCACCTATGAGTTGATACTGTATGTCTGGCTTCTTATAGATAAGAAAGACTCAATAATCTTCGTTAAGTACAAAAGTCCATTAATGTTGAGAGGACCGTCCCTAAAAGTATCACATTAATATTACTGGCTAAAGCTTCATTAATTTGTGGGGCGACTCAGTTTGGTCACTTGTTAAAATTGCCCGTCTTAGATATCTAATAGTTTTCTCCAATTTGGGCTCAGAAGACCATGTCAAACATTGTCATTAAGACTGAACAGTCCGTTCTCAGCATCGCATTTAAAAATCTTCTTGGTTTAAATTGTAGAATTTTAGACAAGCAAGAGGGAAAGAACCATAATGGTTTTCTGAGCACTATTGACTATCTTTATAAATGTCGGATTCTGGAAGCAAGTGAAAAGCAGCCAACATGTTCCTTTTTGCTTACAACAAACTGACAAAGCTTGCATTTCTACGCAGTCATGATTTTAACTTGTTTTGGAGGCAACCCCATAATTGACGGATTATCCTGGTCCTAAGAGACCAGCAGCATGGTGATCATTCGTTTCATCTTGGGGTGTCGGCAGTAGCTGCACACTGACTCGCATTCGTTTTTAAACAAATACAGAAAATTCCAGTCAGTATTCATCTGTGTTGCACACTCAGCTTTGTATCACTACAAGAAACAAAATCGCAGTGTCTTTGTGACTGAAATAGCAAATAAAAATTCAACTTTTGCTTTTATGTGTCGTTTTTTTTAAACCTCCTTTCAGTTCACAGCGATGTGCCGTAGACCCTGAGAGTGCATCATTCTTAAAATAGCTTTAGATTTGCTTATTTCTGTTTGTTGTGATTATTTCTTCTTACTTGGAATATATGTGTCTGTTTGCTTCAGCAGGATGTACTGCCTGCTACTTTCACTTGTCAGACTGTCAGGAGAGCACATGGCCTACGGTCAGCAGCCCACTCCACACTCTTCACCCAGCCTACCAGTGCCCTGTCTCCACAGGTCAGTGTTTTTGAATGCCTGTACGTGTGCAGCTTTCAGTAAATGTGAAAACAACCCCCTAAGTCTTTAGGATTTTCATTTGTAAGCTACTTAACAACTCAAAAAATATCCGTTTCATTGATGTTTGGTCATTTTTGTGTTGATACCTGCCTGGTTGACAATCGACATCAGGGAGCTTCAGCTTTGTCAGCTTTTTCTGACACCTGAATCCTCTGCTGCACTTGTTAAAGTCCTTCCTAAAGGTCAGTTTGGAAAATGTTTCATCATTATAAGGCCAACATTTAGATTGGAGTTGGATCGATGTGTATCGACCACCCAGATATCTAAACCTGTCTTTTTCATTGGAATGTTGCCAACTATTTTGAGTACTGAGCACTTTGTTTCGGCGATTCACCTAAATCCTGTAAATCTGAAACAAAATTTAGACCAAGAATTTGCAAATGTGCACAAGTGTAAAATTTGTTTTTGTAAGATATGACAAAGATTGATATGACTTAGATGTAAAAATAAATATAAGGTATGACTTGAAAATTGGCTCTAAATTGTTGCGACGTTCTCATCCTGAGGCATCATAGAAGTGGGTTCCCAGCTGAACCTATCGGACGGCTCTAAGGTCTGGCAGAGAGCGACGTCTCACCATTACCACTTTGTCCTTTGTCTCGTCTTCCAACTCAAAAACATCAGACCGCAACTCATTGCACTTGGTATTCCTGGGAGTAACGGCCACCTGAATCCAATAAAGCAGACGCATTACGTTAAAAAGATCAGCTCAAGGTTAGGAGAGTACATTTTTCCTCCAGGAAATGCACTTGGCCCACCGACAAACTTACACGGGATGAAACTTTTATGATGAGAACAGGATATTTGTTCCTTGAGTGCTTGCTGTCCGCGCTCTGTGGATTAGCAGGGCATTATCTCGCCTCCTCCTCTGTCTGTGTGTGTTTGGGCTGTTGTTGGAATGGGGAATGTATGTCTGGTGTTTGAGCCACGTCTATTTATGTGTCAATGGGTTATATGAAACGGAGAAAGTCAGAGTGGGTTTGCGCAGGGCGGGGGCGGCTTTCCTCGCACCGTGTTTACATTTTCCTGCTCAGAGAGGCTTTGCGAGGGAAGGGTGGTGAGCGAGAACACTGGAAATGTATACTTTATATCCACTGCTCGATAGTAAAAACACCTGCTATGGGTTGAAGGTCTTGTTCACAACTGAATGAAGCGGCAGGTAGTCAATAGTCCTGAGTGTGTCTCCTTGTGTTTCCCCCAGAGAGGGTTGTTTGTTCAGGGGGCAGGAGAGGGTTTAGGCACACGAAGCTCTGCAGGGAATGTCCGCTTTCCCAGGTTTTCCTGCCCCTGCAGGCTGACTTATTGTTTATAACTGGAGATTCTTTTGTCGGAGGAGCCTGTAAACATATTTACTTTATTATCAGATATGTGTTCCCCACTCTTGGCTCTTTTTATTTACACCCTGCTCTTGTGCTCCTGCATTGCTGCAGTAAAGTACACTTGTCTCCTCCCTGCCAAAGCCAACACCCTGCTCCCTTCCCTCCATTCCTCCCTCTGCCACTTTCTTGGCATCCTTCGGTTTAGCTGCAGCTTCTCACAGGGTCTGACGGGTCATGGCTCTGTGCACCCTCACGCGCACGACGGCACCATTTGAGCACGAAGTCCTCGATCCATCTGTGACTCGGCTCCACCACGAGGGGAGCTGGGATACTTGTCAAATGTCAAACTGACAGAAATATAAATGAGGAAACTATGCCTTTGAGTTGGGCCACTTTCACTTCACACACACACGCACACACTGGCTTGAGTTTGCAGGAAGATTGAAGATATGATAGGTGGTGCATGAAGAGGTCTAGTAAAAAAGAGGCAGCTGATAAAGATGTAATGTAAGAGAAGTGTAGTGAGAGCAGCGTTTCATCTGCAGTCTCTAAAGCTGTTGAGCAGATCACACAGGTCAGGCACGATTTACATCTTCTACCAAAACCTATACACGTCGAAACGAGTGGCTCCTTTTCCCGAATCACCTCTCTTATAATATTCCAAAGAAGGTAGAAATTGCATTATAGGGTTTATTCCTTTCTTATCTCTATTTGGAGGAACATTGCCAGCAATCTAGAATTGGGCGACTGTGCATCATGTCTCTGTAGGTGGGTGTATTGCAACAACATAATGACAGTTTTACACAGCGAGCTCAACATGCAGTCTTGCATCAGCGTTGGGGAAATTGTCAGTGAGTGAAAACAATGGCAGGCATTTACTGAGAGCGTCACAAGAACAGTTTGTCTGACACTGACCTGCTCTTGCAGAACTAACGGTGTTCTCTCTCTGTGTCTCTCTCTCTCAAACATTTGTTTCATTCTGTAGCAGAAGTAACTGTATTTATAGAGTGTCTCCCTCCCCTTTCTCGCTTTTAATATTTCAAGCACTTCCTCTCCTTTTATGGCATGAAGTCCCAAAGTGTTTGTGCAATGGCATTTAGATTGTAAACTGCATGGAGGAACAAACTGGACTCAGACAGTGGGAGTTAAAGCTATTCCATTCTATTTAGTTGTTACTTTTCACTGCAGCCAGAAACTTGTTAACAAGTTATAAAATAAACTGTGGAGCTTGGCCTTCTCATGTCTTTATGTATTTGTATTTTATATGGGTTTTTGTAAAACTCCTTGTTATGATGAAAGTAACACTCGTTGAAGGAACTCTCAATACATCATTGTATGTCTATGTTTTAAATAATATTTATTTTTTAAGTCTATCAGTTGTTTAGGTTTGTGTTGGGAATGACTCTCAACTTCTACCACACCAAATTTTCTTTCTGAGCTATAATCTTTTTTGTGTTTGTAAGGTTGATTAGCCATGGCAGCCATCTTAAATCAGATTGAGTCTAAATGTTTTTTTTTGTTGCTTTTTTTCACTTGTAGATGGGCATCCAGTGATTACTTTTTGAGTTTTATTCAAATTCCTTTTGTGATTCATGAGCTATTTTCTTAACAAACAAACACATGTGTAAATAAATGTACATAAACACACACCTTTTATGGTGGCGGGCCATAAAAAACGACTGTACTTTCTGAAGTTAGTCCTTGACAAATCCTCAGTTCCATCATTAAAATCCATAGAGCGCAAACAGTTTTGCTCAGTTTTAATTAACTCAGGCATTAATTAGAATGTTAGGTCTGTTCTTGTGTAATTGTCTGTTTTGAGTGGCAGCGTGCAGTGAGAGGCCTTATTATAGTTGTTATTGGATTTCAAGTGCCAGCTGTCAGCAAATTTAATAAAAATATTTCAAAACTTTCTCTTGTCGGTGTGATGCTGAGGGAAGGAATGAAAGAAACTCCTAATTTATTGCTTTCAAAGCAAACTGATTATTCCATCATTGCACACAAACACTGATCCTATTAGTAAAGTTTACAAAAATATTCATTGTCAAAAAAGGATGGGGGATAATCTTAAACTTTTATTTCCTGTTTTGTACCTTTTTAATTGCTTTATTTTTTATGTATTTGGGTCCACCTGCCTCGGCCTAATTGAATCAGTTTGTGTTTTGTTCACGTTCTCTGGGATTAAAGTCTGTGTTACGCTGTTAAAGCAGAATCCTCATTTGCTGTGATCTGTTTGTTAGAGAAAAAGGTAATTTCTGTATTATAAAATGTGCCACCCAGGCTCTGATGTAGCATAAATTTGAATATCAATCACTTCCCATTTGGTATCTTATGATGGTGGTTGAAAAGGGGCTGGTTGTGCGTAATCTTATAGAAGTCAAAAGGTTCTCTGTTTCACCCATGCTAATTCAGGGAATGGGTAGATTATATAAAGAAGTGAAAATGTGAACTTACTCTGGACAGTATAGTGTGACAAATCGTGTTTGGATAAAAACATGCAAAAGAAGAACCAAAATCAGTTCAGCAGTTTCATTGGAAGACTTTGTTAGCGTCGTAGGACTTCCTTCATCCTAATTGAACATCAGCGATCAAGCAGGGGTCATGCTGTGTCTGGCAGCTTCTTGGGTGTGACACTCTTCAGTAATCACACTAAAGCTAAACCTCTTATTTACTTTGATAATAGCGCTTAGAGATTAACTTACAAATGCATTAACGTTGTCATTCAAGTTTTCCGTGCAAGCGGAGCTGCAAGACTTCAGGTCCCGGTGGGAGATTTGATGGGAAGTCATTGTTGCCCTTGTTCAAGTTCATTCGCCAACATCCAAGTGGGACCGAATCCTTCAGTGACGGATGGAGGACAATACGAAAGAACAATAGCAGCCTGGGGTCAATTGGTAGAAGAGGGCCCTTGAGAAAGTTGGAGAATCAAATCACATTCAAACAGGACAATGTGGAGGAGGAAGGTCAGCGCGATGAGGAGCGTACCGATGGCGAGGATTAAGATGGTGAATAAAGCCAGAAAGATACGGGGGCTGCTTTTTGTCAGAGTAATAGGGAGGTCATATAACTCACTTTAATATTAGGTCAAGATGTCAAATGAAAGGACAAAAGGCCAAATTTGAAACCAGGAAAGATAAAAGGGAAGAATCTGATCCACTGTTAATGTTAGCAGACCTAATTAAACTTATTTCAGCATCGTCAGGTTTGTGACGTCTGAGCTGGTGCTGCCACAGAATGTCCAGATAAGAGAGCAGGATGTTGCCCAGAACTTTCTGACATCTGAAAGTTGGACTGTGTGCTAATTCGACTGCTGTGGCTTCCACTCTCACCACCCTGCAGGTGGGCGAAATAACAGGCGCTTCAGAGAGACTGGCCCACTTTCTGCAAAATGTCCAAAGTGTGTTTGACAGCATGCTGCTCACAGCACGGCCCCATGGCACCGACCCGGTGAATGTTTGATGCTTGTTGTGATGAGCCTGGGCGGAAATGTTTCTGTTGTTAACTAACTGAAAAAGAGAACTTGGAAATAAATTGTTACATTTAGCCTTTTCTTTTTAAACACTAGCATTCTCATCGGACCAATGTTTGTCTAAAACGGTAACAGAAAAAAGAAAACCTACAAGCCCTCTCACAGATGAAGTGGTTGAGGGTTGTTGCTCTGTAAGCTAACAGAAATCTGTTTGTTTTTTTTTTACAGCTGCTGCATGACTCAGATCTGTAAATATTGAGGCCCTAGAGAACATTTATTGCTTTTGTTGCCGAATTCTTCCACATTTTGCTTATTTTTTTTATAGCAGGTTCTTGTGTTTTTATGGAAATAAAAATATTTGCCAGCACAAACATGGCTATATCCAGACATTTTTACTGATATTGAGCTCAATTTGGTAGTAGCTGAGATTTCTTTACAACACGTACTGACCACAGCTTGTCACCATATAAACAAGATAATCTGTGTCTAAAACTCCATTACTATAAAAGTCCTAAAAGTTGGGAAATATTGGATCTCTGTTTCAAAGCCTTTGAAACAACAAATGTTCACACGGGGTTGGCTGTGTGTTACCACACTTTGCACGAGTCAGATATGCTGCAGCTTCTCTTTAACTCTTTATTCAAATCTGAGTCGGCTGCTTTCACTGTCCCAGGCTTGTAAGGGGTGTGTTTGGCTCCCAGCAATGTTAAACACACTATGTAAACCTGCTGACACAGGCAAAGAGCACAACTGAGTTCAGTTCCCCTGACTTTTCTTTTTCAGCCCTCTCTGTAGACCACCATTGATTAGGCTAGATAGTTATTACAGCAGACTGATAGATGAGCACTGAGCTGGCTGGAAACAGTCATTTATATTCTGGGCAGTTTGAGTGTTTTTTCTGTTTTTTGTAACCTTTTCTTTGACAGTTTGAGTTGTGTTCATGCATAGAGGGCCAAAGGAAAGACACTTGCAGAAGGGGAGGGCTGTCAGAGTTTCTGTCTTCTCAGGACTCGCTCCATAAATAACAGAAGCTGTTCAAGGAGGAAGTCACAACAGTCTCAGAAACTGCGCTGCCCCAAATATCACCTCAGCAGAAACAGAGGAAAACATGCAAGTCTGCTTATTTCTTTTTTTTTGCAAATATTTTTTTGCAGCAGCTATAACACTAATTAGAGTTCTGCTTCACAGTCAGTGGTGCCTCCAGAACATTCTTAGGGGTGGCTATGTGGGGCCACTGAAACTCCTGAGGTGCCTCACCTAAACCACAAACCAAATCAGAGTGTTATCCTGCTGCAGAGCTAACCAAATAGACGATTAGTTCAAGCAAATAAAAGTTCATCTCCAAATATAAACTACTTCAAAGTACTTAAAAGTTTCAAACAAAACACGAGAACTTCTCGTGGAAACTGTAGTGCTGCTTTGACAACATCAGTGAAGTCTTTGTAGCATCTGCTAACAAATAAAAGTTGTATTATAATAGTATAATAAGTTACCGTTTATTTGTTTTTAGTGCAGTTGTGGAGCAGAGGGAGACTGTAGATGTTTGGAACGATGTCCTCTTCAACCTCAGCTTTAAAAGAAGTTTAGGTGTATTTTGTGTTGACAGTTCTGCCGGTGGCCAAACCATTTTGTGTTTTCTCAGGTGGTACTTGGTATGAAGGTTTAAAAGCTTGTTAGTGAGCACAAAAACAAATCACCAGAAAGCCTAATTTACTCTGTTTATTCTGGTCTAATGAGGTAGATTGTGTTTTTTTTTTTTCTTTTAACCGATTATTGCATTTGTGTCATTCTAGTCAAATAATTCTCCTGGTTTCTCAGAACAAGGCCAAAAAAATCCAGCATCACCAGTCAAGATTAATGGCCTACTTGCATATTTTGGAATTTTACTTTGACATTTTCTTTGTTGGGTTTTAGGTACAGTTTTTTCTCAGTTGACATTTAAATTAGTACGTCCCCTGAGGTAAAAACCTTCTTTTACCTTCTGAAATATTAAATACTTTGAAGTTGAAGTGGAGCCGTGCTGATTGTCATTAAGACTTTTTTTCAAATCAAGAAATCTGGTAGGATTGTACTAATGTCACCTTAGATTTATTTTTATGGAATGCTTTGACATTATTTTGAGTTTTCAAACTTTAGAGCCTCTTCTTGCATGGAAAAGTTTTTCTTTTTGTAAAGAGCTGCAGCTGTGGCTGTGTCGCACAAGTCTCAAGACTTTAAGATAATATAAAGGATCCCTGGATTGTGTATTAAAATCTCTACTACTAGGCACAAATCTTTTAAGTCAAGTTTAATCTTTTAGAGTTGGAAAAAGCATTTAGAGTCAGTGTGAAGGCTTCAGTCTAAGAGTAAAAATAGTAAAATAGTCTCTACATTGATGGAAACTCACACAATCTACTGAATCATTGCACATCCTCTGAAGCACGAGGATTTCTAAATAAATCTGGCAACGGAAATCAAATCTGTTGTGTCCAGAAACTGAAAAATGTCCAGTAACTTGGAAAATGTACTTTTAGATGGCTCAATTAGACCTTCAACAGCAATATGTTGAAACTTGTTTTGGAAAATAAAAACTGTTTTGTTACTAATGAAGACTTTAAAACAAACATAATCTGGTGGATTAGGCAGGCCTGTCTAAAACAAACTCAGATTATCAATACAAGCACATAAGAAAATATGAAATATGCAACAGAATAAGAAGGGTTCCAGGTGACCTAGTCCTGATTCATGCACTGAACATGATATTTTGTCTGTGGGAGTTGTATTTCACACACAATCCAGTTGGTCCAGCAGATTATCTGTTGACTGAACTATATCAAACACCCTTTGCAGAATCCTCCTAGAGCAGCTTCACCTGGGGAAAAAAAGCGCCAAAGTAGTTTAAAAAGAAACACTGAGTTGTTCCACAGAGCAGATTGAGTTACTTTGTTCTTTATTCAAAGCAGCTGCTTTATTCTCTGCAAAAATGAATGCATAGAAACAATGTATCAAATGCAAAATAAATCTTTGCTTTCAAGTGTCTCAGAAGAAAGATCTTTCATATCCTGACATACAGACAAAAAACTCTTAGTGCACAGGTGGTGGGAGAAAATTAAAACGGGAAGGATAATGGGCACTAAATAAGGCTTATTCACTGAGGAAGATTGATGTGCGATGTGATGTATTCCAAGTTTTCATATTCCTAGAGCTTAATTATATGTAGCAGTCATCCAGAACATACTTCCTCAGATGTGTCAGGGACTTTATTTCAGGAAAGGTAGAACAGAAATGAAGTTGAGTAAAAAGAATGTATTTTGAAGCTCTAAAGCCTTGTACGCTAGCAGGTTGTATATTGTGTAACTGAAATGAACACTGAGACAAGCAGCCAGTGCCATCTGGTGTATGAGCTGTCAAATAGGGCCTTACAGTGCCTGCAGACCCCCCACCCCCTTCATACACACATCTAGTGAATGCCATACCAGTAAATATACAGGTTAAGTATGCAAGCAGCGTTTTCAGTTTCAGATTCGCTCTTATCTGAAAAGTGCTCTGAATCTCTGCCTCTCAGCTGGATTGAGTCTTTTGTGGAGAAGCTCTGTAAATGTTTGGTGGCCGAGGTTTGCCTGTCTTCTGATCACAGGCGTAAAAAACCTGCACTGCTGATTAATAATGCATCAAATTCAAGTCCTGTTGGTCCCAAGGAGGCATGTGTGTGTGGGAGGGGAGGGTTTGGTGTGGGTATGACTGTCTAACTGGGTCCATATGTCAAGGAACAGATTCATCCACAGTTGAGATCTTATCTGGTGGATCAGGCGGGCCATGAGCTGGAATTAATTAATCAAAGCATGTTCCAGTTCTCAAAGGCAATTTTTTGAAATGGAAAGGGAGATTAAGGGGAAATTATTTATATCTCACTGTGACTGTTTTCAGATTTTGATAGCTTAATCAGGAGAAAAGTTGTTTTGTGATCCAATCTGCATTGCAGGGCAGTGATTGGTTTAGTTTGGGCTTTCACTGTGCTCACTGTGCTCTGGCACGAATTTCCCTGCTTGTCTTTCTGGAGATTTTTTAGTAGTGGAGCATTCAAAGAGTGTGTCTGCCAGTTTTACACCCGCTAATGGCTTTTACTAAATAAGCAACCCAGTCCAAAGAGGAGGCAGTTATTTATTTTGTTATATAAGCTCGTCTGTTCTAATGAACGGAGTTCCTGCCAAGGTGATTTATTTTGTTGTATATGTTACACCCCTGTAAAGGGGGATAATGAAGAACAGACACGGACACGATGTTACTTCTGTCGCTTCCAGTGTTGTAATGGTATTCAAAGAACATTAGCAGCATTACATTGTCACATAGAGGGAAAAAAGAGAATTCAAATACATTCAATTCAATTACAAATACTGAACCACACAGCAATGTCTTTGTGTCAACACAATTAAAGACTAATAGCATTACCAAAACAATATATAACTACAGTACAATATGCAGGCTTTGTACATACAGACATTAAGAAAACAAATCAAACCCCTGTATCTTTTACATTTATCAAGGT
>JAVKLF010000073.1:15578640-15616432 GCA_034783495.1 Millerichthys robustus | reverse complement strand
ATCACTCCAGACATAACTAATCGATACACGATCGGTAATTAAACTTCTCAAAACATAAACTCAGCGGAGGCATGACTACATACTCCCTCTATCGTTATAATCAGAAAGTAATATTAAAGAAAAATACGTTGTAAACTTATTTAACTTATACATCTATTTATTAGATCACTCTGTGGCTTTTCAGTCGCAAGACCAGAATAATCGATCATAGATCACTGGATCTAAAATTAGAGTGAATCTTCCTATTAATTTCTACTCTATTAGACAACTGAAGCATGCCATCTCCACATACTAAAAGCATCAAAAAAACACAACCTTTAGCTGAAGTTTTATAACTATTACAGACAGGCTTAGTGTGTGTACGCAGTGAGTAGTGAGCATCCTGAAGAAGATCTAGGTGTTCTGCTCAATGGGTGATGCTCACAGACAGAAAAACATGACTCAGCTGTTTAATTCCTGTGTCCGTTTAATATTTGTTCCCCACTTTGGGCCAATTCAGGCAGCTGATCCAAGAGATTTGCTTAAGTTTAAGTTCAGTTGTAGCTACTGCATAACTTTATTGTGTAATTAGGTAACAAAATGCCTTCATTTTGATGTATAAACTAATATGTGTTAAAAGTTCAAATTTGCTGCCACTGGCTTGTTAGGATCACCATGGTAACCACGTGTTTTAGTGCTTTCTGTCAGAGATGTGACACGTTAACTTTGAAGAGAAAATTCTGAAGTGAAATATAATCAAATCAATGGAGGCTTGTATGTGCTCCTTCTGTTCTCTGGGGAGATCTGAGAGAAAACCACGTCCTCCATCAGTGAGACATGCTCATGAAAGAAGGCAACAATGCTACAATATGATGTACAAACTGTGAGCAAAGCATAAAGACAGTGGGAACAGGAAGAGTTTGTTTGCAAAACCTTTTCAAAAGTTTAAAGTTATGGATTACAATAAATGGATTACTTTCAAAACATCAGGCCCTACTCAAACTGGCAATTAACTTGTTAATTAAGTTAAAATGACACGCTGGTGTTGTTCAAAGGGCTATCTACAACAGGTAAGATAGTAATTTTTCTATCCTTCCAACAGAACCTAACTTAAAATGGCTGGGACATTCCTTTTAGTTAACACGGTATAATTACAAGGTTAGTGTGTATGCAGGACTTGTGTATTATTTTTTTGTTGGGCTATGATGGCAATGTTTGCAACCCACCCTCAGAGCAGCTCTGCTAACAGTTTCTTTTTAATGAGTCCGTGCCAGAGAAGAAGAATCAGAAGGAGGCGGTAAATGGGGGGGACAAATAAATCTTGCAAATTTCTCCATATACATAATCCAGGCTTAAATGAGAACAAGAAAATTATTATGTAGCAGGAACTTGACGCAACAAATAAAAATGCTTGCACATGCAGCAGGGGAGGTCTTGTTAACATGCAAAACTGCATCTGTTTCACTCAGTAAGATGCTGTGTCAGTACCTGGCCTGCAGTGACTACAGTGGGATGGCCCATCATACTGTATGGGATGGATTGGTCCTCGCTTGCAGCTCTTTACCTCCTCTGTATGATGTGTTGCTGGATAACTAGAGAGCACAGAAGGACGATCTGCATTTCCCACAGAGTGCGTTGTGTAATCTACTGGGTTTTTACCAGGATAAAATCAATATTTTAAATTCATGTTTGTTTGTTTGTTTGTTTTTCATTTCAAGTAAAACGCACACAAAGGAACGTGTGAAACAGAACGGTAAAGCGCAATGCAGATGATACTTGATAGAAGAGCAAAAACCTGAACATCAGGATTCAGTGTGAGTTGGATGGAGATGCTGGGAGGGAGGGAGGGAGGGAGGGAGGGATGGTGAATAAGAGGGGCAACCCCCACTTTGAAGACGAGGGATTCCTTTACTGCAGTGATCAGCAGTCTCCACCCCCCATCCACACCCCGTCCTTATCTTTCTCTTTCTCATAGTGTTCTAGTTTCATCATCTTTTTTTTTTGTCATCCTGCCTCCGGTTCCCATTTACCAGTCTGTTACACTCGCTGCCGTGTCAGTTACACACTCACACAAATAAATACATACACACACACACACACACACACACGTCACATTTCAGAATAAGAGTGTCTGCTGCAGGGTACAGTATGTGCAGCACATGGTTTCAAGCGCAAGCGCAGTCGTGTCTCCAGCGTTTTACTCCAGCCTTCATTTATCTCCATCGCTCCCATGCTGCTCCCCCATTTATCCTCCTCCTCCGCCTCCATTCCTACCACGCCCCCTTCTTTCCTCCTGCATCCATCCATCCATCCATCCATCTTCAAAGCTCGTTTCTTTGTTTCTTCTCCCCCTCTCAGCAGTGTGACATTGATTCCAAGGTTGCTGTGCTATTGACTGCTGCTTCGCTGTTAAATATTTTAGGCAGCGTTTCAGTGGCTGTGTGCCGAGGGAAGGGAGGGAGCTGGAGGCTCTGCTCAGTCGCTTTCCAACTACTGCTGACAAACAGGCTGGCGAACAGACGGGCGGCCACACATGTATACACGCAGGCCACCTGCACCCACATGAAGCTGCATGCACACATACATGTCACTCCACAGATGGACGTGCACACGTGCCTGGGCTGTATTTGCATGTGGTACTCGTGCAGACGTCATGGTTTGTGTGGGTGGGTGATGGTGAAGTTGTGGGCGTGCGTTACTGTGATAGATTTTTATTTTTTTTACTTCCTGGCCTGAAACATCAAATGTTGATGAATGAGAAAAGCAGTACTGGACTTCTCTTTGCAGAGCAGCCGAAAGCCCTTTCTCAGCATGTCACCCAATCAGCAGCCTAATCTCTGTTTGGTCTCTACTTGATACCAAGGGACAGCGATTGGTATTCTTAGTTAAAATTTAAACACACAGCAGCTGTCCTGCACCAGAGTGGTGAACTATTTGTTCGTAATGTTCTCAGGTTTAATTAACTTCATTTTTTTCCTGTGACATATTTGCATTTTATAACTGGACAAACCTTACAAAATTCTGTTTTATATATTTGGTTGTAATGCAGCAGAATAGGTGAAATACCAGAGGGGGAAAACACTCACCAGGCTCTGCGTGTTTTCCTGTGATGCTGGGATTACAAGTTGTCCCACTGCAGGGTTTCTCTCTGAATGCTGTTTTGCTGTGAGAGCATGAGCAGATAAATGAGCGCACACGAACACGCCACTCTCGTCTGAGATATTTTTCCTCATTATGGTCATAAAGGTAAAGCTGTGAGAGCTTTGAGACTCAGCCTCTGCGGTTCGCCTCAGTCGGGCTGCGCAGGCATATCGTAAATCTGATATTACAACACAGTTACTCTACTGTTGTATTGTTATTGTACACAGAACGAGTGAGTGGATGACGGAGGCCTGCTGGAAGCTTTGTGCCATGCAGGAACGTCACTTTGAAAGCCTTGTGGTGAAGAAGAGCAGAAAAGAAAGGAATAAAATATGGGGTTTGATTTCTTATATGTCATGTGCAGTGTGTCTTATGAGCACAATCTTGGAAGAAACAAACAAACAAAAGAACAAATGACCCTGTTTCCTCTGTGGTTTGGTTAGGATTCTGCCAGTGTGATGGAGTCACTCTTGTTGGCGATTCAGCTTCTGCATAGCCAAAGCAAGAGATCACTCTGAAGTCTACTTCATTCCCGTAGCAGTTTGAACTTTGCCAGGGCTGCTCCTTTGTCTCTGATCTTGTCTGTGACACTCATGAACAGGATGTCAAACCATAGTTGTGAATAGAGGAGCGTCCAGTCTCATTGCTTTTTTCAGATAATGAGGTTCTGTTGGCACCTTCAGCATACACTGGGACTGTTTGCAGCCAAGTGAGAAGTGGCTGGGATGAGAGTCAGCTCCTCTAAATCTGAGGCCAATAGATCAGAAAAGTTGTGGAGTGCTCCCTCTGGGGTTAGGAGAGAAAGCAGAGGATGGAATAGGAGATGGACAGATGAAATGTGGCTTTTACTATGGGTCTTTTGTGGTAAAGAAAAAACTGAATCATAAGCAAAACCCTTGGTTTTACAGGTTATTCTACATTCTGTTCCTGCTGTAACAAGATATGGGTCATGACTGAGATTCCAGACACTAGGGGCTGAAAAGAGTTTCTTCTGTATGGTGACCAGGTTTAGCCTTAAGCCTGCTCACACTGCATTTCTTTCTCTGTACTAAACAACTGGTACGTGCTAAAATCTTGCGTCACACTGTACGATGCAAGCTTTAATAGACTTTTTGCTGCAGAAAAATTGAATATGCCATAAATATCCAAACAAAATTTTTAGTCCAACAGTTGAAGAAAACTAAACGCTGACATTTATGCTCTTATTATTATACTCTGACACTAAATAAAGAGGGAGGGGAATAAACTAGCCTGGGAACACTTTGGGCATCCCTTAGAAGGCGCTGGAGAATGTCGCCAGGAAGGTGGACATTTAGACATCTATCCTAATCTACTGCCTCTGCAACCTGACCATGAATGCATGGATGGGTGGTTCCTAGGGGGGACTTTGTTCTCCAGATGAAAACATTGCTGCAAATCTGAAATTATTTTGTAAAATTTAAAGCAAAAACTATATACAGAGAAAAATAAATAGTATTGGTATTGTCCTGTTTTTAATAGCACACATTGGCCAGCAGCACTTTTGGTTGCTTGTGTGAACAACATGTAAGATCAGAGCAGAATAAACCGTCTGTTCTCTTCTTCTGTCTGCAGCTTTGGAGCGGCGCTCCCTCGTGGCATGGCCAGAGACTGTTGTGTTCCTCCGCTGCTCCTGAAGGTAAGTCCTGCCCCCTCCTCCAAAACTTCTTACCACGTAGTCATCAATCCCAAGCACTGGTCTTGTAGCAGTTTATCTTTTACCATGTGGCCGGTGTGAGGGATTTCCATTTAAAGTAAAAACTTCCTGTTGCTGCACCTGCTTTTGTCTCCCATCTGAGAAAAATGAAATTTGCTTCAAAGAGAAATTGCACATTTATCACACAGCTGAGGCTCATTTGGAGCACACAGCCAGCTGGTCATTAATATGGAGTTTGTCCCTGGCATCTTTTTGTCTGTGACAGCGAGTGTGAATGATGGAAAGAAAGAGAAAGACCGGTTAGCCGAGAGACCGAGACAGCAGCATTTCAGACGAGGAAGATTTGATTTGGAAGTGAGCTCTAATAGTAACTGTTGGACCGTAACAGAGACAGGCTGAAAATGCTCAGTGTGTCTGTGATGGCAGGATAATAGAGGAGAGAATGGGTGCAAGAGTAGAGCAACTCGTCTACTTGGGCTATGGGTTTCAAGGTGTCATCGTGATAAAGGAAAAGGTGACTGTGGAATGGAATATCTATACCTCTCCTCTACCTTGGAATCTCGTGAAAGGAAGCCGCCAGCGGACATTCCTGCAGTTCTCTGTGCGAATTCAGTCAAAGATTTGCTGATTCACTGCAGAGTCGCTGTGGTTTTAGGTGCAGCAGCAACAAGGCAGCTTAGACCACCTCCTCAACAGGCTCAGCCCTCTGATTCATGGCTCTGTCATTGGAGCCCATTCAGCATGATAATACTATAAGCTGTGCAGGCTCTTTATAAATAGAGTTCAGTTTTGGACCAATAGAGCTGTATTACAGATCTTTTTCAGCATGCAAGAAAGCATCTCTGGGGGACTGTTTGAGACAAAAATATCCATTTCCTGTGGCGGTGGTAAAATACAGCATGTAGAGATAGCCCTAAAAGCATGCAAGGTCTCAATAACGAACCTGATAAAAGTGTTGAGGGTGCATTCTGTTAGTCCTCTGTGCTCTGATTAATTTCTTCCTTTTTCTTTTACTGCTATGGTAATCTTTTATGCCTTTAATAAATTGTGATTGTTCCCAAAATGTCATTTTAATTGTCAGTCTCATTTAGAGACCGGTTTGCTCTGCGTGTGGAAATGACAAACCTCAATAGCTGGCATCAAACAATCGGCTGCTGTTCTCTCAGGAAAGAACAGGCGATAAATTGTATCTGTAACTGTATTAATTCTGAGTTTACGTCCGAAGAGGATTCATTTGGGCAAACCAGTGGTCAGCAGTGTATTTCTGAATAGTAAAAGCTTTTCAGAACGTTTTGATTACCCTTCCTCCCCCTCTCCCTCTCAGAGGTGACGGTGGTGTATCAGAACGGGCTGCCTGTGTTCTCTGTCAGTTTGCCGTCCAGGCGAGAGCGCTGTCAGTTCACGCTCAAGCCTCTGAGCGACAGCGTGGGAGTTTTCCTGCAGCAGCTCCAGGCAGAGGACCGAGGCATCGACCGGGTTGCCATCTACTCCATGGGTATGCACGTAAACACAGCCGCACTCAGCATATTTATACAAAGCACACAGATCCTTTTCTTCTGTCGGCGAGTAAATGTGTCAGCCGATACTTCCCGACAGTCAGACCTAACAAGCCTGATTATCATGAGAGGTGAAGAGAATTTAAAGTGGAAACTCATCAGCGCTACATTTTACCTCCTGCCTTCCTTCTCAATTGTTTCTTTGTGCAGACGGAGCAAGGATCGCCTCCTCCACGGGCATAGACATCCTACTGCTGGATGATTTCAAGCTCGTCATCAACGACACCACACACCTCGTGCGGCCACCAAGGAGAGGTGGGTACCAGCACAGAGAGGAACCAAGTTCACCCTGTCAGAATCCAGACTGTATTCAGACCCGTTGACCCGTTTTCACAGAGATCCTGCCCCACGAGGAGGCCGAAAGGTTAAATGACGTCAAGTTTCTAGTGCAGCAGCTCTACACCACTCTGCGCATCGAGGACCACCAGCTCAGCAAAGAGCGGGAGCTGATTGGTCGGCTGGAGGATCTCAACTCTCAACTCCGCCCTTTAGAGAAGGTCCGAACTGCATTTAGATTTATTTTCACAAATAAATGCAAGATTTGATTATTAGATAAGTTTCATAAATTCGAACAGATGTTTTCTAAACTTACCAGCCACATTCATATGAATTTCTTTTATTAAATATATTGCAATAAGTCAGCTAATCACAGGACACTTAGGTGTTTTTAACTAAGAAGATAATAAAACTTCTGTACTGTAAACTTGTAAACCTCTCCAAACTGCAAACACTTCTGAGCTGAGCTTAGCTAAAAGTTCATTTGAACTAAAGCGACAAATTAGAACTTTTAGTCTTTGAGGGTTTTTTTTTCTCTTGTCGCCAATTATTAGATTAATCATAATTTTGAAGCCAATCCTGCACTGGCTAAAGTCTTTGAGTGTGTTTGGAATCCTGTTTTTTGCAGGTGAAGGAGGAACTGAGCAGGAAGGCAGAGCGGCGTACCACCTGGGTGCTGTGGGGAGGCATGGCATACATGGCCACCCAGTTTGGCATCCTGGCCAGACTGACCTGGTGGGAGTACTCCTGGGATATCATGGAGCCGGTTACTTACTTCATCACTTATGGCACAGCTATGGCCATGTATGCTTACTTTGTTCTCACACGTCAGGTAAGACGAGCAGGACTTTTCACAAAATGTGCTTTATTTCTTCCCATTTGGACCCATACAACAGGCGTTTCTGCAGATGCCAGCTCAGATAACAAATTGAAACCATGTGACAGAAACGTGAACATCAGAGAGCAAACTAAAGTAATCAAGCTGTGTTTTAAGCCTTTCTTAAATGAAGTTATCTGTAACAGCTAAATTCACTTTTAATATGTTGCTAATAGTTTTTAGCTCCAAGGACGCAGTTAATTTTATTCCAGTGTGATTTGGCACAAGGACAAGAAAGCAGGACATCTGATAAATGATCTGTCTTTGTCTCCCTGTGACCTGCAGGAGTACATTTATCCCGATGCAAGAGACAGACAGTATCTGCTGTTCCTTCACAAGGGGGTGAAAAGGACACGCTTCGACGTCGAGAAGTACAACAAGCTGAAGGATGACATTGCTGAGGTGAACCTTTCATAGCTGAATGTTCATTCAGAACTTGGACTCTGCCTCTTATTTACTGTCCCTCCTTCATCCTGCCATGTTTTAACTGTCCTCTCTGTCCAGGTGGAGTTGGACCTGAAGCGCCTTCGAGACCCACTTCAGCTTCAGCTCCCAATTCAGCAGCTCACAGAAACTAAAAATTGATGACAAGTGTGACTCCCTCCCTCCTCTCTGAGCTCCTGAAACTTGCTTTCTCTTCTTCTGCCATCCAATGCCCCTGCCTCCCTCCAAAAAAACACCTTACCTCTTTTACCAATTATCCCATCCCTTTTCTAAACTGTGGAAGTTTTGTTTTGTTTGGTTTGTTTGGTTTTTGTTTTGCTTTCCCGACTGATATCTCCAGTTGGAATTTAGATGGAAAAATGGCTAAGAGCTAAAAAAAAAAAGGAAAGTGAGAAGCACTAGAACTGAAAACTTCTCACAGCTGAAGGATGAAGAGGATGATAAGAAGGAAGATGATGTCGATGATGCTATAAAATCAAACTGGGAGCTGTTGATATGCCTCAAAAGCTCTGGAGGGACAACCTACAGGAAACCGCATTGATAAAAGTGAATTATCACACTTGTAGGCACTCCAAGACAGGGAACACACAGAGGAGTGACTTTTGAGTCAGTGTGTGTGTGCGCGCGTGTGTGTGTGTGTGAGGGACCATCGTTGGGACAGAGAACCCAGCCACACCGTCAGTTTAGCCTGGCACCTTCTAGCAGTGAAACTGTCAACACACACACTTATTCTCAGCCTGTTCAGGCTCCAGGGAAAAGTTTACAAGAAAGTTCAGACTGCGATCGCACCATCAGGGAGACGCATGTTTCCCAGCGGCTGGATTCTGCTGCCTTCCCCGCCTCCTCCATGAGCTGCACCTCCTCCAGGTGACGGACAGGCATCCCTTCCTGCGTGACCTCCGTCAGGAGCATATCTCCTCTGGCAGGAAGCAGGAATGACGACGCCTCGGTTCCTCCTTCCTGTTGATGTCCTGTAGCGACCCGACGAGTCTGAGAGTACAACTACCGACAACAACATCACTGTGTGTTCTTTTATTCCAAAAAATATATTTTGGCACTTTTTATTTTGAAAGCCATAGTATATTTGTTATGAAAAGAATAAGAATATATATGTATACAATCAAATAAACTTAAGACCAGAGGTTAGTTTTTATTTATTTTTGCCAGTGGGGGGAGGAGCTCTCGTGCTAACAAATTTTTTTTTTTAGAAAGTCATTAGCATCCACCTTGCCACGAAGTCCCTCTGCACCAAAACAGCAGAAAGTTGCACTGAATGCAAGCATTGCTACTATCAGTTTATCAGACCACATAGTGCTGTGAAAAAGCATTTGCCCTTTTACAAATTTCTTAGCTGTTTTTATTACACAAGTTTCAAATCGTCAAAGATAACCCGAGGACATACAAAATGCATTTTTAAATTATAATTTCATTTATTAAGGGGAAAGAAGCTATCCAAACCAACATGACCTTATGTGAAAAGTAATTTCTCTCTAAACCTAAGAGCTAGTAGTGCCACTTCTGCAGCAACAGCTGAAATCAAGCTTTTTAGATGCCGAACTATGAGTCTTTCACCTTGTTATGAGGACTATTTTTTTGGTCAGCAGTGGTTTTGGAGAACACGCCCACAGATGTTCTTCCTGGGAAGGTTTACAAATGTTAAACATGTTTAGATAATGCGTGCATTTAGATGATCTCTTGGTTGTATAGCTCTGGTAGTAATCAAGCCAGGGTGTGGCTGATGAAACGGGACTCAAAAAATAAAAAAAAGTCACTATTTAACAAGAAAAGCTGTTACATTTCCACATCAGTTGTGTTGGTTTGGAAAATGTTTTTCCTTTTCTAAATAAAATTGTCATTAGGAAACTGCATTTTGTATTTACTCAAGTCATTCTTTTTGTCTAAAGTTTACTTTAGTTTGCTCATTTGAAACATTTAAGTGTGACAGAAAAGCAAAAACAAGAAACCTGCGAGGGGATGAACACTTTTCACTGCATTGTATATATTTGTTCACCCAGTCAGGGAAGTGATGCTAAGGCCAAATCAGGGTAAAAATGGCTTTAATCAGAACTGAATGTTTATTGAGCAACACAAAGCAATGTGGATAACGCCGTGCTTTACTTCTTTAACCACATGGATGCAAAAGTTTGTTGAAACAAGATTAGATTGGTGAAATAGAGTTTTCTCCTCCCACTGCTGCTGTAATGCCCCCAAATCCCCCCCTGCTCCCTTAATGGCAAGGCAGGGTAGACTGCATGCTGTGGTATGCCCTCTGTAGAAATTTGTGAACATGTAGGAGAAATATTACAATTTTATATCGAATTGGACAATTGTCTTTGCCACATCTTGCTGAGGTTTCATCATTCGTAGTAAATCAGTTGTTATAAATATGTTTATATTCATTTTTATATATTTTTTAGGAGGGGGTCTTTGTCAGCTTCATTGTTCAGGGTAACGAGTGGTGACTCATTGATCCCTTGCCTCATTTATTATAAAACAAATAATAATTTTGGACTCTTTGGATCACTTCTGCAGAGGGGGGAGACTTGGTGGGCCGACATCCCAGAACAGAGTTCAAGGTCTCATGTCTCAACAAATCCTGCTGAGGAGATCGAAACGTTTAACTGCAGATTTTATATTAAAATGCATGTCTTTGGGATAAATCAGAAATTAGTCTTGCTGATCTCCAAACAGGATTTGGGGCAGATCTAGGTGCAGTGTGTGTTCATGTTTGTGTGTGCATTATCCTTCAGAAAAATGGTGCCTTTTGGATAATAAATGATTTTAACAGTGTTGACGAGGTAGCAATTACATGAACATCTGAGACAGGATGGTATGAACTACTCGGAAAGGATTTATCACATAAAGGAGGGTTCAGTTGAGGTATTTTTAGGTAAAAAATGTGCTTGAACTTGAACAGATCGTCGTAATTATGAATCCTTTTAATTGCTGCTTGTCGATACTAGAAAAATCAGGTCCATCCTCATCCCACCTCCGTCATTAGCTTTAAATTTATTTTTCTTGAAGCTGTCAGCTTTTATACACACACATACAAACACACACTCGCAAAGAGCTTTGAGGATCTTGGCTGTGTTCTGAGAAACCTGACTGTTTGTGGTCCAGTCCTCCCCTCTGCGGTAAAAACAAAAAAACAAAACCTCTCCATCATCCCTTTCTGTTTTGTTTTTTACTTGTCCCATCCACCGTTAAATGCCTTTTTTGTTTTTATTTTTTCAAAACAAAGTATATCAAATATAGGGTAACTTATTCTAAAGAGGGTGTTGCATGAATGTATGTTTACATGGGAAAATATGTATAAAAAAGATGATTTAAAAACATTGTTTGCAGAGATTCCTAGTTCTAAAGGGCAGTGGACAGAGCTGTGTCTTTAAGGTCTGCTCTGCCAAATGTGGTTGAAGTCCCCCAGCCAACCAACTGCTCAAACCCCCTTGAAAATCAGTTCCATCTTCACTTTATTTCCTCTCAGAGTTCCACCCTGACTGTGTCTACACTTCCCTGTAAGTGGATAAATATGTGGACCTATAAAGGAGGCTGGACATGGAGACGTCAGCCACACGCTTTAAACTTAACTCCACTTCTTCTTCGTTTCTTGCTTTTTTCATACTTAATCTTTTTTTTTCCAACCCACCCAAAGTCTCATTATTATTCTACGTTTTAAATGTGTTTATTTTAATTATTTTACTTGTGTTTATTTACATGTTAAAAATGCTTGAAGAGTGAAGCAGAATATTGGATTGAAAGGATCGGGTTTTTCATCCTGACTTCGTTTGAGTTGATTTTCTTTGTTTGAGTTTTTCTCTCCAGATGACATGATGCTGTAATGTTGGCAAAAAAGCAAATGTAAAATCCTGTATCATTTATGAAATATGTATAAAAGAGAAATGTAATACAATTATCAATAAAATCTTTATCCAGTTTTTGGAGCCAGCGGTTTGAATGCCGATTTTGTTGTTTTTCTCGTTTTATCAGGACATTTGATTTATGTGACGATATTTATAAAAAGCAACTCTTCAAGGTCCTGATGATATCCTCCAACTATCCTTGGCCTCCAGTTCTTCCTCTGCAGGACATCCTAAGAGATAGATGTGTGCCATTAATATTAACTGAGCTAACTAAAACATGGCGAATAAACCGTGAGGCACAAAAATGGTGCAAATCGGAAACTTTGAGGCTAAAAGTATCGGGCCTGAGCTTTTAGATTTAGCATGTTCGTGCCAAATTGTTCATTTGAAAGTATAGAAACCCAATTGTGGCACGTTCTATAAACCGTAATGAAGCTCACTTAAAATATGTACATTTTTAACAAGATGTTGGCTTTTTCTTTGTTCACTACATCTGTTAACCCTTATGCCATTTAATAGAAATCAGAAAAACAACTGGAGTCAACCTACAGGTATTTTTTTTCTGTTGTCTGAGTCCAAATTGGCCTCCAGATAAGCAGAATCATTAAAAGTTATCCTCAAACTCGTGATTTAACTTTCAGTCATTTTCCAGTTTGTTGAGTAATTTCATTACAGCCTTAAAGGTCAGTCTGAGCCAAGAAAAGAGGCTTCGGTTGTTAAGGGACCTTTAATGTCTGTATAATCCTGGACCCGGGAGGAAAGATCCTTTTAAAAACAAAGGAAGAAAGTCCCACAACAGCAAGAGACGACACTAATGTGTCTAAAAGAAAAAAACTAAAGTTACACGACAACAGGGGCATAGTGCCAGAGCTTAAAATATGAACTTCATAAGTGATAAGGAAATCCATTCAGTGATTGAAGCAAAAAATACATACATACATTTGTGCAATTAAATGCTGATTCGATCTACTTGTGCAGCCAAGATTTTTTATTTTTTAACTCTTCTGAGTCATTGTTCTCAGTTACCTCGTGGATTATTTTCATATTCATTAATGCACTTAAAGAAGAGAAAAAAAACAATGTTCTGGTTAATTTCCTCAGCTTCTAAATAAAAAGAAGCTGTGCTGCAGTTACTTCCGGTCCCGGCCTGGTGGTTTTACACATAATTCCCACCGGCACAGTATGTGAGTACACCAAAGGTCCTGATCTATGTTGAAATAAGTCCCGAGTTCAGATGTTATTAAAGTGAACGATGCTTCAGCGAAGGACCACACTCCTCAGAATAATACACGTGTGTGGGATTGGAGGGAGGAGGTTGGAGGACTTCACAGACTGAAACAATGGGAGGATGCTGGCTTGAGAGTAAGGGTCAGGATCTGAAAGAAACTGATGATATAAAACAGACAGGAGCCATCAGTAAGGACTGCTGTTAAGGAGAACTTTGAGCTGGGATTATCTCTTAAACATCAGCAAAGCTACAAATCATGATTACTTTACTAATTATCAGTCTTCTGCAGGAGATATTTGCAGTTACAGGTGTAGGTGAGTACATTATTCTTATATTTACACCCCAAAACATGATGTCCAGACATTTTAAGACCGTATTACAAATCAGTAAGTTTCTATTTTGCTTGTTTGCTTCTGCAATCTTTTTTTAAATGTATTTAGCTGGAAAAATAAGTTGTAACGTTTAAGTGGTATATCTTGTAAAGTTTTTAAATTCTGTAAACTTTGTGTTGCCTTCAAGTCCGAGCTGATACTGAATAGCTATCATCGCAACCAACAGTCAAGCATGGTGGAGGAAGGCTTATGGCTTGTGCTTGTTTTGGGAGCTGTGTACTCATTGAGTTGACTCTGGGCTCCTCTGTAGAACAAAAGATTTTGAAGTCAGATATGAACTTATTTGTATGACAGCTGAAACTTTACCCAAACTGCAACAGGACAATAAACCTAAACACGGCAAATAATTTACAACAAAAACAGGTACAAATAATAATAATTAAAAAAAAACTCCAGACCTCAACTTTACTGAAATGCCTTGATAGGACCTGAAGAAAGTTGTGCAGAAACTAATAACCACAAACCTCAGCTAACTGAAGCAACCGGCTAAAAACAGGAGAACTGAAACTGTCTTTTTTTTTCTCATGATGTATTGTATAAGTAGTGGAATTCAAAGCAGTTAATAAAAGCAGTTCAGATATTCGGTGTAATAGGTGTTTATGTCTGGAAAGTTGATAAAATCCCAAATTTAGTCTATTTACAAAAAAAGTATTAAAAAAATTCTGGACATTGTATGTCTTCATCAGCTCAGATAGGAGTCGGTCTCATTACGCCTGATGTGGTTCCACCTTCCCTCTGAACAGTTATTCAGGCCCCATCTGGAAGATTTAATGCGCGCATTAACATGAACCCACATGACTCAGCTCCGTCCTCAGCCCCTGCTGGGCAGCCCAAACTGGAGCACTCTGGGTCAGCTGTACGTCTCCCAAAAAAACGGTTGTAAAAGCTGACAGGCGGCCTGAGCTATATGGATTCATCCCTCAGCTTTTATTGCAGCGTCACAGAGAAAAGATGAAGTGCCAAAGAGTGGACGGAGGGAGAAAATGCTGCGTGTATGCTTTGTAGGTTCATCACACATAAATATTTGTTGATAACTTCCAGGAACTCAGAGCTGAACAGAACTTTGGGAAGTTGGTGGGTTTTCCTGTTTCCATCTGACAGCAGATGTAAGAAACATTCTAATGTTGTTATGGATGTTTTGTTCTGAACTGGACGCAGCTCCGGTAAAAGGTCGACTGATCCATAAAGATGCTGAAGTGACCAGTTTCTCACTCATTAACAGTCCCACTCAGCTCCTCCAGTTGTCTCTTTTTGTTTTACACTTGCCTCCTAATTACACTGCTAAGTGAGCATCGAGAGGGGAGAGAAACTAATAACTGTTTTGCTGCACTCTATTTACTCTTTCAGCGCTGTTGTTTTCCTGATGCTGCGAGTCCACACACACAGGACTTCCTGAATAAAGAACCAGTGTTTGAAAGACGATTGGCTGTTATTTCTCTGACACCAGGGCAGGATTCAGATTCACACAAAAAAGAACATAAAAAAACTTTACTTTCTTTCTAAAAAGTCTTTCTCCATTCTAGTGTAATGGGTGGGAATTGGACTTTAGCTCTTTGTGCTCACAGTGCAGGAGAATTACATATTTTAAAGTTGTTACAGAGCAAACTGAGCAATTTTCATTGGAGCTACCCAGGAGTGAAAACTAATGGCTGTGAGGCGGAGGTGGCAGCAACCTGTTTGGAGTTTCTCTGGAACATTTTCTGTCTCGATTTTGAGGTGAAATGAGGAAGGACCTGAAACAAACAAACAAACTGAAAAACAGTCTCACCAGGAGCCAAACTAGACATGTTTGACAGGTTTTGACAGCTGTAATCTCCCAGCAAAAATCTGTATTTTTAACAAGCAGACGGCCTAAACTGACTCTGTGACACCGTGTGCAAAGGTGACAGTCTCTCTGAACAATGACATTTAGTTACCACCCTCTGGCTCCAAGAAATGAAGAAACAACTAGCTTCCAACAGCACAACTTAAGTAATAATAACTGATGATCTTGAACTAGAAATGTACTCAGAAGATTGAGCAAAGGTTTTCTGTTTCTGACCTCTCAGCCCTGGACCCCTGCTCTGCCTACATCAGCCTGAATGAACCTTGGAGGAACACAGATTTCCACGTCAACCAGTCGTCCAGCAGGCCCCTGTGCGACAGCCATGTGTCCGGGGAATGGTACCGCTTCACTGGCATGGCAGGGGATGCCATGCCCACTTTCTGCATCCCCGAGAACCACTGTGGCACACACGCCCCCATCTGGCTGAACGGCAGCCACCCACAGATCCACGATGGGGTCGTCACCCTGCCCGTGTGCGCCAGCTTCAACGACAACTGCTGCCAGTGGAACGCCAGCGTTGACGTGAAGGCCTGCCCTGGAGGATACTTTGTGTACCGCCTGCCCAGACCCTCTGTCTGCTTCCATGTTTACTGCGGCCGTGAGTGAGCGCGACACGTGTTCAAAAGAAATCACAGCTTTTCATTGAACGGATGTTGGGTTCGTGTGTTCTGCACAGATTTCTACGACATCTGTGATGAGGTGGACTGCACTGGTCCCAGGTGTCTGGAGTCTGACTGCCGCTGTGGACCTGGAGCTGTCCTGGGTCCAGACAGACAAACATGCCTGGGTGAGAGAGAGGGAAGGATGGATGGAGGGGTGGACAAGCTGTGCAGAAGACATTGATAAACCAAGAAAAACAACAAAATTAAATGAAATGCATTCATTTTGACACAAGTATCGGTGCTTTCTTGAGTTCAGACAATATTTAACAGACATATTTTAGTGTTTTACTAAAACGTGACTAACATGGATTCCAGTAGTCAAACTGCTATTATCTCATCATCACCCATCAACCTGAGCAGCTTTTCTCTCAAAACTGTCTTTTGTCCTCCATCTTCACTCTTTCCACCTTCTCCTCCACTCTAACTTTTGTCTCTACTCTCATTCCATCCATCATTATTCCTTCATGGTCTCTCTCAGGATTATCAACTCCACTTCAAGGTCTCTCAGAGTCCATTTCTCTCCCCCTCCAACTCTGAAAAATGAAATGGATTGCCTGAAGGGGAGACACTCCACCCATCTGGTGCTCAGTGAATGAAAACCAAACGCGTGATGATCATATCTGACGAGCTGTGCTGTTCTGTGTTCAGATGTAAATGAGTGTGATCAGGGGAATGGTGGCTGTGTAGAGGTGTGTGTGAACACCAAAGGCTCCAGGCTCTGTGAGTGTGGGAAGGGCCGCACGCTGGCTGAGGATGGACGCCACTGTAGAGGTACGCGACACAACACAGAGATAATCGAAGCACTCTGCAATTCTTAGAGGTTTTTTCCACTCCTGCTGCTTCATGCAGAGATTGCAGGCTGCCATGTCAACAACGGAGGCTGCAGCCACGGCTGCTCCCCCCTGCAGGACTCCTATCGGTGCCACTGTCCCAGAGGACTGGAGCTGGGAGAGGACAAACACACATGTCAGGGTGTGTATCTGTGTTAGGATGAAGTAAAAAGGAAAAAAAAAAAGCTTTCATTAATTTCCATAGGCAAACTGGTGGAGTGCTTCCATAAATGAATATCATCTTTTAACTGAAATAAATACATATTTCAGAAAGGATGTTCTCTAAAAATATCATAAACCAGCTTCATTGACACTGCTGTTTACACTCTGACATGTTTATACACCAGAATATTCTGACAAGAAAGATACAGATTTCTTTGTTTACCTGAATCTGTGTTTTTTATGTTAGATTGATTGAAACTGGTTTTAATGAATGTGTGTGTGTGTTAAGAAGCACTGAAACCCATATTCAGAAAAGTAACATGATTTAAGATTGTTTTAATTGTCCTTTTTTGTTGTCTTCCTGCAGTGCCAGTCCAGTGTGACCCCAGCTCCATCACTGTGTCTGTTCCTAAAGACTTTGTAGGAGGACTGGAGCTGTTTTTGTCCAACTCGTCTTGCCGAGGCGTCTCCAATGGCACACACATCAACCTCCAGTTCAGCCTCAAGACCTGCGGCACCGTAGTGGAGGTCAGAGTCAAAATTGTTTATTGAAATTAGCATTCAGCATTCAAAGTGTTGTTTTTAGGGTAGCTATTTCTTGCTTTTTTCTTTACTTGGTGCTAATTTAACCATTCATACAGCAAAACATTAAGCTCATTCAGGACATTTGTGCTATGCTTTTTAGTTTTTGTAACTTTTATACTTTACAAAATGTATTTACCAATATTTTACCCATAATCATTCATTTTGTTTTGTTTTGTTTGACATCAGTGGTAGCAAACTGGATCTATAGATTTTTTTTTCTTAGGCTACTTTTATTTGACTACCATCACAGCTTCTTTTAGCTTTAACAAATCAATTTAAACTTCTTCATCAAATTCCAATTAAGTTATTCAGTGCTCAGCATTTACACTTCATTTTCACAGAAAATGAAAGTCAGTTAACACAACAAACATTTATGTGACAAACAATGTTTTCTCTCAGGTGACAGATGATAAGATCGTAGGGACCAACTTGGTGACAGGTCTCCCCAGGAACAGCCCAGGCAGCAGCAGGGACCTAATAGTTCGCACCGGCAAGTTAGTGCTCCCGGTCACCTGTGAGTTCCCCAGAGAGTATCAAGTGTCAGACGGATACCAGGCCAGTCTGCGCAGCGGCTCAGCCCTGGAGCTGGCAGGTCACAGTGAAGGAGTTTTCCGGTTCAGCCTGGAGCTCTTCAAGAACTCAGAGTTCTTAGAACCATACAGAAGCCCGCCTCAGCTACGCCTGCACGACTCGCTGTTCTTTGGGGTTGAGCCCAAAGAGAAAGTGGCGGGCCTCTCTGCCCTGGTGGAGAGCTGCTTCGCAACTCCAGGGCCCAGAGCTGACCAGGGCCTCAAGTACTACCTCATCAAAGATGGGTGAATATCGTTCACAGTGTTCATGCCACACCTGACAGCAAATACAATGAGTGAAGCAGCGTCTTCGTTAGAAATGTGTGCTGGTTTGCCTCCACTGGCCAAAGATTATAGTCCAACCAGATCCACCAGTCTAAGGTGGCTCTTCCTAGAAAAGCTCATTTACTAAACAGCAAGGCATGTGTTATAAACAGGATTTCACAGAAACACTTAGCATTTCTCGAATAATGTGAATATTTCCAAGTGTCGCACATAACATTGTCTGGCCAAGTGAGACTACTTTTTTACACATTTGTCAGTGACAGTTTCTATTTTGTGGTACTTACGTCTTTATAGTTTTATAAAGTAATGGACTTTGATTTTTTCCCATAATTGTGAGAACAGGCTTCACTGAAAACTGTAAAGGTCTACCTTTTTGACTAAAAAAATGCAGTGCGGTCTTTGTGATCAATGTCAACAGTCTCAGCCTCAGCTGGCATTCCCAAAACAACACAGATTTATAGGAATGCCAAATAAATGTCACTGGTAGCCTCAAAATTCTGATGAACGAGGAGAGAAAACATAAATGCTCAGAGTAGAAAAATTAAAAGTAGATTATCTTCTTGCTGTTTGACACTAACAGGACAGTAAGGTGATCCATTTCCACAAGTTCTCACTGGAGATACAGCAGGAAGTTGACAGCTGACTTGTTAGAGACCCCTCAATGAATGTGTTCTGTTGTGTGTTTGACTCTGTTTTTTTTCTTCGGCCGCCTCCGCAGGTGCATCTCTGATGAAACGGTGACACAGTATTCATCAAAGGACCAACTCTCCAAACACTTCCAGGTCCCCGTCTTCAAGTTCATTGGCAAGGACAATCGAGTGAGTAAATTAAGCATACTGGGAGCCAGCTGGTGGCTTTATCTCTGTGTAGGCTCTGTACTGTACAGATGAATTTATGATGAGTTTGCAGCATCCACAACTCTGAAAAGCCGTTCTTCTTCTGTTTTCTATTTTCTACAGCAAGTGTTCCTCCACTGCCAGGTGCTGGTATGTGGGGCAGGAGACACCCGCTGTGCCCAGCGCTGTCGTCGTCGTGTCCAGCGGGAGATTCAAACAGGAGAATCTCAGGAGCAGCAAACACTGAGCACGGGTCCCATCTACATTTTACCTTAGACCCAACATTAAGAGAAAAGAAAACATGAGAAGGTGATGCCTTTGATCGATCATTTCAGTTTTATTTGGTAGTTAGAGAACAAATGAAAACATATTTATTGCACTGTCCCTTTAAAGTCCACCGCACCTACATGTATAGATGTGCTGCACACACACTCAGCTGGTGATATTTGTATTTCTGGTGATTTATAACATATCCCACTTTGTGTACTTTCACCACTTTGTGTCACTGCACTATTTACTGGCAATAAAGTGATTGACATTTTCATTAGAAACCACTCGAAGAGGCCGCAGTTCCAGCCTAACAACTGCAGCATGACGCATGTTTATCTGGGTCACACTTTAGGACATTTCTCTATTACAGTTTGACAACTCACTCGTGTTTGTTTTTAGTGGTTTCAAGGCTGACTTGGAAACCACAAGCGGCTTAGTCCAGTCATCAGCCTGGCAGTAAAACTGAAACTGAAATCACATTGTCAGGTAACCATGGCGTTTAACCTACTATTAGGCAAGAATAAAGTCATAGAAAGTAGAAAATACATTTCAAATAACTTAAATCAAACATTAACATAGTAGCAGTAATGTATGTCACATTTACAAGCAAGGACTTGACATCTGAGCTCATAGCAGACTTTAAACAGCAGTACCCCAGGAATTATTTCACAACTTGTTCTCTAGAGGAAGTTAATCTGACTGCAATATCCTCCTCATCTTCTTCTCAGGCACTTTGTTTGGAGTCATTAGGTAATTTATGGAAATGGAGTCATAGAGGCCCAAATTTGACCTAAATGAGGAGTACCTAAAGGTAAATATTCATGAGCCGAGAATTAACATTCTGATAGAGTTGTACGGAGGCACATATTATTAGTTAAGTACCAAAAATGATTAAATCCTATGAAACAGATCCCTTGAATTTTCTATTTAGATCCCCTTTTTAGTTCCTGGTGTTGGAATCTTTAAAGGGCTTTTCTGTTTCACAAGAAAAGGGTGTCATTTCTGAAAATATCCATGACTCTGTTATTTCTCTTTGAAGGTAAAGAGGGGTGGACAGTCCCCGGTGTTTGGGGTTACAGTTCGTCTCTCTCCTCTCCCTCGCAGAGACACGCTGCCCTCTGGCTGTTCATGTAAGGCCTGCAGCCGAGAGTCCACACCGTGTTGTAGAGAGCATCTGCCATCGATTCACAAGCTGAGAGGAGGGAGATAAAGTCATGACTTTATGGTGACTCTCAAGAGTGCATAAAAATTCTGAAGAGCAAAGTACACAGCTGAAAATATCTTCAAAATAATCACCTTGTACTTTGGACACAAACCCTAAGCTCTTTTTGAGTTCAGAGCAGATGTCGTGAAGACAGGAGCGAAACTTGGCATCACAGTCGTACTTGTTCAAGCCACAGGTGTCATAGCAAACGTCAAGCTGGTTGCAACACTTGGTCATGGCTGGGATTCCCATGTCAAGCTGCCAAAAATAATAAAAATCATTGCGTCAGCACAGTTTACTAACAGAAACTATGATAAAAGAGTCCATATTCATGTTCTGAGCTGTTGGTGCAATAAGGAGGACACCTACAGCCGCATTCACCTGGAATCCCACCAGAGAGGAGCTGCAGCCGTTGGGCTCTGGCAGCTGGTAGCCGGGTCGAGGACGTGGAAGATCTCCTGAGAAGACAAACAGGCTTAGTTCTTAAAATAAAGTAAGTCATCTGAATAAATGCTAACAGACTCAGAGTAAAACTGTAGCTCTGATGTCAGGTGTCATGTCACAGAAAAGATGCAACATCTGTCTGAGAACTTTTGATTTAACTAAAGTAACAGTTTACTCTGATAAAATGATACATTCAAGTTTCAGTGACCTTTAGGACAAAACACATTGTTTATTTTAAAATTAGATTAAATATAATTATAGATACAGAAACCTGTAGTTTCCTTTACTGTGTCTGTACTAGAATAACTGAAAGTCTTTTCAGGTCACTAAAACTAACATAAAGTAAATATTATATTAATGAAAAAAACTATGTCATTCTCACCATAACTGCAGCGGTACTGACATACACCATTGTGTCCTCCAACCAGCTCCACCAGGGAGTCAAAGTATCCGTGCACAGTCTGAAAACTGTTTCTGATTGAATTCAGGCTCCAGCTGTTAGCATCTTCTTCTGCTACAGGTTTCTTTGGGGACATGTTGGTCTGGACTGGCCTGATCTCATTGTCTCCGTCCTCAGAGGGTTGTTGTTCTTGGGTGGTGACTTTTTTAGTAAGAGCTTCAGGATTAGCACTGTCTGCCAGCTGGACCTCCTCTTCAGCTTGGTCATCTCTCTGGTTGTCCACTGGAAGTGTTTCAGCAGATGTGACGTGTTTTGCTGCTTCCACAGGAGCAGCTGCACCGTCGGCCTCCCCTTCTTTAGCTTCAGTCTGGTAGTAGCCTAAAGTGGCACAAATGCCCAAAGATGTGCAGAGGAGTAGCAGGGCCACGGTGCGGAACAACATGATGTCCAACAGGCAACAATCCCACAGAGGTAGTTCTCCACAGAGTGAGGTGTTCTGAACAAGGGGACCAGAAAAGAAAGAACTCAGAAACAAAAACACCAGCTGCTCTTTCTGACTCTGTCAGCCTGAGCACAGACTTTGACCTGTGATTAGGTTCTAGCAGACAGCAAGGCACTTTGTTGTATCAGGGACAAAGGTCTGACCATATCAGTCTATTGAAAAGCTGTTATATATTTTTAATCCTCTCATTTACAGTGATTTTTAAACATCAAACGAGTGCCTTCACTGCATTTATGTCACAAGTTTCTAATGGGATTTTTATGACTCAAATCACATGGAAAATAGTGGGAAATTGTCTTTGTATTTTCTTAAATGACACCCCCCCACCCTTTCCATCGTGACCTTTCTCAAGACATGACAAACCTCAAACTATTTTTTGCTGGTTTTGATAAAGGTCACAATCTGACAACTCAGACTGAACAAAAACTAAGACATGCATAAAGTTCAGAAAGAAATTCAGGAATAAAGCCAGTAAAAGTATGTGGCCCTGATGCAGATCACTGTGCACTTTTCTCACAGGACTCTACTGCCCTCTTCTGTCTACAGACTAATTTGCTCCTGACTACTTACTGTATTTAACAAATTGTTTTATGGACCTCCTGTATAGAAATTGGAAAAGTAACTCAATAACTCTGCAGCACAGTAAGCTTTACAATAAGCTTAAAAATGTAATTTGTATGAAAACGTTTGATGAAGCAACATTTATCAGTACGTTTTACAAGAAGTTATTTTATTGTATGTGTTGGTTTTGTGCCATAAAAAGAGATTTGACTTAATAAAATTGAAAAGTGATCTAAAATCTGAGGAATCTGGTTAATAATGGCAGATTCTTGGAAAATGGATTTCCAAGATTATTATATCTCATCATAAAACCAGATTGGCTGTCTGAGAACAGCTGAAAAGAATCTCAGTGATGAGAATAAATCTTTTAAATTCTATAGTTTATGACTTGTGCACTGTTCCAGTCAGAGCTCAGACTTGAAAAAAAAATTCTGAGAAATGATCTGAATTCACGTTGTAGCACCTGTCAGTGCACGTCTTTTACAGCAAATGTTTGCAAAACAACAATCATTTAAATTCAGATGTGCAGACGTGAAAAGTGCTCAACCAGCTGTGCAAACCTCTGCATGTGTAAAGCTGTTCGACTGAATGCACGAGCTGTGCTGTCAGGTGGAGGTAGAGAAGGAAGCTGCATGACATGATCCAATTCATGATGGAGCCATTGCTCTCTGAAGTCCTGCTCCTTGACGCATGAAGACCAGGTTTGGGTGGTTGCTCCACTTACTACACCAGGGACTCAGTCTCTCTCGGCTCAGATACAGCTATCTGACGGCACATGCTAAAAATGTGCTGGTGGGTACGGAGGAAATGGAAAAACCTTGATTTCCCTCAGGATGAGTCCAAATACTGGCGAGCCTTCACATACATCATCAAAGACGTCACCGAACACCGCAAGGCGGTCTCTGCTGGGCCCGGTTCTGTGCAGACAACATCTTCAACTCCTGAGCAGAGAAGTCTGTGATACGCAATTATTATTATGAAAGTATAAACTCACTTTTGTAAGGTCATGTGGCCTTACAAAAGGTGGCCTTTTGTTGACCTTTTGTAGCTTCCTCTCATGCTCTTCAGCAGAGTCGTCCAGCCCAGATGTTTGATTCATCGAACAGTTTCATCACTTCATTATCTGGAAATTCATGATCTGCAAGGCTCAAGGAAAATGTTCCGTTCCCCTCCAGATGAAACATAAAAAGTCAGATTCTTTCTGAGAGTGGCGTTTTAGCTGGTTGGACAAAGAGTTTGAAGAATTCAAAATAGTTTTAGCTGGAGTTGTATCCTCTCTTGTGTCTGCATGTGATGAGTAATCTTTGTACTGATCTTGATTTGACCTCAAAGTCACAGCCTCTACAAAAGCGAAGCCAGAGGTGATCTGTGAGGGAGACACTTTCATTTCATTTCTCTTGACCCTGGCCAGCTTCTTTGTCTGTTTCTTCTTCTGTGCCAGGGAGTTTGGATTCTCTTCTTGGCTCCGAGACGCGTTCCAGAAAATAAAAAAAGGGCTTCATCTCCATGGGAGTCTGACTCTGGTTCAGGCTGCGGGGCTCCAGATGGCCTCAGGGGTAACTCAGGATTTCAGCCTTCTGAGCAGACACTGGACATCACTCCAAATGCTGTGCTGGTTGCTAAACATGGCTGTGAGGTCAACTTCATGTAATCTGGTTAAACACACAAAACTAATAGCGTTTGATGCAATGACTTTTTAGTCTGGAGTTTGTGGTGTTACCATTAACCTGCTACTATTGCTAAAAAGAAGACACTCAAGTAAATATCTGTGACTTATTTCTGTGCAACAAAGGCACACAGTTTTAATGACAGCTTGAAGTCAAAAAAAAAAAGGGAGGAAGAAAAAAGGGAAAGAAAGCGCCTCAGGGCTGGAGTGACCAGAATAAGAAAGCACCCAGATGGCAAAAATGAACACGAGGAAACCAAGTACTAAGTGTACCACACAATCTGAAGTATTATGTATTCTAATAACATTTGAAGCAATTATAACTGAAAATATAAAATGAACAACAAATAAAGAGTTATTTAACCAAGTGTGAGCATGTTGCAGTGACTTTAAGGAATTTAAAACATTTATTGTCAGAAAATAGCAGTTTTCAGCTGTTTTGAACAGAGACAAACCTCTGAATGTTACCAGTAATAATATAATTTTGGTAAAGTGAGCATTAACAGTTCTAGTAGACATTCCAGAATGTTTCATCCTTTCACTTTTTTGACATTTTATCCAAAAGCAATCGTATGTCCAACATTACATGGCCACTGAAGTAAGGATATCTGAATAGTTAGAAAAAGATTGGAAACGATTTTGCATGTCTTATTAGGAGAAGGAAAAACAGTTTCCAACGATGGCTAAAACCTACAATCACCTCAAAGATTTGAATTTTTCTATAATAAACTTGTTTAAATGCACAATAATTCAGAAACTAAACTGGAGTCTCCTAGGTTTGATTCAACAAAAAAAATAAAAATAAATAAAAAATTCAGAGACAATGCACCAACAAAACTCCCAAAACACAACTGTCAAGATTAAGGAAATGAAAAACAATAATGGTGAAATTATAGTCTTTGTAACCATGACAAAATGCTTATGATTTAGGAATTAACAACATAATCTCTGAAGTTACAGCTCTGTGTTGCAGTGGAAAATGGAAAGTGGAAAATAATTTGGCACAGAGAGACGTTTTTCTTTTACATACGTATTTAATAAAAGTCATTTGGGCTACGGCTCTTACATTTACAGTTGAGACATTCCTCAGTAATTCTGGATAACAGTAACATGTCTAGACGGTTTAGTTTATCTTAATGTTGACTTTGTACAAAACAAAAAAGGCAAACATTATTCTTCTTTGTATAAAAAATATAAGTTAATTTAAATTGAACTCTAATTAAGAAAATAACAATAGTAATAATACCAATAATATTATTATTAATAATAATAAGAACGATAAAGTTCAGAAGCTAAACATAGTGCAGATGATGGGATATAACTGGTGCTGGAAAGAAGACAGGACAGTGCGGTGACTTTACCATGATGTCAGGTGGGACCAAAGGGGAAAATGGAGAAAAGGTTTTCTTTCTCTCTCACACACACCGACACAGACACACACACACATGTTTGTAGTTTTATCTATATTAGGACCATGTATTGACTTCCATTCATTTCTGTAGTTTAACTCTGTCCCTAACTTCAAACCAAACCCCTGACCCAAAATTGGCGTTCCACCATTTTAGGACCGGGCTTTGGTGCCCAAAAGGACTGCTGGTCCTGATAAAGTTGCTGTTCATATCAAAAAATGTCCTAAAAAGGTAACAAAAACCAGATACACACACATTCACGCGCAGTAAGAATGTGCACGGCTGCCATTCTCATTTAGCACCATCAGAGCATACATCTCAATCTGTGCAAGCCAAGTCCTACTGTACACACCACACACCCTCTATACGCAGAATTACACACAGACTTCAGGTAAGGTGCATGCTAATTGTTGCTCTTGGTTGAAGTTTACTGGAAGCAAATCTAAAAAGTAAAACAAATGAAGGGAAACCACAAACCCACACACCACCACCACCCAGAATCTGCATCCAAAAAAGTAAAACATTCATCAAACATGTACATACGTGACACCCACAGTACCAGCCGTACAAAAAAAACCCAACAAACAAACAACAAAAAAAACTAACAAACTTGAAATATCAGTCTTAGAGGGATATTGTCCACTGGAAAGGACAAATTAAGACAAAATTATTTGTCTTTTGGAAGATCTTGGAAGCCTGTTGGAAAGAGTTTAAGTGTATCTCCTAACGTTAGCTTGATGAAAGCATGTATGAAGAAAAAGTTCTCTTCTTTTACAGCCTGGATATCGAAAATGTCTGTCACACACTTGCAAAAATTCAAACAGCACTTTGGAGCTGCAATCCCAGAGATATACATGTTTTAAATAAACTTAAAATGATTAAAACTATGGGACAGTAAACCATGGGATCGTCTGCTTAAAGCAATTGTACAGATCTTATGAAGTGGGATCCTGTGGAAAGGTTACGAGCAGTTAATATCTTACCTGTTGTAGAAAGCTCTTTGCCAAAATCAAAGGTGATTGCTGCTGTCTTAAAATGGTTCGTGCAAAATTTATTAGATAAACCTTTACAGCACCATGAGTTTTGCTCTACACAGCTGGCTGAAACAATGTTTCATTTCTGGTGAAAAACAAATTATTTAAAATTTGTTGTTTCATGTATATCTGCATCCCCTAGTATACGATAGAGTATACAAAAAAATTAAACAAGAAATTGTTTATTGTTTGTTTTATAAAGTCAGATTTATATAGACTCCTAAAGTGACAAAATATAGTCATGTTTTAAACTAAGTGTTTGACTTTAATTAGTATTACAAGTTTAAATTTAGTTTATTTTAATGGGTAGTTTGGTTTAGTTGTGGTCACTACACGAAACATGGAGCAGAGAAAGCAAAGGTGGGGAGTCTGAGGAGCTGAGAGAGGTGATTAAGGTAAAGGCTACAAGGTCATCTCAAAGCAGCTTCATGCTCTTGTCACCACAGCTATCAATATTATTATTAGCAGCTTTGTGGATAGGGATTATTGGGCTATAGCCACGCAGGGCGTGATTGCAAGAAGAAAAGCAACCTCAGGTTGATCAGACAGATACTGTAGGTGGTAGAAAAGGAGCCGAGGAAACTCCAAAACCATTCAAGCTGAAATCAAACGGTCAAATTTTGTCACTTTCTGATTGCATCATCTGTTGAATCACAATGAGCTCTAAGGAAGGAGACCCAGAAGGGCTCCACTCCTGACAGAAACACAGGCACACAAAGAAATACACACAAATAAATAAATAAATAAATACTGAAATGTGCCAGAATGCATGTTGACAAGCTTCAATGTTCCTGGGACAAATGAGACAAAACCACAGTTTTTTGGCACCAGTCACATCAGCCATATTTTGTCTGCTTATTTTAGAAGGGTACCAACACTTTTTCCATACATGTATTTGTGGCTGCACTTTGCTCTTGAGAATACCCATGGATGTCAATGTTAAGGTTCATAAATTAGTGTTTACACGAACTGCTTCATAAGTTGTTTGCAACTGATGTTAAGAATTTAGCAATCTACTTTGGTCTTGTTCCAGTTTGAATTAGCTGCTAGGTGGAGACTCTGGTCAGAAATAAACAATTTCTTCAAAGTAGGGTAATTTAAAACGCTAACTACAACAGGTAAGATATTAATTTTTCATAGCCTTTCCACAAAAACCCAACTTCATAATATCTGAACTATTGCTTTAAGTGACTTTAATCTTGCCTATCTACTTTAAAATAGACACTGCACACATTCAAGCTGCTAATTCTTCTTACCACCACTGTTTATCTGCTTTTGTTGTGTGAGATAATTCATGATGCTGGAAAAATGAGTGGAAATAAAGCGGTATGCAGTCTTTAAAATGAAAACATCCTGTTGAGCAAAAAAAACATGTTGATGCAGCAAGTTTCTAAATGTTGATGGGGGGTGGGGGATGGGGGATGGGGGGGATCCACCTCAGACCTCCAACAATGTGACTCTTTTGTGATCGTCTTCACAACGGTCAACATTTTCTTCTCTCATCACAGTTCATCCATGTTTCCAGGGGGTTTCTGCAACCTTCACATAGAATAGGCTGTATGTATTTCTTCAAGTACTGCAAAAGAATATTTGCTAATAAAAAACAATATTAATAATATTTTAAAAATATTTTAAAGTCCACCTTTTCAATAAGGTGCTGCCATACATCATAATCTGCTCTACACATTCCTTCCGTCTCTGGGAATACCTTTCTGAAACAGTGCGCGTCTGATAAACTTAAAACAAAAGGCAAAACAGTACCACTTCAAAAGAGCCTGAACTGAAATAAATTCACATATCTGTTAAAGGTTCAGAGTAAGGCCTCTGCAAATACAGGACCATAAAGGAATCAGTTCAAATGGAAACAAAATAACAGAAATAAAAAACAACAGTCAAAACAAAAAAAGGCTAAAATGACACGGCCATTCTACCAAATAAATTCCCAAGCTGAGAGGGCGCAGGGCGACGGGCTAAAGACCCTCCCCACAGAATATCTGTCAGTCTCTGGGATTGGTGAAACCGTCAGTGTTGACACCTCCGTCACCCAATGAGGTAACTGTGTGTTTTCAAAGTCAAGTCTCTTTGAGCGAATCGAACTCCTGCTGACACAGGATGCTGCGTCCCCTCCCCCTGTCGAAGTCTCAGGTGCGTGGCAGGATTCAGTTTGGATTTCTTTGCTGGGCCGGCGGCCCCTTTGGTAGTCAGTTATCCACCTTGACAGGACCTGAATCACAGGGTCGGCTGGGCATGATGTCCTCCTCCTCTCCACGCGCAATCTGCTCCCAATGACCCAGGTTCTCCCTGCAAATAAGAAAAAAAAAACTTACTAGACACAAATTATATTTTAATCAAACACTCAACAATTAAAGGCTTAGCATTTCTTAAAACACAAACACAAATGCATCAATAAAACACAGGTGGGTTCTTTTTGGTCGTTTTTTTTAAATATAGTTTTCTTAATGAAAGTAGCTTTAAAAAACTTACTTGCAGGCTTTTAGAAGAGCACTAGATGGAGGGAAAAGCTCCGATAAAGTCGAGAAGCATGGAATTGCAACAGTGTTGTAGAAGCCCACCTTTGAAAACAGAAACAAAACAAATGTGTTTATTTGAAGTTTTGCATCTATGAACACATTTTAATACCTGAGGCTACGCCTGACTACTTGTATCAGTATAAAGTACTAACATTTGAGTAAACCCCAAACTGAACCTAATCGGTGACTTGTCTTTTTTGAAATTAGGTGTTTTCTTTTTGTTTAGCCCCTGTTTTGTCGTTCATTCTCTGTACAATCTTTGGCTTCAACAGAAGGTGTGTGAGGTAAAGCTCTGGTCTTACTTGGCCTTGAGGAACCTCATCCTTCTTGTCTCTATCCATCATAGGGATCGGCTGAATTCCGATTTTCTTCATTTCATCCCCCTGCGGAGCAAAGAACAATACTTTTGAATTTTTATACATTGTGGCGAACCTCATGACAGCACCTTTTTGGGCCAATCAAGCTGTAAAAGATGCAAAGTTGCAGGACTGTAACTGATGATCAGGACTCTAAAACTGGTGCAGCTCAAACAGTATCCCACTGTACCTCAGCCCAGAACTCGGCATAGATGTCGTTAGCTATGAGTCGTGTGACTTGCCACCGCTTGGTAACAGAACACAGGTCACATGCTGTCATCATCAGACCAATCACACGGTCCCTAGAGGGGAGCAGAGCCTTGTTAGATCCATGCAGAAAAACCAAAAGCTCTGTTTTATGGCCATCACTGCCATCACTGCTGCTGCGAGACCCGACCCGTGCACCGGAGCGGCTTCGTGGCCTGACCTGTGTGAGTGGTTGTTAAAGTCGAGCGAGCCCCCCGTCAGAAGCTCCGTCAGCTGGTGGTGGTTGTTGAAGTACAGGGCGAGGTCGGTGGCGATGATGGCCTTCCGAATGATCTCCAGCACCTGCTCGTATTCGCTGGAATTCAGGTTGGAGAAAATATTGTGCCCTTCCAGCTATGAAAAACAAAGAGATCAATAAAAAAGCAAGAGCTCCACTTATGAGGCATTCAGCTCAGCTAGACTGCAACAGGTTGTAAGTTGTTAGTCATCAGCCTCAACCAGCAAATCCTGGGTATTACTGAAGAAGCCAGTGAATAAAAAGATCCATCGAGCTGCACAACAGAAGTGCTTGTGAGAATTTTGCACTAAAACTGGGCCAAAATACCAACATGAGAAGGTGGACCGGTTTATGAATCTCCTTTATGGACAATGAAAAAAATGTTTTCTTCCCGCACTGTGCTTGTGCTCTGAGGTGAATATAGTGGAGCTCTACCTGCAGGATGGAGACGGTCTGGGAGAAGTGGTGCTGCTCCATGGTGGAGGTAGAGTACAGAGCAGCCAGCGGATGGTCAAACTTCTGCAGGTATGCGTTGCTGTAACCCCGATGATCCAGGTCATGGCACAGGCAGGCTATCAGCAAGCCCTTCTTCTGTAAAACAGAGTGACGAATTCAGAAAGAAAAGAAAAACTCAGCTGAAACCAAACTTGTATATCAGGAAGCGAACCTCCAGCTCTGTGAAAGTCCTGGTTGTTTTCTGGAGGATGGCGTACATACAGTGCACCACTGTCACCGCGTGCTTCCAGTTGTGGTACGGTACACGGCGGTAGTTCTTCCGGACGGACATGGTGAACCTACACAGCTTCTCCAGCTCAAAGCTGCATCCCAAAACACAAACGTTAACACTTGCTTTGATGAACTGACATTTCCCTGGTCCCACGACACTAACCTGTTCTGTCCACACGAGTTATGAACCATGTAGATAAAAACAGCGGGCCAGATTTCCTCAAAGGGACTGATGTCAAACTGAAACCTGAAGGGCGAAGAAAGATATGAAAGGAGAGCCTTAAAATGTCATCTGGAGTTCTGAAAAAGGAAAATGTTAAGAAGCAAACACAACAAAACAAAGCTCACGTTTCTATTTCTTTATAAATGGGTTCAGGGAGGTTGAGCTGGGTAAGAGTCTTCCATTCTTCTGATGTGCAGATGCTGTGATAAGACAGTTTTTCCATCGTCACTCTGTAAATGCATTCAGAGTGCCGGATCCTGTGGTACATCTGCAGGGAAATCACAGGGTTGGTTTTATTTATTTTTTTAATGGGACAGGCTTTGGGAGTTTTAAATCATTTATCAAAGGGGACATTCTGCAGCCTTTGCTCCTGCTTTGTAGAAATGGACACTTTGAATAGAAACTATGGTCTTAAATAAGTAAATAAATTACAAGACCACAGAGGTTAATCAATCTGGATCTCTGAAGTTGAACTAAGTGTCAGGTGAGAGTAATTCTAAAAAAAAAAACTATTACAATAAAGTTTAACTGACAGGAACAACCTGTTAGAACTCACTACTTGTGTCTGTAAACAAAACCCACAAAACTTTTTTATTGCCTGCTGCTAAAGGACCCCGCCCCCTCGCACTGTGACTGTTGGATGGGCACCAGTGACCCCCGTGACCCTGAAAGGAAGAAGCCGATGACAGATAATGGATGGATGGATGCTGCTAAAGGTTAGGCAGCAATATTTTTGTCAATGTGTTCATCTGTCTGTTAGCAACATATCTCATGAACCACTGAGCAGACTTTAATAAAACTCTTTACAAGTACAGTGAACCCTCGCTATAACACGGTTCACTTTTCACGGTCTCGCTGTTTAACGGATTTGCGTCATGCATTGTGTTCTGCATTCTGCTTGGCTAAACAGTCTCTCCGCTTTTTCTCTACCTGTGTGTCAACAACGTTGCGGTTTAATATGTACACGTACGTGAAACAGCTTGCCAAATTTAAGTTTGCAAACTCTCTTGCAATTTCAAGTTTCTCTAAAACCCATAATGTCGACAAAACGTTCTGCACTGACAAAGGCACTTGCGGTCGGACTCAAAAGGCATACAAACATCGATGGTGGCATGTCGGTTCATAAGAATCTTTTTGCCCAGAAAAAAAAAGAGCGACAACAACTACTGATAACTATGTTCGTCTCTCGAAAAAACACACGTGCACCGCCGGCTTTAGAAGAAAAAAACTCTACAGAGCGAAGTCAGGATGTAGTGTCTCAGTCAGAAGAGCAGTGAAATACACCTGAGTCACTATTTGTCCTACTGTACTTTGTATTGTTTTTCATAATCATTTTTTATTTTCTCCCATTCTAATCCAATGACTCGGGTCGGTGCTGATCTCAGCAATTTGAAGCCTTCAGTTCGTATTGATGATTAAACAGTAGTTATTTGTAAAAATAAAAAAATAAATAAAATGTTTATGCAGTACTTTTATTTGTTAAAGAAATGCTTGGGCCTGTAAAAATATTTTGTTCTTTGGTTTCACTGTATTATGGAGTATTTTATTGTATAATAATTGTAAAAATATAAAGGTTTCTACTTCACGGATTTCACCTATCACGGGTTCTTTTTGGAACGTAACCCCCATGAAAAACGAGGGTTCACTGTAATCATTAGACACACATTTCCAACTCATCAACTTTTGAAGTTAACCAAATTCAAGCTAGTTGCTACAGCTAAGTTACCTCAGAAATCCTAAAAATATACTTTGGTGTGGTAGTAACTGAGAGTAATCTCACATCTCCTGAGCACTAATACACCTTCCAAGAGCCCACACATGTGATTGTGCATGTCATTCATAAGGTTAGACCAAAAGAGCTTTAACCCTTTAAGCGCTCAACATAAAAGGATTTTTGTTTCAATCTCTGGCATGAAAGCCAACGGGCGATATGCAATCCTTCAAGGAAAGCAAAGCCTTCATTTAGATTTTCTGCAAGAGAGTATCAGTAAACGCTCTCTGGAGGTACTCACATTTGCACAGTGTAAGGCCAGCGCACAAAAGACAGCAAACATCTTAAAGTTGTTCTCATCTGTTTTAGTGAAGGCACTTCCGCTTAACTTGTTCACCATCTGCACCACACCTATAACGGTCCCCCTGCTCACAATGGGCATGCACAGGATGTTCCGCGTGGTGTAGCCAGTTTTGAGGTCTACCTCTCTGTGAAAGACAACAAACGTTGCTATGTCAGCTTCGCAGAACGTGTGCTTCTAGGGCCCTCTAAATAGATCATCTTTGTGTTTACCGGTTAAACCGTGGATCTGCATAGGCATCTGGGATATTTAGGACTTCCCCTGTCCGAGCTACTTGACCAGCTATTCCTTTGTCTATAGAAAACCTGCAGAGGCAGAGAGAAACTTCTTACTCTATGCTAAGTTGGCTGAAATAAAAAACAATTGCAAGTCAAAGCATTAATTCATTGAAAAAGATTATAATAAAGATTTAAAACACCTGGAGGATATTGACGTTTACAGACCTTATTTCTTTTGTTTTCCTAAAGACTGGTTTGCCTTCCTTCTCCTCCCCGATGTCAAACAGGTCAGAGTACAGTTCTTTGTTGCTGTGATCTACCTGGAAGAGTGCACACCTGTCTGCATTCACCAGGTTTTTTGCATATATCTGGTAAAAGCAGAAAAACACAGAGAACATTTGAACGCATCACCAAAGTATCTGTGGCTTATTTTACCAAGACATACAACTGTGCAGAAAGTTTCAAGTTATTTTAAATTATCACTTTATTGTCACAAATAATGAGGGTGGGAGGGTTCATGAGATTGGGTGGATACTAAATTAAATAGATTAGCAGTTTTGTTTTATATATTTAATTTACAATATCTAGAGCTTGTCAGCAGGGTGTCCACACACTGTTTCCCTGGAAGTAGAGCATTAAAAACAAGAAATAAATATGAACTTTGTAATTGTACTTACCATAATATGTTCAAGTAGAGAATCTATTGCCACGATATTATCAAAGTATGTTCTGCGCAAAAAGAAGAAAATGTGACTTTAGATTGTTGACAAAAAGGAAACCTCAATGAGGTTCATGTTCAAAGCATGAAGCTGCCTAAGATGTAAAGTATTACACTTTTTTTGTGGGATTACAAAGCTTAACAAGAAAAGATAATAGAGAGCCTCAGTTTAGAGCTCATCTTAGGTTTTATTTACTCACAGTAGATTCATTCAGAGTTACAGAAACAGTTATAAGAGCCGCTCTTACTTTGACACGTCTAGTAGGAAGTCATTGAGCTCAGTCTGTTTGGCAAGGCCTCTGCACGTCTAGCAGAAAGAAAAGGTCATGATCAAGCACAGATGTAGAAAAAAAAAGCCTCTTATCACAATATCAGCAGCCAAACCCCCTTACTGTCTACAAACATGTCTACGGACGCTCTTTGTGTTTCTGTAACAACAGAGAGGATTATCAGTTAGTAACTAACCGCTGCGCCTCGCTGCTAACTGTGGCTCAGAGGTCCAGTGCGGACAGAGCTGCAGTGGGACACCGCTTCTCTGGAGCTTTCTGCTATCGTTTCGTAATGCATAATGACGTCCCCTGGGAGCTGTTTGTTGAACCTATGGTTGAGTTGATTGGACTGGGTGCAGCGACAACCCAGGTCCTGTACACAGTGGATTTCCCCAGTGCAGAACCAGAACAAACAAAGCTACCCAGGAACATAATAAATGGAACTGGTAGAGTACACTTTGTCTCCAGTGGAGCATTACAGTCTTTTAGTCCTGTTTAAAAAATGACAATTTCAAATTCAGCCTACCTGTACTTGATGAATGGCAACGGATGCCCACGCTAAGTTTGCTGTTGCAACCTGGAAAAGATGGGGAAAGTTAGTCGTAAGGAACTGCAAAAACTTAGACAATTACGACTCATAATCTCACTTTTTAGAGTTCCTATTAGATTTTAAGTTTATCTTGTTAGTCTGTTGACATAAAAGCACAGTAGTGAAACTACTGGATCTTTGTGATTAAAAAAGAAGAAATTCAAGCTATACAAACTTTGTTCTGCATGAAAACCAGGTTCTGTGAGTGACTGCAGAGTTTGCTCTCATACCAAATTCAAAGGATCTATTGAAAAAAGACTTTGTTGAACTGATTTTTGCTTGCAGCTGTAATATTTTGCAGCTGGTGTTCTGCCAAAACAGAAGACGCAGTACACCAGCTGCTCAGCTTTAAATGTAACAAAATATATACTGGAAATGAAAAGTAGATTGTAGTTTTTATAATCTAAAACAAACTTTAAAAAACTGACTTTAAGTGTTTCCTTAAAGTACTGAGTGTAAACACAACTGGAAGTAGGAAAGGATTTTATCCTCCCTGTTTTAGTGAGTAGACCTCCTTAGCTTTTTTAAGTTACTGGTGTCTGGGTCAGACTGACCTCCTGGTGACTAAGGTTGAAGGGTTCTTTGCCCCAGTGCCGATGCAGCTCCAAGATGGCGATGAGGTCTCCGATGGCAGTGACGATGGGGAGGCACAGGACAGAGTGAACATGGATCCCTGAGTCCTGCCCTGTGCCGTCGGGAAATCGCTCATCCTACAAACACAAACAGCAGTATAAGTTTTTAGTTTTAAAGAGATCTTTTAGCAGCACAAAACATGGCACTGGTATGTAGGAATGTGACGTTTAAGCTTCTGTTTCATTCTCTTTGATTGACTTGTTTGTCAGAACCCTAACCCTAATCATCTTTTCTCTAAATAAGCAGACAAAGCCTCCGAAGGGTCACAACACATAAAGCAGACATAAAATTTTTAATTTAAAGAGATCTATAATCAAACATTACAACACTGCAGTGATGTATTAATTGCTGATGTAGATTCTCAGTCAGACGTGACAAAAGGTTAAAAAGAAGGCAACTGGACTTCTCTTTGGTAAAGACGTTTTGGCCCTGGTGTGATTACAAAACCTGGACCTTCCAGCCCATGATCAGAACTAAAGAAGTTTTTTAAGTGAGAAATGAAACGTCTGGGGGACGGCGGCCGTACCCCCATGATGTCCTCCACCAGCAGTGTTTTACGAGTCTTGGCAACATAAGCGGCAATGGTTGTCCCATATGCGATGGGGCCGGAGGGGATGAGGTTTGGATGGCCATCTTTGGGCCCAATTGGAGTGAATAAACATAAACTCTGATGAGGAAAAAAAAGACAATAACAATGATTAAAACTGAAGATGCCTCCTAAATGTGCTTACCCAACCAAAGCCTTTGTACTCACATTGTTGCATTCTCCCAAGAAGTAAAGTGCAAAACTATCAGCTTTTGTTGCTGTTGAGAAAGAAGAGACAGCGGTCACGTCTGAGTACAAGACCTTCAAATACAGCACAAAAACAATTAACATCAGCTGTCAGTCTCACACAAATGTCCCCAATAATAAAGCTCTGATTTACATAAAAAGGATAAAGAAGACAGTAGAATCTAATACTCTTTTAGCCCCACATAAAACCGTGGCATTGGCTGCCTTCCGGTTCATCCTGTTCCCAGTCCTTCTTTTTTCAGTCCCATTTCTCACTCATATATAGGTCATGTTATCATACAGTGTGACGACTGAGAGAACACAAATAATCATGGAGTTAATGAGTAGTAGGTTTGGGTAATCTGGTAAAACAGATCAAATTACCCACACCTTTCATGCTTGTGTTTTAGATTTAACCATACTTATTATTAACTGAATAAAACTTGAAATGAACAAATGCTTTTAAGGGTAGCTTAAGTGCTTTTAAATGTTTGTCACTAATATTAACATCTGGATTGATTTTGGCTTGATGCAGTATGTGAAAAAAGAAATTGCCATCAATCATAATACTTTTTGCTCTTTTTTATACGATCAAAGTGTGGCCCGTGTTTAAAAATGTACGATCAATCTAGCTTTTGTAATGAAAGAAAATCCTTCTCCTTTTCAAAGTTGCTTTGACGGTATTGCAAGAACTTGACCCCAAACTCTCAGAGAAGTGTTTATCCATGTATTTGTCATAAACAAGCAGATTTTTTTGTTTCTCTAAAATGATCCACACTGTGTCTTAAGGCTGGCTGTGGTTTGACTGACTCATGTGGGTTTAATGCTCTTCTTTTATTATTTTTACCTGTTTTGATGATGTTGGACAACTCATAGAGCAGAAGTTTGTTGTCTCCTCCAGTGTCCAGCCTCTGCTCCATGTAGCTGTTTAGTTCGTACACCACGCCCTGCATGTTCGTGTCCTGGTACTGCTGGACAAAAGACACACAGACATCTCTGTATCCTCACATAAAGTCATCCGTTCCTCTCCCCGTTGCATTTTAGCTCAGGGATCTTCACAGCAGTCACTGTTCTGACTCGGGTCCTGACAAGCCAGATGCCGAGCCTCTGCCTCTGTGGCCACTTCAAACTTGTTTGCCTTTTTTTCATTTTTTTTTACAAGGCCAAAGAGACGTCTATTTCTGCCCCTACAGAGAGGGCGAGGACAGGACAGCTGGGAGAGTGGTGCACTAGAAAGCTTCCCCAACGGGACGCCTTTTGCCCTCCCACATCCTGTTTGCACAGACGTATGGATGACGCACTGCGGGGTTGAGGGAACCTCATTTACTTTCCTGTGTGTTTGTGTGTGTGAGTTCATTTCCACTAAAGCTGCATGGTGCTGCTGTAAGTGCTGACAACCAGCCTCCCCTTCTGACGTGACAGTAAAAGGTGTGAATACATGTGTGGCGAGGGGTGTGTGTGTGTGTGTGCGTGTGCGTGTGCGTGTGTGTGTGTGTGTGTGTGTGTGTGTGTGTGTGTGTGTGTGTGTG
>JAVKLF010000073.1:15510459-15539954 GCA_034783495.1 Millerichthys robustus | reverse complement strand
AGATTTTTATCTTCTTCTGTCACCTTTCATTTAATTTATGATTGTATATTTTCATTTTTTTGTTTATTGAATTTGTTTTTTTTTTTTTTAAATAAATAAATAAATAAATAAATAAATAAATAAATAAATACAAAAATGGCTCCAACACAGTTAACTTTGCAGATATGAAGCTTAAATTTGGTGTAGTAGCAGCTAGTCATCCCTAACACATAATCTGAGCACTATCCTCTGTTCTGCAAGAACGAGGACATCTTTCATTCCTTTTTTAATGTGTTTGTAATGTTATTTATGACGTAAAGACAATCATTGTGGTGAGGATATTTTTAAAGCATTTGTTTATGACTGAGGAAATAGGAGAAAAATTACACATAGCACAAAGTCAAAATTAAACTTTATTTTATCAAAGTGAAGTTGTTCAAAGAGCTAACAGGTAAGATAATTATCGTTCATAAACTCATAACCTTGAAACGCGTGTACACACCAAGGTCTCTTTGTAGTGGCATCAATCTGTACCAGAGCAGCTGGTAACACTGGAGGGATGTTACCCAGCTGTGGGCTGTGATTGGTGGGTGGGGGTCTGGAGTGGACACCAGGAGTAGCCCTGTAATTGGCAGGCCCAGGCTGCAGGGACAAGACAAAAAGGGTTTTGTTGTCCTAAAATGAATCTCAATGCCTCTGCTCCTGCATCTCCTCCCCAGGCTTTACAATGGATATGGATGGATGGATCTGAGCAAACAGAAATCATTGGCATGAGAAAATATGGGGCTGAACACCTCAGACCCTCCACAGAGTGGATCATTAAAAGCTCCATTCAGTATACAGCACAGTTTCATGTATTTGTTTCATAACAGAAGCTAATTAGTTGGAACAAAACTTAATGTCTCAGCGGAATGGGCTTATTTGCAGCATTTAGGAGAGAGATTCTCGGGCTGTTTCATAAGTCATAATTAAATTGGGTTTAATGGTGAGCTGGTGTTAGGGTACTGTATTTGAGTGCCCAAAAACCTGCATCAAAACATTCAGAATGGCAAAACCCTGAGTGGGAGAGGTTCAGAAGTTGCGGACCCCCTAAAGTAGACACAGATGCCAGGCCCAGTTGGAGAAGGGAGCTCCGAGCCCTTTACTGCGTAGGCCAATGGAAAACCCCACAGAGCCACATGGAGACACAACCACTGAGTAAAAAGTCTGCATTAGCAAAACAGGGGTGATGATAATGTCCTAAACTGGAACCTGTCTAGAAGGCATTTAGATGCCCATGTTTATTGTTTATTATGTTTTTTTTTTCTTTGTAAGGCACCCGATGCTTTTTGTGCCATCAGTTTTGTTTGTTCCTGATAACATATTTAACATTTTGTGATGACGATGAGGCTTCTGTTCTCTTGCTTTTGTTTTTTTTTCTCACACCTGGTTCTAATTAGCTAATTATCACACCTGTGTTGTTCAGAGTTATTCCCTATGAGGGCTTATTCTCCAGGTTTTGTTTTTCCAGGTTGCAAGCCATCAAACTCTAATAAAGTTACCTAATTTAAGTTTTTTTTAAATTTTGTTTAGAACACTATAGCTGTCTTTACAGTTTCTGCTTTTCTAAATCTGAGCTTGTCCAAATCCCCGAAGATAACGAGAAGCTCCTTACTTTAGAGTATCAGTGCACCAAGCTGATCAGATTTTCACTGCGGTTGTTAAAGATATAATTGATAACTAATTACAGATGTGCTTTTTCAAAATTTAAGCAATATAACAACTCCGTCAATGAATATCAGACTTTTGTGACCCAATAAAAAATGCTACACAGGTATTGTCCTGATCCAAGCTGGTTCTGTGGTACAGTTCTTACAAATGAGCTCCGATTCCCTGCTTTGAGGTGATGTTCTTGACCTTGGACTTGTGTTGTGTGTTTGAGAGAAAATAGCAACTGCACTGTTGCTGGGGGTTCTAACTCTGCTACTTGAAAAGGAGGAATGTTTCAATTTTGGATTGAAAAGCTGAAATCATGCATGGATGCAGAAAAAACTAATTCCAGCTGCTGTGAGTTTGGTCATGGTATTATTCAGAATGCAGTATCTGTCTGTTGTGAATTGCACGAGACACAGATTGATACTTTTATGCTAAGTCTTTGTGTTCATCTGACAGGATTAAAACTTCCATATGCCACATGTTTAATCTCAAATGGACCGGCCCAGTGGCGACATTGTTACCGTCAATATGTGCTGGTTTGGCTAGTACACAGTTCTCTGGTTAGGATTAGGAACTGAAATGACTTGGTTAGTATTAGGAAAGACTATTAATTGGGTTCAAAGGCATTATTATATAACACTAAAATGTTTTAGGACATCATTTTATTGGTTGCTGAAGTGACACACAATAATTTACTACCTTTAAGATAAAACAAATAAAGCCTAAGCTAACATTACGCTAACAAAACCTTGTGTCTGCATTATCCACCATTTTATAGAGTTATAATGTATGTACGTCCAGTTGCTCGTTTGATGAAGAAGTTGAATAATGAGTCTGAAATTTCAGCTCAGATCCTGCAGACTTTGGATAAAACGCTTCACACAAATGTCCTCAATGTGTGCTGAAAAAAAAAGTAAAAACCAACCATGACTGCAAAAATCTAATTCCACCTTATTCACTTACACAGAAATTTCTTGTGCATGAAAAATTGTTAGTATTTATGAGCCATTGGTCCAAATGCATTTTTACTTCTAACCACACAACAAACAGAAAATAAATACTGCCTTCACAACAGGAGCGAAAAATGAACTAAAAATAATTTACTTTTTTTTAATAATTACAGTATGAATCAACCGGTGCATTTTTGACAAGACTGGGCCCCCAAATCCTTTACTATTGTTAATAAAACAATCTGGATTTAGGATTCCTTCTGCAGCTACAAATCTAAGTTTGTCCTTAAAACCAAAAGTTTTGTATCGCAAATGTAATACCATTGGGATGAAGAGGAGATTATGAAGTAATCTTCAGCAGCACAAATTTAAATTCTAGGAATCAAAACACTGGATACAAAAGAAAGAACATTAACTCCCGGAACATGACTGTGTATTCCACATTATGATTATTTTGAAAAAAACATTTGGAAATACTATAAATTCATAGTATATTTATAAGTTTGTGTTGATCTTGATAAAGTTATCATCAGATACCTAAACGCAAACTCATTTATTTTATACAATCAGTTACCATGCCTCCTTTTAACACTTTGTTTTACCTCATTTGGACAGCTCTCTGTTTATATGTGCTGTGTTATTCAAAAGGGACTAAATAACCTGAAGAGTTTCATCATTCTGGGCACTTTTAAGCTAAAGGACGCAGTTCTTCATTAATTCTGCATTTGCTTCCTACAGAAATCATAACTCCAATCAAATACAAACAAATCTAGATTTTTAGAATATGCAGAAATATTCGCTGATTTTCTTTTTACTATTTATAACAACAATAAAATTCTTAAATAGACATGAAAGATCTCCCAAACTGTTCTTTGGTATTTTTGTACACAAACATGCGACATTATGAACCGAACATTTCATTGTTTCACTTTTTGGTAACTAATGTTTCCTCCAACAAACTGTTGCAGATATACTTGTCTTTTTTGTGGAGAAGTCACTGTTGGCCCTTCTCACCTCCAAAAGTCTTTACTTGAGTCAAACAGCTGTTCTGTGTTGCTCACCTGAATGAAATTATCTCCACGAATAAAGGAATTTTCTAACCAATCAAGCACACGTGCGTTCAGGGAAGAGTTTCAGCTCGTTTCTTTCACCCCCGGCTCCTTACCTTGCTCGCTACTTCGTGCCGGCAGAAACTCCTGCTCGTGCTCGCCCTGGTCGTCAGGACTTTTTCGTTTTTTCGACATTTGCTGCTCCCTGTTCCGAGCCGACAGATCTGCTGGCAACGCTGAGACTTCAGCCGGCGGGATACAAAACACATCCAACAGTCCGTGGGAGGCGGCAGGAGAAATGTGAACAAGCTTCAGCCGCATTCATTCAGATCTCGTCTCTGTGATGCGCCCTTTTCCAGCGACAGGCGCGCGCAAAGTTACCAACAGCCGTGTGGAGACGCATGGAGAGTCAACTCCTGATCCCGCAGGAATCAGACAAGATGGTGCTACAAGAGATCCTGGGAGGTGTGGAGGCTTGTTTTACTTCCCACCAGATGAGAAATATTTGCAGCTGAGGCGCTTTTTTTTCAGATCACGTGCCTCGCAGATTGTGCTTGAACTCTGATCTGATGGAAATTACGCACAGAGTTGATCCAACTTGTTGATCTGTCAAACAACAACAACAAAAGAGGGTTTTCGTCACCGCAGAGGTGTTCTTTAAAAATGATCATGTTCTATTTTTAAAAATATAAGAGTGACTTTTTTTCTACTTGAATGGTTCGACGTCAGACTCCGAGTCTAATCTGGAATGACGCACGGCCGACACACTGGGAGCTCCCGGCTCTCTCCTTCCTCTTGGCGGCTGGAAACGCACTCAGACTCCGCGCTCCAGCGACCTTTGAGCTCCGCGCAAAGTTGCAGGAAGAAAATGCTTCTCGGCACCATTTGTTAGGAAGATCCCTTCCCGGCTGGAAACCGGAGTCACTCCACTACCGAAGCGCTGAAAGACGAGCGCGCGCTTCTTTTCTGCGCGGTCGGAAAGCATCAAACACTTTGGCTCGTCTCGCACCATCAGTTTCAATCCAAGCTCCAGAGCAGGAACAGAACAAACAGGCATGGTGTTGGGTTGCGGGTCTTTAGACGGACAGGTTTTGCGCAGGAGCTTGACTTGTGGGGGATAAGCTTTCAATGCACGCGCGAGCAGACTCTCGTGCGTACTATAAAGGAGGGGGATGACGCCACCAGTTTGGCTCTTTTACAAACCGCTTCACTAGAATTTAGATAGGGGGGAAATTTTGCACGCGCAGCAACACAAAGACTCCCATCCAGCTGAATGAAAATAAAAAACTGCGCATAATTATCAGCGACTTGTTTGGTTTTGACACGTTTTTTTCCCCTGCCAGTAGAGATTGCCGAGCCTCTCGTCATTCTCCCCACATGCTGGTTTATTTATGAACAACCCGGGGTTAGAGAATCGTTTTCCATCAATCTGGTTTAGGTTTCACGCGCAAGTTTGCGTGTGGTACATATATATGTATATCACTAACGACAGTAAAAGCTCAGTTCTGCTGCAACAGAACGCAGTTGTATTCATTCTTTTGAAGCTGGTATTTCGTGGTGTTTTCTGAAGGTTTCTCCTCCCTACGCCTCCTCCAATCCCTCATTCACTGCAGCCGCTGACGTCAAGGCCTGCTTGCGTCAATGCTCCCTGCTTTGACTGAGAGCTTTTTTTTTCATTGGGATCATAATGGGATTATTAGGCTTAGAGAAATACCCTGCCTTACTGGCTTTTATAGATTTTGGTTGATAAATGCCCCATTTTCTTTTCTTGCATTGAATATTTATAGGAAGAAAAAGACATGAGGCATAAAATTGGCTCTTTCATCAAGAAGAGGGTTTTTATGATGATGATAAAGATGTTTCCTTTTCAGTACATTAACAGCAATGAGGTTGAAAAAAAATGAACCGTTATGTTTAATGTTATTTTTAAATGATGCATCAGCACCATGATGTAATAAACAAGAACCACGGGAAGAAATCCAGAAGCAAATAAGTAATCTGATTTGTTTTGAAGGTGAATATTTACTGGACTGACGAGGCCAGGACTTGTTCCCAGTCCTGGACTGACGGTAAGACCTGGAAGAACCGTGTTTAGTTCTGCAGATGGGGTGTGGGTGTCGATTCTGTTCTACTCGTATGTGTGGGAGGATGGCATGCTGTCTGTCTGCTCTGACCTTCATCCCCTGGGCTGAATGGACTCTTGTGCCTCTTGGCCTTGATGCACCTCAGACATAATGCTCGTTTTTTATTCCAGTTCTCAGCTTTTCATTGCAGCTGCTTCTGTGCCACAAATTTCTTACCATTCACACTTTTAGATATTAATAATGCTGAATTTTCCTCTACAGGTAGGTTCTATAACTTGGAGACAAAACAAAGAAGATAAAGGTGAAACATTCCTCAAATCAATGCATACCGCTTGTCACCTTTTAAGGTCAGAGTTTTATTTGTCTGCCACAGAAGAAGATGTGTTAATTCTCAGAGTGGATGACACTCAGCTACAATACCACACCAAAAGTGGCAAATTTGGCTCAGTTACACATAATGTTGATCAGCTTTGGTGCTCATACATGTGCCTTAAACAATATTACATGACTTTTGTTGGTGAAAAACACAACCCTTTGTAAACACACCTCAAAGATAAATGAACTCTTGCTGAGGTCCAGGGTTTATTGAGCTGACCTTTGACCCTGAAGAGCTACTTAATGTTTGTACAATAACTGGCTATTGTGTCACTAAGCATTTTATCTGCAGTGGGATGTTTCTTAAGAGCACTTTCAGTCAAACCATCTTGTATTTGAATGAAACAAAAAAATAAAAGACAAATTTCATCATTGAATTTAGCTTCTTACTGCCGTTTTCTTTTAGCCCACTTTGGTCACAGACACTGATTGTAAATTTATTGTCCAATCAGCTGTTTTTAATCAAATGTTAGAGTTCAATATTAGTAAAAAAAAAAAAGTCAGTTCTCACACAGGGAAAAAAATCTAAACAATTTTTTATTTTGTATTTCGATCAATTTTAAAAACAACTCGACTCTACGTTAAAAAAACAACAACTTTAAAATGAACATGTGACAATAATTTAGACCACTTCATGAAAGCACCGACATCTGAGACAAACGAGAAGATGATGATGATGCTGGTTTAGCTAAAACAGAAGAAGAAAAAAAATGTGTGGAAACGCAAGTTTGTCGTCATTTTCTCTAGCAAATAAAAAACAATTCTAAATGGTCCCTGATAAAATGCTTTATCTGATAACATCTCTTATCTCATAACATCCTAAAACACTAAAATCAATCTTTCTGCAACTTTTATTGCCAATAAAACCAACACCTCCCTCAGCATCAAGAGGACGGCATGATCTCAAACAACAACCAATAAAATGTAAACTGAGCAGCAGGAAGTGAAAGTTTAATGGTTGACACTGAAACGATGGAATCAGAAGTCTGTCTGCACTGAAGAACATTGATAAAACACAAAAATGTAGCCATTTAAAACCTGAAATCCTGGAAGGCAAAGCTGTGCTATAAAACATTTTTAACTATTTACAGTCAATACATTTGCTTTGGTACTTCCATTTACAGTATACACAATTTTTAAAAATCATTTTCAGATGGATATTTATTTGCTAAATTTGATGGAGTGCTGCTTAATATAAGCAGATTCATAGTGACATTTCCGAGGCAAACTTAGGCCTCAGTGTTTCTCATTAGAACCTTGCAACAGAAACATCCTGGATTAATAAAAAAGCGATAAATCATTTGGTGCTTAATGTCTCCCATCAGATCAGATGTCCTGCACCTCAGAAGTCCGTCTCAGCTTGCAGAGATCTGTTCCTCAAAGCGATGGAGGTGGAACAGGAGTCCAGGCTGAAGGCAGCCGGCTGTCGTACTGAGCTGCAGCATCCTGCGCCTCCAGGGCCGAGCCGCTGTCGTACAGAGGCGATCCAGAGGGGGGCGCCGGGGCAGAGTGGGACAGGCTGGGATAGTGACCCGAGGATCCTCGGAAGAACTGGGAGCCCAGGCAGCTGTTGATCCCCCCGCTCTGAGACACCGGGGTGAGTGCTGAGTTACTCACAGACCACAGGCTGCTGTACTGACTGCAGAGACACAAAACTCATCTTCAAAGGATGTTTTAGGAATTTCAAAATGTTGTATTTATCTAAGGCATACAACTCAGTTAAACCAATGAGAGTTGCTTGAATGTTTAGGATTCAGAGGCAATTTCTTCTAGACATTAAACAAACACACAACAGCAGTTTTAATGACATTATTTTGTCTCTTTAAAAAAGCATCAACAAAAAAATGTTTCTTCCCCAGAGAGCATATTTAGAATTTCATTTGATTTATTGCTTCACATATCTGCACTTTTGAGAGTCTTTATTAGTAAATTAAATTAATCTTGAAATTTGAACATTTGTTTTTACTTTTGCTTTGCTACTTATGATGATTATATGTTATTGTCACGAGAATCCAAAATACAATTTTCAAAGCTTTATCTGTAATCCAAAGACAAGAGTTGATACTGAAAACCAAACGTTTGTAAATCAGCCCCAACAGTTTACTACAGTAGAGATTATTTGCACTCACTGTTCAAACCATATTAGTTTCATCAACATGAATGCTGTTTAGCAATTAGATCAATTGTTTGGCCATCAACATCAAACAGAGAATACGATTTATATTAAATATCAAAGAAAACCAATTCACAGGTACAATTCTCGCAGGACCCATTTTGTCCAAGTTTGAATGAAAAATAGACAGAGCTGAGAAGTCAAACCTGGAGTTGGCACCAGAGCTGTGCGAGCTGTGGCCAACGGGCATCACACCGGAGTGTGTCGGCACTTGCAGACCGGACCAGTTCTCGTGGCTGGTCAGCATCGACAGACAGGTTGAAGAGTTATCAGAGTATCCAGCTGCAACCCACACAGAGTTACGGATCAGCTCATCAGAAGTTAAATAACATTTTGTTGTTGTTATATGAGGGTTAGAGGCAAATCTTGGACAGCCCTTGTCTGAAGCCACAGATTTTACTGCTCGGTGGTTCTATTCACACAAAAGCAGAAGGAATGTAGAACATTCAGCAACATTTGTTTAAGTTTCTTGTCAGGGGGTGGGGGATTTCTTGGAGGTCTGACACTCACTGGGTGAGCTGGTCCGATGGCTGTAAGGGCTGGTGTACGGGGTCGAGCGGTGGTTCCTCAGGGTGGAGTAGCGTTCACAGCTGTGGGAAGGCGACATGGAGATGGGACTCCCAAACTGGCTGTGAGAATTGGCAGGAGGGCAGAGGGGTCCGGTTCCTGGAATAAACCAGCTGCCCACTTGCTCCACAGAGGGCAGGAGACATTGTAAGACAAACACCACAAAACTTATTAGTTTGAGAGAAAGCTACACACATTAGAAATAATTTTGAACTCACACTGAGAGTAACCAGACTGGTGGTTGTCACTGACATCTTCCCTCATGTCTTTGTGATCATTCCTGCAAAAAGAAAATAAGTGTTTCACTAAAACTGGACACTTTTGTTTTTACATAAATGTTCTTTTAAAGATAATGCTTACCTCTCTTTAGCATCTAAAAAGGCCTTGGCAAACGGGTTGTACTTTATTTTCAGGGCCGTTATCTAAAAAAAATGGGTGAAAATAAGGCACTACATTTAGACTTTCTGTGCGTAAATTACGCGCGTATTTTACGCACGCAGAGAAAACCCGTTCCCTTTCAATCGCATCACATTAGAGGGTTAAATGTGTTTTGAGTCTAAAAAACACCAGATATCAGCTATGACCCGCAGCATCACTAACCTCTTCGTTTTGGTAAGCTGTTACTGCAATAAACTGCGTCTCCGGAAAGGAGTGGCTGGTGATCATCCTCCGCGGGCCTCCGACCCGCACGATGTGGATGCGGGGCTCATATTTGTGCAAAGAATTCAACATGATCTTTAGAAAATGGAGCAAATATATATATATATTTAAAATTATAGGTATATGATAAAGTTGTGAGTTGAATGTGACCTGAGACACCGCCCCCCCGCTCCGCGCCCGTCTTTTACCTGACCTCCGCCGTTGAGTTTGTTTGTCAGCTTGACTTTACTGAAGGAGACCGGAGCTTTCATCCAGTGGGCCCCGAAGTTCGGGGAGTCCGGGTGGATGTACACACAGCTGGGGGTCTGGGGTTCGGGTTTGCCTCCAGGCACCCACTCCCCATTTACATACTTCCACCTGTGGTTGTCCGCCGACGCGAAGTCCAGCAAAAAAGAGTACATGGCGTTCGGGTCCAGTCCGGACACGTTGACTTTCAGAACCGGAAACATGCGCCTTGAAGGGGTCAAAAAAAAAAAAAAAGACAAATAACTGAAATTCTCGTAAATGTCTGATGTTTTCCAGACTTATTCGCTCACCTGCCGTTTTTTGTAACTATCATTTCGTTTATGAGCTCCTTGAATTTCTGCCACAGCTCGCGCTCGTCCAGGGACACCTTCAGCTCCCGCTCCGTGGGGTCCCCCTTCTCGCTGCCGGCTTGGAGCTCGCTCTCCACGGCACTGAGGAGGTGGTCCACCCGGTACTGAGCGGCCTTGCTGGGGCACTCAGCAGCGCCTGTCGCCATGGTGTCGAACAGGTCCAGAGCTGAGATGTTCTCCAGGAAATTCGCTCCAAAGCAGCCTCAAGCAGCTCCTTTTAGACTTTTGATTAGTTTGCCTCCACATGAAAACCAGGCATCACGAGTAGCTCCACCATATATGAGGCTCCATCAGGGTACTGCTGTTTGGAGCAGAGACGGTTGGCTCGGCCCCTCTTTGATCTTTGCGGACTCGTCTCTGATTGGCTGTGCGGAGCCATAGTATTGAGGCCTACAGGATGGCAGTGATTTGAATAAAGCAGTTTAACCTTTTTTTTATTACATCAACCTGTAAATATTGACACTTAGATCAAAGCTACATACATAAAGCCAAGACCACTGACCCGGGCTGGTCTGGAGGCTCACAAGTGTCAGACTTTAGTTGGTTAGAAATTTCCTTTCCTTCTTTTTCTTTTTTGTAATGACCAAATTATGACATATTAAATGCTAACAAAAGCTTTTTTGTTTAGTAAAATCTCTAGGAAGACTTTGGATATTTGCGTCAAGCTTCAAGGTTTGTTTTTTGTGTTAAGTTTTGTTTTTCTGTGCTGCTGGCTGAAAACCCACAAACTCCCAAATTCTGTCCTTTTGTTGCCAGGTTTTGGCTTACATCTTGTTTGAGGTCCAGTTTGGCATTTCTGCTCTGTTTCTGCCGTTTGCGTACATGACAAGCACCACTGTTTTCTCTGACACTGAGCTTTTTGAACCGAAGTCACAGAGTGAAGGTTCTTGCAGCAGTAACAATGGTGGTTAGCAGAGTGTTGTTTGTGCTGCTCACTGTTGTCATTGTGTAACAGAAACCCAACCTCAGCCTCAGTCCAAATGAACGCTCGTGATTTCACCATCTCGGATGTAATTGTTTTCATGCTTGAGACTGAATTGTCCACACGCATGTTTTGCTGAAATACAAAAATCACGGCACCTGGCATTAGCATCACTTGTGCAATTTTTCTAACATCAACATATGAAAAAAGTAAGATTTTCAGAGATTGTTCATGTGCAAACAGGCCTTAGAAGTTTTTTTCAATGATCTGATAATAAAAAGGCCCTCAAAATTTCAACTGAACACTGAGTTCACATTGGTATAGGTTTATGTCAACCCACATCTAAAGTTAATAGAAAAACATGTCTGTGTTTTATTATTGAGCCCAAAACTAAAGCTTAATAAACTAAATGGCCAAGATCACACATATGCACAACAGCAAAAAACAATTAGGCTTTTGTCTCCAACAAACTCTAAAAGTTTACATTTGCTTTGTTGCACATGATGTTTGTCAATCTTTTCAGATGTTGAAATGATTTATGGAGATTCTGGACCATTTTTATGAGAGCAGAAATGTGGCTGCTTGGTTTGATTTTTAATTAAAAGCTTGAAAAAAAACTCTTGTCATTGATGACAATAAAGCACATGAGGTAATTTACATTCAGTAGCACAGTTGTATCAATCTCATAAATAAGTAGCGATGCTGTTGCTATGGTCACTCCAAAAACCTACAAAACAAAAACAGATGTTTAAAGTAGGAATTTAGATGACAGATAGGTGTTAGCTTCCGTGGAGCTCTGCGGTGTTGTGTTGTGGCCGGTTTGTGTTACTAACCAAATTCTGGACACATCGTTCCTCCTGCCAACACTGAATCTGTCTCTCTGCCCCGGCAGTCTGGACCTGAGTTCACAGCAAGCAGAGAAAAACAAATCCCCGCTCAGTTTGAGGAGCAATCGAAAGATTTTTGGTTCCCTCGCTGCTACTGAATTTTATCAAATTAAAGAATAAAGCAAAAGATCATGTCAGTAAAAGAAATCTTTCACAAATCAGGGTTCTTCTCTTTAAAGATCCTCAAACAACAAGGATCCACAAATGCAAATGTTGGTGGTGGTGACATATATTACGACTCGTATTCCTTTCCTAGTCTGTGAATGAGTTTGCATTTGGAAAATGAGACCCCTTCTTGTGTATGAGGTGAAGAAACCAGGTGTAAAACTCAGCAGTGTCACAACCAGTGTAAAGTTCCACAGTCCTGGTGTCCCACTCAGCACCTGTGGCCCCTTGGTCAACACCCCACCAAGTGCTAACTGTCACAGCCGAGACTTCCTGATGCCGCTTTGCTGCTCGGTGAATCAACATAAATAATCCCTATAATGGTAAATATTTCAGGCCAGTTTCCAAGAATCATTTCAATGATAAAATCTAAAAGATAGTTTGAAGGTTTTTTTGTCAATGTGTTTTTGAGTATATTTTAGAGCGTAAAGCAATTTGTGTTTTACATATTAAACCAACCTCACCATGATTTCTATGAATCGCTAAAATGCTAATTAGTATGTGGAGCATAAATAAATCTGAAGTGCTGTGAAACAGAATGCAGATAAAGGAAAAGGCAAATTCTTATTAAATCACAGCAATACTTTTGATTAATTCTGGATACTGTGCAAATATAATTACAAGAAACCTTTTTTACTGCCCTAACATTTTTTTAAATGTACTTTTGACTTGAAATAAACACAAGCTCATCATTCTTTCAAAAGGTAAATAAATTTTAAATAACAAACACAATATCACACTTTTAGGCTAGTTTTAGATGGTTTACCTTTGAATGAACAAAATGCTACTTAAGACACAAATCTTCAATCTTTTCACTCTAATCTTGTTAAACTTATTATATCCAACGCGTTTGTGCTTTAGGTGCCTGATCCGAACCCTCACCCTACATTGACACCTGGACCACGTGAACGGCGCTGGCAGATTTCAGTACAGAACTGTGGTGAATGATGCTCCTGCATACCTGCCGACTTTGACTCGTCTGTTTGCCTTCCCCAGTCAGGCTGGTCTTCTGTTTGCTCAGGTTCATCTTGACACAGAGGTGAGAAAAAGCCCACGATCATCATCACAGCATCTATAACCTCTTTTTAAGATTTTCACTTTTTGGTTCAACAGTTTCTAGTTCTGGATAAACGCTGGGTCAGTGCCCAGAAACCAACCAGTTTAAATGAACATTCCATTCTACCAAGAAAAGTGATTAGATGAGCCAAAAGCTTGTTGAGGAATATAAAATATAATTTTATTGTCACCAAAAGAGAGTAGAAATGAGTTAATATTACGCAAATCTGGATGGTAAAGGACATTTTGAGGACGTTCTGGTGTATTCCAATCACAAAATGTACAATGTTTACAAATAAAAACACCTCTTTTACTTCTAAAACTGCTGCACACAAGCTGTTGTGTTGTTAATATGTTCTTAAGAGTGTGTTACTTCTCAAGAGCAGCCATAGTTTGGTTCAGCTAACACCCGATAACACAGCACACTCGGGTGACAACACACTTTGTCTGCTGGGTGCAAAGTCGCAGGACGGTGCAGCTGCTAGATCTGCACAAACCCTTTCAGCTGCGGAGGATGCAGGTGGAGGAATGAAAAGGGACACCTGTGCATCCATATTTAAAATCATTTAAAATGTGTCCACGCCACAATCCAAATGCAAAGATAATAATCTCATTGATGATAATCTCGAGCAGAACTGCTCAAACTAAAACCCAGTGGACCAGTTCTTTCTCAAATCTTCCCTCTGCTGACGTTGGTTAATAGTAATAAACATGGAGTGTTCAGGTCCGTCTATTTTTGCAGAGCTGTAATGCACACTTGTGAAATTCAACACGTTGAATCGGCCGTGACTAAATGGCCACAGAGATAGCAAATTACTGCGTCAAATGTCTGATAAATCATGGCAGCTAATACTGAACAAATAAATAACCCCAAACCAGGGCAGGTAGGATGAGTTGCCTTGTTATTTAAAAACCGGACCAGGAACTGCACATGTGACCTCATCTCTAATTGCTTTTATTTTGAGGATTTCTCACCGGCGTGGGGAATGTGTGTATGGTACAGGAGGGGCAGCTGTCTCGCCCTGTTTGTCTGTGGAGTGATGGGACTTCATACTCACAACTTGGCCAGGTTGACTTTTACAATTGTTTTTTTCATTTTTGTGATTTTACTGATGCTTAGTAAAATCGTCAGCTAAAAAAGTTCATTCCTGATTGACAAGAACAATGACTCCAGCATACAGTGAGCTTCTCACATCTTGGTTGATGATGAGATGGTTGTAAAGGAACATTTAGAGAGAACCGTCTATAAATAACTTCAGCATCAAAAAAGTTCTGATAAGCGATTTTAAAACTAGGTTTTGGAGAGTATATTTATTTATAAAGTATTTGTTGCTTTAACATAACTTTTTGTTACTTTTAGCTTACAGCTATTCTTTTGAAACTATTAGCTAATTTTTGACACCTTATCTTTCAGCTTAACCTTTACTCAAATCTTTTTATCTTTTATCAAGCACTCTGCTACTTTTAGCTTATCTTTTGTTGCTTCTATGCTAATTTTAGTCTTTAGCTACCATTCTAATAGTGTTACCTTTTAGCTATTTGTTACTTTGGCCTGAAGTTAAATGGTAAATGGACTGTACTTATAAAGTGCTTTTCTATCCAACCAGGATACCCAAAGGGCTTTACACTACAATCTGTGCCTCATTTACCCATCCACACAGCACTGTACTGCATCGCTACAAAGCTAATCTAGGTAAGTCATTCTATGGAGACTAGAGTGCTTCAATCACATTCATACCTTCATGGGACACAGAAGTCTCGCCCAAGGACACTTTGACATGTGGCTGAATAGCAGTGAAATCGAACTGCCAACTCTCTGATTGGAAGATGACTCATCTAACCACTCATCCACAGCCGCCCCCCCCACCCCCCACCCACCCACCCACACACACACACACACACACACACACACACACAACCCACACCCCAGTTGTCTTTCTGTTGTTTTAGCCTTTAGCTAGCCTTTTGAAACTACTTGCAGTTTTTAGCTAACCTTTTGCAATTAGTGTTTTGTCTTGCATTTTGCTGCTTTTAGATGTTAGCTAACCTTTTGCAGCTACTACCATTTTGCTAGTTTTAGCGTTCAGCTAGTGTTTTGCTTCTTTTAGTTTGAAGCTAATGTTTTGCTATTTTTAGCACTGATGACTCCGTTTCCACTTCAGCACATTTAGCAAAACCCAACATTAATGCTGAATCTTTTCAGTTTTAGAATGCTGTAGAAGAGAAGAGTAGACAGAACTTGGACCAAGGCTGCAACACAAACAACTTGTTTGTTAACAAACATTTTGATGCAAGAGTGCAGTGACAAAAAGCACCCTAGAGTTTCCTGATGTGTGACGCTCTACGACATTTTGCAGTTTTGTACCAGGAAAGCATTATTTTATATAACACAATCGGTGACCAACAGGGTTTCTGAAGATTCCCGCCACTTTTCTTAAACAGAGAGCTGTTTGCCTGAAAGCTCATAAAGCTTTTTAGCAGAAGAACCTCTGCTGCGCAAACAGCTGAACATCTGCTCACTGTGCTGGCATGAAGTAACACCCCCTGACCAAGTGCTGTCTTTCTTTTGTAGTGCACATAATTATGACTTTTTCTCCTGGAAGATGTTTGCAGGAGCCAGAGCGACTGTCAGAGGGGTCCACAGGAAAAGGAGATCCCTTTGTGTTTTGTCATCTCACTTATGTGAGGAGCAGGTCCAGGAGGGTGGACAGACCTGCAGCAGGAAAAGAAATATCTGCTTCTAAATGTAACCCTTTGTGTTTAAGGTCAGGTTTGGGTTTATAAAGTCAGCTAGTTGTGGTGGCCATCTTGAATTGTCTCTAAATGTCCAGTAATTACTTTCTGCAGGTTTCACTAAAATCCATCCGACGGCTACAAACGAACCTACGCTCTTTCGACAGGTAACTCACAGATCTGTGATATCGTCCGTTGTCTCTGTGCAGAGACGGGGGAATGCAGCAGACAGACGGGGAAAGGAGGACAGAGACAGGGGAGTTGTGGGAAGAAAAAAGTTAAAGTGAGTCCTCCTGGTTTCAGGGGCTGGGAAACAGAACTCCCAGAACAAATGAGAAGTAAACACACAGCCACAGGAAGCCATTAACTGCAGTGGGCCCCAATTAGGCCCCAGCAGGTGTCCCTGACTGGGTCTGCTTTGGTCCAGCATCACCTCCGTCTGACAGAGCCCCCCCCCCAACTCCGATCAGAGCCGAGGAAACAACGGGGCAGTTTCATTTGTTCAGCAATTTGTAGCAAAGTATTCCAACTGGAGGTCCCTCTAAAGTCCTTTATTGTCCTCTCTTTGTCCGCCCCCAAGTGCAAGTCATTAGCGAGGACAATTACAGCACCCCGATGGAGCTTGTCTTTTATAGTAGGGGAAGATAAGAGAGGATCTCTCTCATGTTAGAGACAACCCCCCAACTCCCCCCGCCCCTCTTTTTCAAGCATATTGCTCTCTTCACACCCAGACAGAAAAGATGGTCAAAATCAAAGTCAATCACAGGGGAAGGAAACAGCAGCCAGAACTCACAACTTTGAAGTAGGAATCAAACCAAAGGACATAGAAATTATCATTATTGTTATATTATTATATTATTGTCAGGTGGGCACCAAATGTCACTTTTCAGAATGCTCAAATTTGACATAAGTTGTTACCGTTGATACGACTGTCATCAGGAGCTGTAGGTTAGATTAGAGCATGGCATCATAGTTTTAAAAAGTTGGTGTTTTGCATGTCTACACAAAAACTCAAGGACAGCATTTCAAGATTATTTGTTTTTTCTCTGGAACCCATTTTTAATAAGAAAAAATACAATTCAGGGCTTCATCATATGTGCTTTCTGTGTGGATGCAACTTAGGCTATGAAAAACATTTACATATTCACAAACACACGTCCGTGTGCTTTGATTATATTGATGATATTCACGTCACTCAGAGGAGTGATAGGAAAGGGAAGGGGATGCTGTCAAAACAAAGAGGCTTTGATTTCCATGGCTGTGTTTTCTGGCACAAAGGAAAGTGAATTGCAGAAGCAGGCAAATAGTTGCCTTGTATGTGGGGGTCACACACCCCACACACCACCACCTTTCAAGTTTTCACTGTCATGGAAACTAATGTAAACACTTCCTGCTGTTGATACAGACGTGATGTTATGTTAAAACGTTCCACATGAAAGATTCACGACGGAAATGTTGTTTAGAGAAAGGAAAGGTGCTGAACTTGAGGACTATTAGTGCAAAGAACAAACAGCTGATATGTATTCATACACTAGTTTAGTGCACTTAAACAAAAGTTAAGAAAGTTTTAGTTTGATTGTCAATAAGCTGAATCTTTCTTTTCGCCACAGAAAAACTTTGGCCACATTTAACTCCTGTTAGGTCCAATAAGGAAAAAATTCCAAAGCAAACAGTTTTATATGTCAGATTTCTTATTTATTCACTTTAACACAAACCAGCCCGTGTTTTCTGCTGCTGTTGTAAAGCACTTTATTTTCTCTCAATCAAATCTGGACCTCTGGGATGTTTTTGCTGACCTCTGCTGCCAAACAGCAACAGGTTCCCCCAATGTCACAAAAAAATCTAATTATATTTGATGTTTTGAATATTGTCAGATTGTCAATCCTTTATAAAGAGATTTTATTGTTATTGTAATTTGAAAATCGTTATTTCAGTTGACATTTCAAACTTTTTGTCTTGCTTTCGGACAAAAATATAAAGATTTTTTATACTTGTTTTTTTTTTCATTTCAGTGTACAAACTGACTAAATCAAAGGCAACATTGTTGAGTTTGAGTTTATAAAATGTAAATGAACTCATTTTGTTACTAAAACAATAAGTTGCTTTACTAAATCAGCAACATCTACTTAATGAAAAAAAAGGCTTCCTTCGTCTCTGTTGGCTGTGAGTACATGTATGTTCCACCAGGGGGCGCCACCAGATAACTGAACAAATGTGTCTGAATAAACGGGAAAGTGGTGAAAGCAGAGCCTGCAGAATATGTAGGCAGAAATAACTGTTATTTCTAAAGATATAATGTGCTGAAATAAAAACTGACTCCATGTTACAGATCTCATTATTCATTAAAGTCGTTTTCTGACTTTATTAGACTACATCAAACATAAAACAAACAAACAAAAAACATAATGGGGTGGGTGAGAAACAGTCAACTTGTTTGAAGAGTTAAAAAAAAACTATTTTCTCGTGTAATCTCTCTGGTCTGGTAAGAATATCCTCCCACACAGCGGCCTGATTCTGCTGCAGTGTCCACCCCCCACCCCCCAAAAACAGAAAACACCTAAAAATGTCCACGCAGGAGGAGGAGGATGGAGGCTGTTCAGATGCTTTTAGATTTCTGAAAACACGAGAACTCCTTGGGCTGAATCCACTTTGATACTTTATCAAAAATAAGATTTTATTTTATTTTGTTTTTTTTTAACAGATTTTAAAGAAACAAACACGTGAACAGAAGACTGCTGCTGAGATTCTCCTCATTCTCATTTCATTAAGTTTACTCCGATTGGTTATAATTTGGTCATACAGACAAAAACAACCTATTTGTCAAACTAATTTGCTCTCATCAAAAAGATTAGGATAAATTTCAAATTTAGATCCAGAAAAAAGTGAAAATAATGATAATATTGTAGACACAATCATATTCTTTTCACAAAGATGTCAGCTTTACGTTATATCGTCTCTTTTACTAACAACATCTCTGGCATAATTGATATTTTCTGGTCCACCTTATTGTTTTGACTAAACCTTCAAGAGATGCACATTTTAATAAACAAAGATTAAAAACAAACAGACTGTTGCAACATTTTCTGTTTTATTCTATGAAAAACACGATGATTGAGTGAGTTTTACAGACAGAAATCAAATAAAGCCATTCTAAAAACTCAAAATATAAAAGAACAAATTTAGAAGTTAAAGGAATTTAAAGAATGTGTTTTTTACTTGTCAGCCAGCAGTCGACATTCGATCCTGCAGCTTTACTCCACTGAATAAAGTAAAGTAAATATCAATGCAGCTTTTATCCTTCCAAAGACAAACAGTCATTTTGCTTCAGGCTGCAAAGAACCCCAGACGGAGGCACATAAACAAGGCTGTGATTGAAATGACACAACAAAAAGAGGAGATTACACAACTTTTAGCCACTGATCCAGCAGATAATATCATTACAAGAGAACTAAACAGCCCCTGGTACTGAATGGGTCTCGGTCATGTGACAAGAACAGGGATTGTGATGAAGAATGAGAGCATCCAGGACAAAATATTTCAGTGGAGCCACTCGTTCACTCCCTTGACTTAATGAGAAAGTAGAACTTGCATCAGAACCAACAGGTAAATATCGCTGACATGTTTTCTAATCTGCATTAATGATAAATGCATCGAAAATAAAAGACACTGCGGATCTGCACACCTCATGTTAGCATTCTTGTGACAACATGTTGGGGACGGTTCTTTTGATAAAGAAGACATTTTATTTTCTATAGGAAAAACAGCTTGAAGATATCACCTGAGTATTCAATTATTCAGTTGCTGGTGTGTGAGGCTTCATACTGCTTTAAGTTCCCCACAATCTGAGTAAAAATGAAAGAAACAAGACTTATTCCTGCAGGAACTGCCACAAAAACCCAATTAAAACTGGTCTGTGGCCATCAATGTGTATTGATTTTCTTAATGTTGCTTGACTTGCTCAATGATTTAAAAATATAGCTTTTAATATTTTAAAATTGTATTTGAGTATTTGACCAACGTGTAGCTTCTCTTCCCTGAGTGGTACTTAAGGGGTACTTGAGGGTAAAAGGTATAACAGCAGAAAGTACTGTTCGAATGTTGTTAAAGTTTGGTTTGACATCAGAAAACAGTTTCCTGAAGGGTTTCAGGTCCAGCAGTTTGTTAAACTCTGCTTAACAGGAAATCTAAGAAGCTTAAGCACTAATGCCCAAATGGCCCCAGGTAGAGAGGAAACAAAGAGCCTTTAAAATGCTGTGTGGGAACCAGCCACAAGATGATTTTTTAAAAATCATCTCTGAAATATCACAAATAAAACTTAGAAATGGTCGGTGAAAATTAGAAAACACTTTTTTTTATTCGAATGGCTTAAATTTGTCAACTGAGAAAACGTTTGACAGTACAAATATTCAGTAAATATCAAATACATTAAAGATTTATAATAAAGAGCCTATTATTAATTTGAGGGAACATAAAGAAGCCATTGGTTTCAGTAGCAGGCATCCAGGATGTTCTTTTTGTTCTCCAACACAAAGGGAACTGTTTGGTGTCCTGTCAGTCCAGAGGCACCGCCGAAAAACCAAATCTGTGCAAAGGAGGAAAACTAGAACAGCAGCATTAGAATTGGCAGGAAGTTCCTCTGAATCAAGAAAAGGCTGTGAGCTGCAACTGATCCGGACAAACAAAATGCAAAGAGTCATCTCAAACCATGACATTCATTTGGAGCAGAGTTCTCGAAGATGGTTCCGATTCAGACGCAACAGGCCCACATTTCGTCCAACAAGTCTTTAACAGAACAGAACCGTCTGCTGTCAGCAGCTTTTAAGGTGCGAAAGTGTCGAAAGTTTGTCAACTTTTCCCAGAGCAGCTGCGCTCTCCACCCCCTTCAACCACTCCTTACATTTCCTCACCACCGTTTCATCCACGTCCCCGTCCTCCTCCTCGTACTCCACATCGTCGTACTTGTGCTGGTCGTTGAGCAGAGAGATTTTCACAATGGTCGTGATGTCCTGCTCCGCGCCCTCTCCTTTGGCCCCCGGAGCGCAGCACTTGGAGCCTCCGTGCGTTTTTTTGGACGGAAAAACCCGTCGGTGCCGAAAGTCTGCGGAGGCGCAGCACTTCTGCTGCTTGGCCATCATCTGTTTTTCCAGATTCCGTTTCTGTATGACGAGGATGGCTTCTGGAGTGAGACTGAGCGTAAACTGTAGGCCTAGCTCCTTCTTCTCCTCCTCTTTCCCCTGGAGGTGTCTGGCGGAGTCCATGGAACTGGAGCGCCTGACTCCTTGGTGAGAATCCTGAGGTTTGGGCACCGACAGCCACGAGCCTTTTTCCTGAGTCTCTTGCCCAGAACTGGGCTTTTGAGCCGGGGTTTTAATTTTGTCCAGTTGCGCTTTGCGCCCCAGATTCCGTAAATTGGTGGATGCCCAAGAACTGGACTGTTTCTCCTTGTCGGAACCGACAGATCTGCCGGTTTGTTCAGTCTGAGGGGAGTCTCCATTGGCTTTCTTTTTCCCAAACAGATCTCGACCGGGTGAGGTGATCCGCTGCTGGAGGCTGATGGGAGGAAAAGGCATTATTGCTTCAGTTTTTAGGTCGGAATGGATCAGAACATAAAAAGCAGCCGTGCGTAAAGCGGCATCATCCACCCGAGAGGAGCTGCGGCGCACCTGCTGTCCACGCGGAGTCGAGCTTTAACTCACGCGCAGCTCCAGCTGCTTTATGCTAGAGCTGACTGCCAGGGAGGCGTGGCCACGACGCGCGCCACACAAAGACTGGGAAAAGACTGGTGACGTCATTTTCAGCAATTTCCCAAAGCACACGAGTCTCCTTTTACACCATCTGCTGCTCCTCATCCACAACCTGAGCTCAAACACGTACAATTTGTTTAATAACGAACTTGTAACACCTGTGCTGGCTTCACCTGCCCGGTTCTGTAGTGATCTGTGATTTTATTTAACTCGAATCTAATTCAGACGATCTTATTTCCCGGATTCCGCGTCAGTTATTTTAGGGAAAGGTCATGTTAATGGTGTAACCCTTGTAGCTGTGATTTTATTACACTTTGACATTTTTTATATACAGTAGCCTACATTGTTCAGTAGAAGTTCAGAAATGTAGGCTAAACACGCTTCCTCCTTATAGTAAATGCTTTTTTTAAATGAATAATAGATTTTTCTTTATTTTTTTGCCAAGATTTCCACTTTCTGATAATTAGTTCTAAAGCTGAATTTTGTCCAATTTTCCACTCAGAATTTGGATAAATTAATACTTGGCTGAAACTGTGTTCTTTGGACTTTGATGACGCTGATGTCTGCAGATTTCACACTTCCTTGTACAAATTGTTTCCAGTATTTTACTTTCTGAAGCCATCATTTGGCCCACTGATTCCCTCACTCACACGCACATAAAATAAAGCATAAAAATAAAGCACCTACACCACTGGCACAATTATTATTGTAATCTCTGCAGGAAAATCTGGAACGTTAAGAGGAAGCACACAAGTGTAATTCCAGCTGTTTGTTGTTGTGCAGAATCCTTCCCCTCTCTGACATAACAGATTAGATGAACTGGAGGAAACAGACGGGACACTAGCACATATCTGAGGTCAGATCCTCTTAAACCTCAAACTTCAGAATAATCTAAAAATAGCTGAAAAACAAAAACACAATTTCTCTGCTCATTTCAAAGATTTAAACTTTAAGGTTATTCTGATGGATTTCAACCAAAACGAGATACTATCCATGCTAACCCCCTACATTATACTGTACTAACATCTTGTGTAACACCCATGTTCTCATTAGAACTCACTCTTTTAGACCAACCCTGAAGTATTGCCTTTAATATCTGCAGTTGAAACATCAGAATAAAACAATCGCAACGGCTGGTCCAAGGGATTCTGTATAAATGAAACGCACCTAGGCATAATGTGAACATCTGCTCCACAAATGGGGGGTTGGCAGAGGCAACGCATCCTCCAGAGGAGGTTGTCATGACAACCACATCCTCAAAGGCTACATGCCAAAGCAATGTAGAGAACAAGATGCAGGCTGGGTTATTAGGTCACGTCAAAATCACAATGCTCAGTAAAGCGTAATTAACAGGGTCGTTGCTGCATATGGCAGTAAATCAGATTTAAAAAGAAGAAGCGTTTTAATGTAATTTATTGTGTGTGTGTGTGTGTGTGTGTGTGTGTGTGTGTGTGTGTGTGCATGTGGGTTTTAGAACACACTTAACACTATCAGAAAAGACATAAAAGCAGCAATTTTAAATTCATAAGCTGGAAAATGAATTCTCAAAAGAGATGTGGGCTTCATACATCCCAAAGCATTCATCAGTGACTCAAAAGTTAAAAAGAAACATTCATATGAGCTTAATAAAACTTCCGAGGAGCTCCTCATATTAAAAGCTCCTTGTATACACCAAGAACTCTCATACAGACAAAACACAAAATTAGGTTTCTAATGCTTCTTCGATGAAGATCCAAGTCTATTTTAAAAAAATAACAGAAGAAAATGAAAAGTTATATAAATGTTTGGCATAAATATAAACACATCTTCATTTTATTACTGCATTAAGGCACTTTTGCTGTAGGTTGCTCTGCAAAATGAAGCGAAAATCATTTCCTTACAAATGAACAGTATAAATCCACAGAATATTAAAGAACATCTTAAATATATTAGGAATCAAAGGCAGACACTTTACTCTCATGACTGGTGGGTGTATGAATCGGATCACAGGAAAAATATTTTAGCTAAATGTGACAAATGTGAATTCACAGTGCAATGCAGACAAAAGCAAGATCTGAAAGAATAGTGTAGAAGGAGTAAAAAGGTTTATTTTACAAAGTCTCTATTCTTGCAGTTTGCATATTGGAACCAGTCTTCCTGGAAAACTTGCTTTAGTTCAGACAGGTTGTGAAGCACTTGATGACTGCATCCCTGTCAAAACAAAACAAAATCATTCAGACAGAAACACTAAACGCTTCCTTTGTTACGATGATTCGGGTGGGGCTGATCATGAATAAGTGAGCGTGTTTTGACGGGAAAGCTCCACTCGCTCTCAGCGACGGGGGGCTTCCTCTTCTTGAGGTGCTCTGAGGTGAAGGTTGACACAATGCCAGCGATTGCCATGACAACCTAGGATCGTTGCCCACTCCGCTTCCTTCAACATGACTTGCTCTTGGTGTCAGTGGGTTGCTACGCAGACTTTCACCCCCCAGCCGGAGTCCAAATCCAGCGAAGGAGGTGTGAAAAATCACCAAGGTTAAAAGGAGTCTGAGAGGGGAGGAGGGGAAGTCGATGGAGAGTTGCTCCTTTAAGAGCGTCTGGTTCTACCCCCAGCTCTATAAACAAAAGATTTATCTCCAGGACCCTCGTATCCCTTTTCTTTTTTTGTAATTGTGGCTTGATTCTATTTTTGCTTGCCTAAAATCTGTATGAACAGGTGATGAGTTTTAGATGCTTCTGAATCTGGTGGGAAGTGCACATGCAGCAGGTTTTAGAGCCGTGAACAGCAGACACTGGAGGTTATTAGAGGCAACGAGGTAAAATACATTAACGGATCAAGTTCATCGGCCATGTGGTGTCTTGGTTAGTCAGGTATCACAGACAGGGAGGTGAAGGGCTTAGGTTTGGTGCTTTATAATGTGTCACTCAAAAGGAGATCAATAAATGCTGCAGCTCTGAAACAACAGAGAGCCAAGTGATCAAATCCAAACTAAATTAAAAATGGATTAAAATAAGAGGCTTAAGGATACGAAAAAACAAGAACAACAACAAACGTTGTAGAAACTACAACAAAATGGGAGCGTAGCTTTGGTAACTTATTGTGAAGACGTAAAACGGGCTGTGAAAATGTGAATTTCTTTCAGAGGAATTTTGTTTTAACGAGCAGTGAGAACGGGTCTTTGTCTTAGCTTTGTTTTGTTGTCAGCGTTTGTGCGGGGGGAGGGGGATCCCTGGGTGGTTACATGATGTCTCTCAGCTGTCAGAACGGATTATAGGGTCAACTAAAACACACAAGACACTTAACAGAGGAGCTACGTGTCGGGGTGCATCTGGACCACTCACCAAATGAGATCTAAACCCACTTACAGCTGGACTGACAAAATAACATCACACCTCCTGCTTAGCTCCACGAAAGCATTCAGGTGGCACAAAATAAAAATTAAAAAAAAGAGTGGAGCTCAGCAAAATCTAATCAAAAACCTGCATAATGCTTTGGAGCTTAACATGAGCTCATTACATCTAATATCAGAACTAAACTGCAGGAGAAACATTTGATAAATCTGTTTGAAAGAGCATTATTTCACAATAAATCGTTTCATTTTTATATTAAGGACTAAAAAGAGTTAATACTTAGAAAATAAAGAAAAAAACAGCTGCTGTTTGACTCAGAGCTCACACTGGTGCTGGATTAGAGCCATATGGTGGAAGCAAGAGGTAAATGAAAACATGTTTTCATCGATGGGTTGCTAAGCGTTGTCACAACAACTTGTTGTCTGTCTGCTGTTGGTGGACATTAAGACAAAGAAGAAAACTGAAATTGTCTAAAAATCCCTTTTTTCATCCCTGATTTTCAAAACATGACACAAACGAAAAATGGAGTTTAAAAAAAGACAAGAATATTTTAAAAATACACATATGAACAGGAGATCAGTACAGACAAAATATTTATTGTATCCAACTTACCTGGCAAAGGGAATGTATGAGATGCTATACCTGAAAATAACAGAAAACAAAATGAAAATTACTAATTAGGTTAAATCCAGCCTAAAAGGATAAATTACTCATGAATTTACATCAGATCTAGTTTCTTGTCATCTATAAATAGAGTAATAAGTAGAGTTACTATGGGATTAATCTAGAAGCGTTTCAAAATTAAAATGTTAATCTTGTTTTCATGTTTAGCTTTTCAGTCATGTTATGAGAGGAGGAGGGATTCGTGATTTTTATTTTGTCTGATCGGATATTTATTTATAACGTGACCAAAAATAATGTCTAAAATATAGTTGTAAACACTGAGCTTTTCAGTATTAATTTGAGGAAAGACTTGTTGAAACAAAAACAATGTTAACTGATTTATAGACGCTGCTGAATAAAAACAAAACTGAACAAACCAAAAAAAAAAAAAAACCCCTCAGAATCTTAAACATGTGAGGAATCTGACACTGTAGCTGAATAATTAACTACGGCCCGGCACAGAAAGAACTCATTATGTGTGTCTTAGGAAAATATTTAACAATTACCCCAAATATTAAACCACAAACTCTACTAGATGTCGTCAAACTTCCTCATGGGTGTTTCGGTCATTCAGGGACTTCAGGACCTGCAGACTGGACTGGGTCCAGTTCTGTGAGGACAGCTGATGACATCTTACGACAGAAACACCCTCCCACGGACATCTGAGTGCCTGCGTGGGAGTACACTCTGCCCCAAATCTTTTGAGGCTGAGCTTGAAATGTGTGACTTGTGGTTGCCGTGGCGACGCCTGGACTGTGGAAGATGTATGTGTGGGTTATAGGCTGAAGCGGTCCTGTCCTGTGAGCCACGGAGAAGTGTCCTCCCGTCCATTCCTCCTCCTGACTTGTGGCGGTTATGTGTTACTGTGTATTCATTAATTGAAATTATTTCATTAGGCTCTTGTAAATAAGTCCTAACGTGCCACACGTTGCTCAAAAGGTCATATTATTCTTTACTTTAATGGAGTTTAACCTCAGGAGACTAGACTGACCAACCTAGTGAAAGCACCATTTTAAAAAAATTTCAAGTCAGAATAGCATTTCAGGCAAAGAAGCTGGAACAAAGTTCTCCAGAGTTAATTTGGGTGGGTGGAAATGAAGAGTCAACTGTGCTCCAGCTGATGAGTAGACTGGAAGGCTGACTTACCAAGTCATTGCCAAAAGCTGCAGAATACAGAAGATGATGGCCAATCCATTTTTTTTCCACTGTAAAAAAAGACATCGGTCAACTGTACTGCAAGAAAAACTAATTATTTGAATCCGCTCTGAAGATAGTTACCCAAAATGCGGCACAAAGTGTTAAGGCGAGGCAAAGCTAGTGGAGAGAGGAAACACAAAAACATTTACTAATAAATAAAAGAGATCCCCGTCTGATTTTATCTGTTAGCCTGTCCAAGTCCAAACATGCTTTCATAAATTGAAGCGCTGCAGACTAAAGGGAACAAGGGGAAACGTGATATTTACCAGCATAACAATGGTGGCTATCAACCGTGTTGGTTCAAACATGCGCTTCAGCTGGTTTAATGGTCCCATCAAGAAACAGGTGCTTAATTTAAAAAGAAAAAGAAAAAGTTGTGATCTTTATAAAGTTCAACAAAATTTACAATTCTAACAATTAAAAATTCAGTTGAAGTTACAGTACATGCTGCTTTTCAGTTTAACCAGGCAGTAACTATTGTTTTAACTTTACCAAAACATCTATTTATTTTCTCCTGTAAAAAAATACAATGGATTGCGTGAATAAAAGATTATTTTGTCTTTATTGATGAAAACAAACGCCCAAAAGCACAAAACTCAACATATATACAACATAAATCAGGAGATTTATGTTGTATAGTCTAAAAACCTGACAAAATAATCACACACCTTTTATAAGTCATTTTCTTGGTTATGTGCTTTCTCAGAGTAACTGTTTGGTCAACAGGATCTTTTTGTCCTTCCTCCTGGTTTAATGAGGGGTTCCTGCTCAACAGCACGATGACTGAATCTGCTGTGTGCGTGCGTTACGTCAGTGAAGTTAAAGCGACAGAGGCTTTCCCGACAGATGTGGGAAGCAGCTCGTCACAGCTGAGTGGGTTGGATTGAATCAGTGGTGTGTGTGAGTGAGTGTGTGTCATCTGTTAAATGAGACACGAGAATAGTGTGTGCTGACGTAGACTCTCTGCCAGTTTGATTAGAGGAATGGATGGTTTTCTTTATTTAAATTCTAGTTTTTTACTCCAACTGCTCAGTGTGACACTAATGATGTCCACCCACATCCTGCTCTGATCACTGAGGGCGAACCAAATCTGTCAGCTCCAACGACTGCAACACAAACCATGTCATTTAATCCCAATTAGGGTAGTTCTAGTGGACCAGGGCTTTTTCTTTTTTACATCAACGTCATTTGAAAACCCGCCAGATATTTTTGTTTACTAGCAAATGATTTGGTGCGTGATAATTTTGCATTTAGTTTGTTTTCTGGATTAGGCTAAAACATTAAAATCTTAACTTCCAGTGTACATCTCATCAAAGAAAGAATGAGCTTGTATCCATGTCACACAGACTCGCACTACATTGTTACCTTGGGATTTGAAAAAGGCAATTAACTTCTCTTTTGCACATAATTTAAATCTTTAAGGCAGCGACTGACAAACAAAAACTTCTTGGCAATGAATTTGAAAACATCAGTAGTAGATATCAGCTACAGATTATTAATAATCTATAATGTACTGTATAAGACCTGTTGATCTCTACAGAAGACACATTTCATTCATAGATGCTGCTCTTTAACAAGATGTAAACTAACCCAGAATGATTCATTACCAGAAATGTCCTAAAATAAGAAAAGATGCTGACAGATGTTATGATACAACAAAACTCCTTCTCACAACAGCCGTTTTTGAATTGGACTTGTTTTGTTTGTCAGGCAGAAAGGCAAATTGGGGAAACGCCTCTGAGCTAGCAGCAGAAGTAGCCTTCAAGTCAAATTTGTGTGTGTGTGTTTAAGGAAAAGCTGACACACTCATGTCATCACATAGATGCAAAGGCTTTTTGCTGATTAAGAACATAAAACTTTAGAAAAACATCCAAAACACAAGCTTCATTTTCATTAAACTAGACTTTCAGATGATACAGAATTACATGACATTTTAACTTTTCAGCATTTATAAAACTTTTAAAATTGATAAATCACTTATCACTTCTAAAATGATCTTTTGGTTCAATATCAAAACTCATCAAGAGTTTTTAACTCACATAGCTTTACAGTTAACTGGACTCAATATCCAGTGTTACCTGGCCAAAGCTGCAACATTTCCTAGTGTGTAGAAAACAGCAAAAAGCTTGACCCCGCCAGGAAGAAACAGCAGCGCCGTGCCCTTAAAAAGTAGCAGAATATTCAAAACTTACACAGAATAATGTTCTTACACATACATATTGTAAAATTAATCAAACCATGTAGTAGGAACAGAGAACAAAGAATGTAATTTATTCAAATGGGGAAAAGTCAAAGATACTTTTTTGATCGTTCAATGATTTTACTGAAACAACTGGCTCCCCCTGGTGGTAGAACACCAAAATGATTTGGCTGAATGATAAAAAAAATTGACAAACACATAAATGGTAGAAATTTAAGTAATTTTTAAATTGAGCTAAATATAGAGCATACAACTGGGACTGCATCATTCTGAAAACAGAGTCCAAGTGCTAATATACAATGGCTGGCCAAAAAAAAAAGTCGCCACCAAAAAATGGTCACACTCTAATATTTTGTTGGACCGCCTTTAGCTTTGATTACAGCCCGCATTCATTGTGGCATTGTTTCAATAAGCTTCTGCAGTGTCACAAGATTTATTTCCATCCAGTGTTGCATTAATTTTTCACCAAG
>JAVKLF010000073.1:15493403-15507089 GCA_034783495.1 Millerichthys robustus | reverse complement strand
GTAGTTTCTGCAATCTCCTTAGATGTTTTCTCTGCTTGATGCATGCCAATGATTTGACCCTTCTTAAACAGACTAACATCTTTTCCACAACTACAGGATGTGTCCTTTGCCATGGTTGTTTAAGAAATGAGGAGTTACTCATTGCATCAGCTGGGGTTAAATAACTTGTTGCCAGCTGAATGATAACCGCCTATGCAGTACTTATCCAATAGGAGGCTTGTACCCATTTGCTTAGTTAAATCCAGGTGGCGACTTTTATTTTGGCCAGGCAGTGTATTAGCAAAAAATAGAAACTGAGCATTAAAATCTGCAAAGTGAACACAGCTTTTGTTCAACTTTCCTGATGATCAAGGTTTAAAACTTCTGCATGCAAGCAGGGTGATATACAATCCTTCTAAGAATACCAATATCAATTCTAAGGGTTTTTGAAAAATATAAATAAGCTTTAATTACATAAGAGGCCCTGATTTATTTTCACAGTTTGAGAAGCAAAATGTTCATTTATTTCATAGAGCCAAATGTTTAAGTATGTGTCAGTAAACATTTAAAAAGTTTAAAACTTAAAAATTATATGTAGTGGCAGAAAGATCCTTCAACTTTGAATTTTACTAGCCAGGTTTTTCAAACAAAGGCAGTGTTCAAGGGTCAGTGTGAATTATCACAGTGAGGTGCAAGACTGAGACACTTCCTGTCATCTTTAAATGCGAATGCTGAGTTCTGTTACACTGAGCAACATTTATTTACGAGTTCATGAAAGATCAGCAAAAGAAGTATGAGGATAACCAAACTAAATCAGTTAGGAGTGGGAACTGCTTTGGGTTTAGAGCCAAAGTTTAGGAAGAAATAGGATGAAAACTCATGATTTTTTTTTACCAGGCTCTGCATTCTCTACTTCACAGTGGTCGTTTACAAAGTGCAAACATACTCACCAGAATTGAACACAGGATGCCTCCAGCAAAGCATATGACAAACCATTTTATCCTGGTGCTGTAGCTGAGAGAGCTCCCATCAAGGACCTGGTGGGAACAATAGGAGGATGTCACAAGACAAGCCTAATGAGCTGCAGAAAGACCCGCAGGCTTCACACTTCAGAGGGAAACATCCAACAACCACAGTGTTGTCTCCAAACACAAGCAGACACATCTTTTAAAGGCACCGAAACAGAAATAATTACACTAAAAAAACGTATAAATGGAGCATACAGCTGACTAATAAACACACCTTACCTCATTTCCTCCTGATCGTGGAGGCGTGAAAGAGTGTAAACAGAACAGCGTATTAACAGAAAGGACACAACAGCAGTCTTATAAGAAGCGAGTTTGTTTTTAGCCAACTGTTTAAGCCTAGATAATGAAACATAATTCGAACTTTTACTAACCACGACCATTATACCAATTTGGCCTCTAGATGTTGTTATTTAAACAGTCTCGGACAGGCAGCGAATCAACATCAATGCTTAAAACGTTTGAGGTTGTGAAATTAGCAGACACTTAGCATTGGGAAGCTGTCATACAGGAACTAACTAACCTGCGCTGTGAGACCCAACTCTTCATTGTCTTCTCGGCCGCTTAAAACACGACGAAGTTTATCCATCACTAAGTCCACCACCAGGCAAACTGGTCAAGAAAAGTGAAAACAAGACACCTAAATTTCTACACGTCAAACCGCAGCTCCGTAGCTTCTGTCTATAAATGCTAACTGTAGCCGCTGTGGACTTCCGGTATGATGTTTTCCGGAAGTGCTGATCTGGAATCAGAGCCAGTGAGAGCAGTACTCAACTAAAGAGGTGTTTCTCAACAGATCGCAGATCAGCTTTTCATAATGGTTTCACTCCACTTCTTCCGACTTGTTCCTGCTGCCTGTTCTTGCTGTCTTGTGTGTTGCGAAACTTTCTGCGGATGACCCGCATAATCGGACGTTTTGGACGAATTTGTCAGACTTGTATAAAACAACGTGGCAACATTTTTGATTTTTTTGACTAGCTCAAATATAATGTGAAAAAAGAACGGCAAAAATAGAAAACGCACGTGACGCACACTGACGTCAAATCCACGGCACAGTTAATGGGTAATGGTTTTGTCGCCACCTAGTGGAGTACAGGAGAGAAACAGATGCAGTTCTACAATTGACAATGAAAGAAATGTTTTTTAAAAATAAGCTTCAGTAATGAATTCATCCAGTTCACAAATACAAAGTCACCTGAAATTTGAAAAAAAGTGCCATATTTTAACTAATTAAAATAATCAGTCCTATATCATGTTTGTATTGCAGAATGGAATGTTTTATAGGTAAAACATGTTTTTGTGTCAAGGCTGAATAACACTGTTGACTTTATAAATAATAAAGCTGGCGCCAAACGAGATACAATAAAGGAAAATTTGTGACTATTTGGGTCACTTTGTCCTTCTGAAGGATACCATGACTCATATGAATGTTTTAGCACGTTTTCCTTTTTAAGTATTTCAAATACATGTCAGTGGACAGAGCAGAGTTAGCATAGAAGCAGGAAAGAGGGGCTGTGACAATACAACAATCTTGTTTACTAACTAAAATTACACAAAATGAAAGAAGCATGACGCTGGATTTGCATTAAAAATAAGTACAATCAAAACTATGAATTTGGAGAGAAAAGCTGGCAGTCCCTCTGTGCTGAAGCCATCTGTTGCAGCTCGGGTAGAAGACACTTAAGAAGAAGCAAATAGGCAGATGTGACTAATTGGACAACCTGTCCTCTGTGAGTTCGGACGTTTTTTAAAACTGGAGGGACAATGTGGACCTCGCATCCAGCGCTATTTCTGCACCTGTCAGTTGTATTTCTCCATGGATGCACAAGTTTTGTGTGCCCGCGATTCTGCAGATGTTCGTTCGACACAATCAGATGCAATTTTATGGCACGAGGAAAAGAACACCGAGACCCTAAACTGTAAGTATACAAGACTATTTGGGTTTTGAAGGATAGTGAAGTAAAATGAAATAAAATGATTTTAAGCCGCTCTGAAGCTGTACTTCAATACTTTCCGCGCGTAAGTCGCGTCTAAAACGGGTTTTGGGCAAATACCGTCATACCTTTTAAGATTAATGCTTTAAGTAAAATTTTGTAAATGTCGAAATTTAAACTAACCAATGTGCATTCATTTATTTTTTTGACTCAAGGTTACAGCAGATTTAATCTTTAAGTTTTACAAAGACTCTCCTCCTTCCCTCTACACATAGAGAGCCATGATGGAATATGCTTACCAAATGTGGTCTTTTTTGGTTTCTTATTAGAACATTATTCTGCCCACACGTGCACTTTAAGTGCTCAGATTCCATAAAACATTGACTTGTTTGTTGAGGAAGCTCAATGTTCAAACACCGGTTTGTAGTCTTTTTTGTATAAACAAGTTTTAACTCAGTGATCTGTGATAATTTTGGAACAACTGTGCAGCTCTAAATGCAATTGTTAAAAATTTGCAGTCAGATTACGTTAGATTCAAGGAACAATTGCATTAAAAATCATATTAGGTGTGGAAAAACCCATAAAATTGTACCCAGACAGTCAAGTACAGAAATCATCTTCCCACTCTAAATGCTTACCAGGCATTAGATGGTGACCAAACCTTGAAGGCAGTAAATCTTGACCTTTGCTCTTCTAAATCTCAGAGCCTTGAATCTCAGCTGATAATGTGAACATTAAGGTTAAAGCTTCACTGTTGCTTATCTGTTTGGGAAAATATCAAATTAATGGGAATTTTGTTTGCTTCTAATATTTCCTTGCTATTAATAGCTGAAAATCTGCCACGTATATCCCATAATTAAATTATTTTTTCCCACCCCTTTTTAGGTTTCATCAAACGTCTTTGAAAACTATTTCAAGTCACTCTTTTGAGGGTTTGAGAGAAGTCATAAGGATGTAGGTATCAATATTACTGAAGCAGTTTACTATTGCCTGAATTCAATAATTTTATTTAGTAGTTTTTCAGAATTACACTGTAAGATTACAATCATGTGATAAAGGGACACTTTAATTAAATCTGTAGTTTATGTACCGCACTTTAAAAGTAAGTGATGTTTTGTTTCCATTGCACACAGAGAAATTGCTCACAGTGTTACCCTGGAAACCATTGAGGCTTTAGCATTTAACAACCTCCTTAACCTCTCTGAAATGTAAGTTGTATCTTTGTGATTCTGCGATTGAATTGTTGTTCGGACCACTCTCATTCTCCATGTTTGTTGTCTCACAGCTCGATTCAGAAAATCAGGAGCTTGATGCACATTGACAGAAGAGCCTTTAACAACCTTCCAAAACTTCACTTCTTGTAACACAATTTGGAGGTTTGCAGTTTCATGTTTTTATTTAGACGCTAATACTTTGACATTAGCGTGGCGTTTTTTTCTTGTCTCTGCAGGAGCATCTCAAACACTGGTTTGACAGTTTTCCCTGACATTACTTCAATCAATTCGCTTGAATCAGAGTTTATTTTGTAAGTTTGCTGGTAAAGTCTTGATAACAAATAAAAGCACAAAACAAAATCTTTTGCTAACCTCACTTTGTGACGCTCAGCGGTTTGTTCAGGTTTGAACTCTGTTCCTCTTGCAGGCATTTACACGACAACCTATATCTACTTGAAGTTCCTACAAATGCATTTGCTGGAATGACTAAAGGATACGTTATAATGTAAGCACGACCTCTTTGTGATTTACCCTAATTTGTGATGACTGTTTCCTAAATGGCATGAGCTCACACATGCTGTGTGACCAACATTCACAGGAACCTCTACAACAATGGCATCAGAGAGATTCACCATCACGCCTTCAATGGGACAAAGATTGCTGAGCTGTATTTAGCTGCTTTTTAACTAAATGTATTGTCTTGACTTTCTTTTTCAAATTTTGTTCAATATGACCCTGTGTTCTGTTTCATTTAGGGTGTTGAAGAACAATCGAAACCTTGAAAAGATCCATAGAGATGCTTTCAAAGGGGCCATGGGTCCTGAAGTCTTGTAAGTTATAGATTATTTGTGTTTATTTTGAAAGAAGCAAGAAAAGAATACATTATGTTTTACATGTTGTGTTGTTCTGTCACAGATTTAGTGTTTAGATAAAAAAGTTCAGAAGTTGCCACCAGTAACCCGAAACAAAAAGAGCTCATGCTCTCCGTGTTATTTCACAGAGATGTTTCTGCAACAGCTATTTCAACGTTACCTTCACACGGGCTGGAGTCGGTTCTGGTGTTATCAGCTCAGTCGACATACGCTTTGAAAAGTCTTCCTCCTCTGCAGGCTCTGAGCAGACTGCAGGAAGCTCACCTCACCTATAACAGTCACTGCTGCTCTCTGCTGAGATGGAGCACTCACAGGTGCCATGCACGATGCATTTTGTACATTATCAAAAGATACAAATCTTTTTTCTTTATAATTTCTGTCACACACTGGTAACCATTTTTTTACATTCCTTATTAAAAATGGGCAAAAAAGATGACAATTATCTCGTTTTTGTTGCTAAGTTTGCTCTCACTCGTCCAGTCAGGCAGCTTATGAAGTAAAAGTTTATATGGCTGATTTAATTAGATGTACAGAACAGAGTTGCACAAAGGATCATCAGCCATCTGCCCTTTGGGATCCTTCCTCTCTTGTCTCTTGGCTTTCAGCACTCTACTGTAAACAAGGCCCAGGATTAGAAACACATCAGAGTACTAATCACTCTCCCATGACAATGTTTGCTGAATTATTCGCTGCTTCGCTTCTTCTTCCTCCCACTGAGCATAAATCAAAACCCACCTCCACAAGGGTTTAAACAAGGACTTTGACTCCCAAGTTCAGACATAAAATGCAAACTGCAGACAAACTTCAGAAAAGGCCAAATTCTGCAGTGGTGAGCATTGTTTTGCTGACCTGCAAGGAACAAATATGTCATTCTTCTCAAAGGTCTTTACAAACAGAAATTTAGACAAAAATTCTGCGTTTTGTAACCAGAAATCTTGAGGAAAAAAAAACCAAAATGTTTTCAATCAAATAAAAGATATACTGTGAGAAAAACAAAGGTTGAAGGTAGGTGTAGAAGTGTATTTATAATGGCAAAATAAACAGTTAAGTCTTCTTTTTTTAACTTTTTTCCTTGACTCTCTAGGCACCTTCCAATTAATTCATCATGGAATAATATTTCTACACCTTGTGATGAGGGTGATGAATCATCAAGGTAAGATAACTGTTCGGCTCATATTAAGTTACAGTGCGTGTAATCGAAAACCGAGATCAAGCTGCTGGAAAACATTTGATCTTTGTTTTAGATTTGGTATGCATTTCATTTGATGCACTCTTATCTGTTTTTTCAAACAGAGTTCAGAGTGTTATTGGCAGCTCATCAGACATAACTCTTCTTGTGTCGGACCCTGCTCAGTTTGAGGATAACAGCTTTGATGATCTGGATTTCCACTACCCAGTGCTAGACTACTGCAAGACCCAACCGATAATTTGCACACCTGAAGAAGATGCTTTTAATCTCTGCGAGGACATTGTTGGTTTCAGTTTCCTGAGAGTGGCTATTTGGTTCATCAGTATACTGGCTATCACAGGCAACCTGACGGTGCTCCTGGTTTTCTTCACCAGCCGGAACAAACTCATGGTGCCTCGCTTCCTCATGTGTCACCTGGCCTTCGCTGACCTCTGCATCGGGGTCTACCTCCTGATGATAGCGACGGTAGACTTGCAAACGCGCGGCCACTACAGCCAGCACGCCATCGAATGGCAGACTGGACCTGGCTGCAGCGCTGCAGGCTTCCTGTCTGTGTTTGGCGGTGAGCTGTCAGTCTATACCCTTTCCACCATCACCCTGGAGCGTTGGCACACCATCACCAACGCTCTGCATGCAGAGCGCCACCTGCTTCTTACACAGGCAGCAGGTATAATGGCAGCTGGTTGGCTGCTCTGTCTCGGGTTGGGGACGCTGCCACTGTTTGGTGTGAGCAGCTATTCCAAAGTCAGCATGTGCTTACCCATGGACATCGAGACTCCTCTGGCTCAGGTCTTCATCATCACCGTCCTGCTCCTCAATGTGAGCGCCTTCATCATGGTGTGTGTTTGTTATGTGCTGATCTTCCTGGCTGTAAAGAACCCAGAGTTCCCTGAAAGAAGCGCGGACACCAGGATAGCGAAGCGCATGGCCGTGCTCATCTTCACCGATTTTCTCTGCATGGCGCCCATCTCCTTCTTTGCTATCTCTGCTGCTTTCAAATTTCCCCTCATCACTGTCACCAACTCCAAAATTCTGCTGGTCCTCTTTTTCCCCATCAACTCCTGCGCTAACCCCTTCCTGTACGCGATCTTCACCAAGGCTTTCAGAAAAGATGCTTATCAGCTCATGAATGCCATTGGCTGCTGGAAAAGCATGGGCGGTGTTTATCGTCTGAAGACCTGCTGCTCAGAAATGGCAATAGAAAGCGACTTGAGGTCTGAAAATAGAAGATCCCAGACTGGGATGAGTCTGGGTCCTGTGGCACAGCATGAACTGGACCTGAGCAACGAGGGAGACCTCACCTGAATAGAAAACTGAGAAAAACCAACATGATAAACACTGAAAACTTGAAACAGCAGATTTGTGGCATCTTGTTTTTTTTAGACCTTCAGACCGTTTTGAATGTGTCTTTTCACTTAAGCTACACTTTTATATGTTTGTTAGAGAGAAATGTGGTAATAACCAAATCATGGACTCTGGAACAAGAGGAAGATAACGAATAGAAGTGCTTACAGCTTATTTAATACTACTTTATTAATTGTTTATTAATAATTTATACGAGCACCCTTTTGTAAAAGTGCTACCAACTCCACTTTAAAAGAGCTGAACTATCCCTTAGTTGAAGAAATTTCCAAATAAAGGTGGCGATTGTTTAATGTCAGTGTGGGAATGGTCCTGGACCTGGACGAGCTCAGTGTTTGACCACATGGTGGCGGACCTGGGCTCACATGTGCTCATTACATAGCTACAAGTAGGCTGATTTTTCTGTTTACGTCATAAAAAAGAAGAAAAGCAGAAGAAAAATGCCACAAAACTAAAAACAAAAAAGCTTTTGGGGGTTAAAAAGAGGATTTGATCTGTTGTTGTGTTCGGACTCGGTTCGGTCCCGCCTCCACGGGATTCCTCCTCTGACGTCCTGACCCAGTAAAACTTTGCCTCTCCTGTTTGTTCTGCAGCATTTCGGTCAAAAACTTCACCCAAACTGCGGTGGAGTCTGTTATTGGTGATGTTGCGTTTAATTCGCGCCGAATCGTCCGGTTCCGGTTCTTTAAACTCGCTGTTGTGTTGAAAAGCTGAGTTCAGACGGTGAAGATGTCTAACCCTGGATGCTTGGAAGTTCTTCTCTTCACTGTAGCAGTTCTTGTGTTGAGCTCTGCCAGCGGTAAGTTGTTTATTTTCTTGGGGAGGTTTGTTTTCCTGAGCTACATTTACGGTCCCTGAAGCAGCAGCTCAATCTAAACGGAAGGCCGTTCTATGCTCACAGGAGAAAACAACTGGGAAATATTTTAAAACTGGTTAGGAAAGGTTTTATAACTCACTGTGTAACTGTGGGATGGGGTTTGATTGGATTAGTCAGTTTTAGCGCAATTCATGCAGTTCAGTCCAGTTCAAAGTGCAGCAGCAGCTGATAATGTCAATAAAATGTCTCTTTAACTTCATATATAATCATCCATTACATTAATGTCATATATGAAATTACACAGTAAATAATAAAATGATGACTTAGTAAATTTAGAAAATAAACAATGTTCCAGATTGTACTGTGAAAAGCCTCTAAAATTATTCTTCACAGCTAGAAATTTGTATTTAACAGCTTTTTGGGGGTTTTGTTTGATTTTTTCCCCCACACAATAAAGTGGTAACACTTGAGTTTGTAGCGAGCACAAATTATTATTGCACTTTTCGCAAAACGATTTAGTTTCAAATGTTAAATCCTTTAGTTTTTTTTTAAAACTTTTTTCAATCATAAAAAAATACCTTTACCTCTAAACTTATTTTAGCTTTCAGATTCAAGTTGTGTTAAATATTTGTTAAACATGCAGAACCAAATCTTCCTGCAGTTCAAAGCTCCAGGAGCAGCTTTCACCGACTGGCCAGGAGCTCGGAGCCTGTCGTGATTCCACGCCGAGTTTACCTGAGCAAAGAGCAGCTGAACCGGCTGCACTTCAAGCCTATGATCAGATCTATGCAGCTATCCGAGGGACAGGAAGCTAAGTTCAACTGCTCCATCGACATCCCCGTAACGGTGCTGGAGCCCACCATCGTCTGGAAGAAGGATGGGAAGGACCTGCCTGTGAGCGTTCACACCAATGACCTCAAAACCACCACTGATGGAGTCACAACTCTCCTCTCCACTGTCATGTATGTAGCATTTAAATGTGAAAAGTTAAAACAAGTGAATTACAAGCAGAGTACAGAGAGTGATGAGTGCCCCTGTGCTGCATTTCAGCATCAACGAAGTTCAGAGAGCTCATGCTGGAGAGTACCTCTGCACACTTAGCATCAACGGTGAGGTGAAAAAGTCAAGGCCAATCACTGTGGATGTAGGAGGTGAGCTTTATAAAGACAGGAGCATCAGAATCTTCTCTGTTAACAATTGTTTCTGAGATTTTTCTACTTTTTTGATCTTTTTCAAGGTCTGCCAACTTTTACCCAGCAGCCCGAGGACCTGAATGTTACAAAGAATACGCCTTTCACCCTGTCGTGTCGAGCTGTTGGACCTCCCGAACCTGTTGAAATCAGCTGGCTTCGGAACGGACTGTCAGACAGTGAGCGGTTTACCTCCCCCAGCAGCTACTCTGTGCCAGGTAAAACCCTGAACACACTGCCCAGACATCTTTTTGTCTCTCCCTCTGTCTCAGTTTCAGAATGTAATGAAGGCTTGCTGTTCCTTTTCTCTGCCTGTTCCTCTCGAGGTGTGAGATGCTTCAACTGGGACACATTATCAAATAAAATAATTAGAATATGACTGCAGAAGTCAGTGTGACTGTGAATCATTCTGAAAGAAGCTCAAGGTGGATTTTGTAGTTTATCACATTTTATTCCTGGCTTATGTTAAATGAGCTGAAAATGGTTTTCTTCTTATTTGTTCTCATCGTTATAGGAAATAATTAAATACACAAGTGATGTTGGTGGGTTGTTTTTAACCAGTAAAGGATTAAAAAAGTTGTCATAGAAGATTTTATAGATTGCCCAACTAACAAAACAAGCAGTGCTCCTCTTTTGTTTTAGGCTGACTTCTCCCTGCAACCAAAAGTGGGAACATTTATCAGCACAGGCAGAAAGAAACTCAGATCTTTCCTGGTAGTAAAGTCTGACATCAGGGCTTTCTTTTCTGCCTCGTCGCTGCTGCCTCAGCGTCCCTTACCTCGCTTACATCAGTGAGACTCGCCATCCTGTTGCACAGCAAGATGGTTAACAGCGGTCATTCGTGCACGGCTGGTGGTTTTTTTATGACACCGTTTTAATTGTTTCAAGAAGACCCAAGAGAAGAGTGGAAGTTACACACTCACTTAAAGCTACATTACAGCAGGAGCTTCGTTCAGTTAGTTTAGCTTGGAGTCAACAGAAAATCTGCATTATAGGCTACATATGAGAATAATAGAGATTAGTGGATATAAAGAGAGGGAGCGAGGGAAAAAATCCTAAAAAAATAAGGACTGAGATGTAAATTGCCAGTGTGATCTTTGAGACAACAAGACACCTTGTGCTTCAGGTTCTTGTGCTTGAAGCAGGCCTGCAGTGAGGTTAGAATGTGACACATGGTGGGTGTTTTTTGGGACAAGACTGGACATGATCTCACACAGGTCCATTCCACTAACAGTTTTCTTTTTTTCCCCCATTTGTTCGAGGTGTGTTCATTGAAATTTTAGTAAAACAAGAATTTAGTCAGAATGTAAACCACCAGCTGAAACACTAATAAACCAACATTAGCTTTTCTTTCCAAAAGAAATGAAAGATCTAACTTCTAATTGTAATTTGCTGTTAATAAAGTGCAAAAAAGAGATTCCTACCCTTCAGAGGTACAACCAAAGATTTGAAGTTCAAGATATAAAAATCTAAAGAGGAAGTGATTTTTTCCCCCCCATTGAGCTGGATTATGACATACATTTCAAATACAAACCATAGCCACGTACTGAATGGAGTGAAGAAGCAAAAAATGAGAAAAACAGTCATTTACTTTTAGAGGTTTTGAGCAAGCAGTGACACAGAACTTGTAATTATTTTTGTCATGTGTCATAAATAATTCACAGCTCTGCAAAGATGAAAAATGTAAAAAAAAGCAGTGTAAAGACAAGTAATAATAGTGTTATGTTTTTGAATGAATGTTGAGTTTTTTTCCCTGTTTTGGAGCTTAAATAGGCCTGGTGGAAGACAACCTGTGTTCTGAGAGCAAATTGAATGAACTCTCTCACCTTTTGACTTTTGGGTGATATTTGTCAGATTTTAGAGAAGTGATATTGTACATTGTGATGACTGAGTTGGTCAACAGGCACTGATGTTCCAACGAGAGGGGGTGGCTGTGGCTGAATGGTTAGGAGAGTCCGCTGCCAATGAGAAAGTCTGTGTTTTGATTCCACAGCTATTCAGTCACATGTCAAAGAGTCCCTGGGTAAGACACTGAACACCCACGCCCTTTGATGTGTGTCCCATCAGTGTATGAATGATATTTGAAGCACTGAGTAGTCTCTCTAGAAGGATTAATTCAGATTAGATTTGTAGAGAGGTATAGCAGAGTGCTGGGTGAATGAAGGCACAGATTGTACTGTTAAACACTTGGAGTATCCTTGTCGGATAGAAAGGTACTATAAAAGTACAGTTCATTTACCATTTACGTCTTTGGGCTTTTTTATGACATGGCAATTAAGCTGTGAAAAGGAATGAGTTGCTGCTGCATCTGTGGTTCACATTTTAGGAGTATTTGCCATTGGCTCTGTAGCAGCCTTGGTTTTGTCCTTGGCACGCACCGAGAAGCCAATTTTTTGCAAGCTGTGATTATCTGCAGTTCTGTGATGTTGTGGCCTCGTCATGTTTTCAAAACATAGTTTTGTCCTTGCCTGTTTTACATATAATAAGGTGGAAATGAAAAGATTTCCTAAAAATGAAGTTGCCTTTGTTTAAGAAAAGTCACATTTTCTGGTCTTAGCTGCTTGTTTTAGAAAGTAAACATTGGTCTTTAGAAGCATAACCTTTGCTCTGTGTGCTTTAACTCTTCCTTTTACAGTTTGCCACAGGCTAAGAGCTTATTGGTTAGTCAGTGGTGATACAATCTGAAGCTGAGGGGGTTAAAGGTTCAGAGCTTTGCTTTGGTCCAACATGTGCAAGGGGAGTCAGCTCAGGGGTTGGATCTGTGGACAAAGACCTCATTCACGGAATGGCCCACTGCCCAGCAAGGAGGGGCAAAACACAGAGGCTGCAGGCTGCAGGCTGCATGCAGCTCTGTCCACCATCAAATACTGGCAAAACTACACAGAGAAACCCACTTCACTGCGCACACACACACACACACACACACTCATGTTTGCTCTCACTTCATGGCCTCTTGTCCAGCAGATATCGGTCAGTTAATGTTGTGCTGCTGTTGCAGACATGAATTAATGTTGGTAGTCATTTTTAATTGACAATGTGTAGCTAATAACACACATTTTGTCTTAAATAAATAGTTTGGATCCTTTGGAGTGGACTTCTTTCTGACATTTTTATGATTGGAGTTGTTTTAAGAAAGCAGAAATCCACTTTGCTAGTTTGGACTAGTTGTTAGCTTATTAACCCAGTATGAATGAAATTTTATTTTTTCAATCTGAGCCTATTCAAAGAGGTATCAACAAATTATAAGATAACAAAAGTTTAAGTTCACAGATTTATACTTCTAAAGATTTGAGCTTAATGTGGTTAAAGCACAGACATCTCAAACTCAATTTTGGTTCTTGAAGACGTTTTGTCTCTCGCCCAAATGCCTTTCTCAGTTTTACCCGACTGCCATGTAAAATCTTTAAACTATGTTAACTGAAGTTAGTTTAAGTTAGTGACTGATCCGCCTGACCCCCCAAAAAGCCCCAAACCAAAACAAAACTGTAAAAAGTGGGGATTTAAACCATGAGAAAACAGAATAAAAACTCTGCTAGTTCTCAGTTCCCCTTACCAGTAAAAAAAAAAATGTATACAAAAACAGATTTTTGTAATATATTGTGTATACATAAATCAAAACAGAAACACAAGACATTTTTCATTTTCACTATCCAAATGATGCTTTAAAAATGACTTTACTTATGTTTATTATTGACTTCCAGAATAACAAGATGTGGCTAAACTGACACTTTGAGATGACTTCTCAGAAGTGCCCCAGATTTTTGAAAACCAGGGTCGCATCCTTAGGAACTGAAATGTTTGAAGACAGACTGTAGGAGGACTAAATTGGAAAATCCCTTTTTAGAAACAGGTTGTGTTTTTCCACATCACTTTCAGCTGTGGAGGATTCAGGCTTCACTTCCCCCACAAGGGGGTCTAACCAGCTTTCACACCTTTAATTCTATGACCACAATATCACAGAAAATGGTCAGGTGGATGACTGCACACAAGACCGAAACTTTCCATTCCTTCACCTCTAATTTAGTTTTGTGAGGTTTTGGAGGTGTAGGAATGACCCAGGGCGCAGGCAGAACTTCAAGATGAACAAAAAGTTTTAATAAATAA
>JAVKLF010000073.1:15480051-15492859 GCA_034783495.1 Millerichthys robustus | reverse complement strand
CAGCTGGGAAAGAACAACAGGTGGAAGGTAGAAACACTCAGGCACAGACAGACCACAGGAAGACACAGACTACGACAAGTTTGAATTTTGTTAAATGAGAAGTAAAATACAATTTCTCCAAGATCCAAAAAAAGGTGAGTTGACGATGATGTAAATGAGTCTTTATATCACAATGTTCAGTGTTTTCTTATTTTAAATATCCTGATTTATTTATTAAGATAGATGAAGGTTTGCCACTTCGGCACTAAAAATGGCTAATACTTAAAAAAAAATGTCAAGGAGCAATGTGGTACATAATCCAATAAGGACTGAAATGTTTCAAGAATGGTTGTGTTTTGAAAAAGTAGTTAGCGACTGTATTTGTTCCCTGAATAGAAAATGGGACACTAAACACGCGTCCCAAACCACTCGGGCCAGCTGGAGAAAACCTAAACCCAATAATTAGAGAGAGCTGGCTCCACATGGAGGAACGTTGTGCCTGTTGGATGTTTGGGCCAACTTTAAACTCAGGTCCAGTTTCCATCTGAGGAAAAAAAAAAAAAGTTTTTCTGGTGTTATCGATGTTTGTTTTGATTTACTTACAATTAGAGTGAAAGCAGAAATGGCGTAGTCTGATCTTTATTTGTTTCCTTTTTCTGACAGACACATAGCTTTTAACAACAATTTCAAGCACATTTGAGCATCAGCAAGCACAAGGGGAATTATACAGCCAACTTTTTCACCATACAAAGGCCCAGTCTCAGTTTGTCAGTGAGAAGGAACATTGTAAAGCTGCCAATGATAAGCACACACGTTTCCTGACACTGGTTCTGTTACGTCTACTGTAGAACATTAGAATGATCTTAAGACTCAAAAAAACTTTCAGAGGAGAACAAAAATGTCTTCAAGAACCAGAAGGAAAAAGTCTCATCATATTCCCTTACCATGACCTGAATTACAAAAAAACAGCACTGACCTTGGTTGATAAAGCTGTAAATTTGTGGTTTTGTTTTTCAGATCCCAAATAGTTCTGCCTTGAAAAAGTTATTTAAACTCTTTTTTACAACCAGCATGTCAGGTTGTGATAATCTCTTGAACGTAAACAGAGTTAGTACCATTCGTCTCTCACCAGCTGCTCTGTGATCAGCTTGGTGAAATTGTTTCCGTAATAGAGATGGCAGGAAAACAGAGCACAAAAGGGACATTATTTCACTGATGTCCCAGTCCTGAGCATTACTCCGGCTGCCGAAAGAGGAAAATTGCTTGTCGGAGAAGAGAGACCCGGTTAAAGGGTTGTTGCCACAACACATACTGTAATATTGGAAAAGGTCAGTTTGAGCTTACTGCTGGATGTTTTAAGCTCTAATCAAAGTGTGTTTCTTCTCAACAGTTGTATATTTCCTATTATGTCTCAGATTAATATATTATAAAAGCCAAAAATCTACAGAATATTGACAACGTTTCCTGTTTGTACTTTACTGTAAAGTAGCATGTAAATAGTGCCTCCCTGTCCTCAGCAGGTGTTGACAGCTACACTCGCTTCAGCTGTGCAGCTTACAATGCAAAGGGTGTCTCTACATCCAGAGAGGCCAACATCAACATCAAGGGTAAAACTAAGATTCCTTTTTTGAACAAAAAAAAAATGCTTCTTAAAAGGATTGTTTGAAGCCAAAAATCCCACTTCAATACTTCAAGCATTAAATGTCTTCTTATGTTCTTTCTGTGTTGTATTTTGTAGTTCTTCCCAGTCCGGTGTTCAACGTGACTGTGACGGAGAGGCAGTCCAACAAATTGATGCTGAGCTGGAGCCCTGGACACGATGGCTTCTCTCCACTCACCAAATGTTACGTCAGGGTACGTTTGAGCTCTGGACAAACAGTTCAATTATTATAGGACCTCAGATCGAGCACTTCCTGTCTGCTTCGCTACTTAAAGGTGAAAGAGGTGAGTCGGAGGAAAGGGGAAGTGACGACCACCAGATTCGTCAATGTCACCGTGCCGCCGTTCCTTTCTGAAGTCTCCGGGCTTAAAGCCATGACGAGCTACAACATGAGCGTTTCCTGTAGCAACGAGGTGGGGTCTTCGCCGGTCTCTGTGTGGGTCCAGAGCAATACCACAGAGGGAGGTGTGTTCACTCAACTATTTCATGACTTAGAAAGCAAAAATGTGAAGTTAAATTAAAGAAGGAATGCATATCACACACTGCCAAATGACTGAGATCATCTCATGCTGAAGAATAACTACGTTGTGGTTGTTTTTGTCAAACCTTGAATAAACTTTATGCGTAATCTAATGCAATATGAGCGACTCTCAGGTATTACCAGTATTGACTGAGCTATAAACTTTTTTATGTTGACAGATGTTGAGTCAACTCTTGATTTGGAAGTCATTATTTCCTGAAAGCATCATTAAACTCTGTTCTGTGAGTCATCAGATTTTTTTGCAAACAGACAGAGTTGACTTCAAACATTAAGGCTTAACTTTTAAGCGAGGATCTTGGTCATTGAGTGGCACGTGTGTGATTCAGACTCAGTGTAAAATCTCACTGTACCAGGATTTGATAGCAGACGTTTTCAGAACTTGCACAACGTCTGTAAAATCTTCAGGAAAAAAATGTGCTGTCCACTAAATCTCTGTTGTTTTCTTCACGGGTCACTCTGGAAATAGGAGTGGCTCTGCTCAGAAAAAACAGTTCTAACTGGGTGGAGCTGCTTTCAATTTCCTTCCTAAAGCCACTGCAGGGCACATCTCTAGTTGAAAGATTTGATTTGGAATTCCAGGAAATGACAAAATAACAAATCGTTATCAGACATTCCAGTGAATATTTTTTTTCTTCAGTCTTATGAGAACTGTATTGTTTTTGTGATTATTCTCCCTAACATCTTTCCCACTAAATCTTTAACTTGTCGCCCTCTCAGTGCCATCAGTTTATCCCCAAGACGTCACCGTGCACCTGAATGAGTCATGGCTGGTGATCAGGTGGAGGCCTCCACCGGAGGATAAAATAAACGGCGTCCTGCGTGGTTATGATGTTCTCGTGAGCCACGATACAGATCACAAGAAGGTGAGCTCAGCTGCCTCAGGGTAATAAAGATTTAACTTTTTGGTTTTCATTGTCTAAGTGTCCATTTTACAAGGTACTAAAACACGGCTCTTATAATTCTTTACTGCGTCATTTTGTTTTTTTATGTTTTTTTTAGATTGATATGATGACTAAACTAAAACTGGAAATATCTGATCCTCCCTTTGTCCTCCCTGGTGAAATAACGGTCAACTTCCTTATTATCTAACAAGTCATCCGTTTTTCTTTTCCCACATGTCTTTTATAATGAGTCAAAGACTGTAGTTGTTTCACACTGAGGAAAGGCAAAGGCGGAGGGGTGATTTTGCACCTGCTCTGCTTTTTTTAGCGTGTGTTTTTACGTGTCTGTCCGTTAGCAAATTATTTTATGAACCACTCGATGGATCTCAATGAAACTTTCAGAAAATAATCACTGGATAAACATCTACAACCGATTATCTTCTGAAGTCAGATCAATTCAAGATGAACGCCACAGCCAACTGATATTATCCACTACAAAATAAGCTACAACTCAGATCATTTTACATCTATTGAGCTAAAATATGCTGTGGTAGCTGAAAGTCCTTCATAACACATCCTCTACAACTCATGAGATCTTGAGTTACGTTATTTTCTAGGTTTGACCAAAATGGCAACAGCGCTGTCCTTTCTCAGCTCAAGATGATGCCAATTTAAAACTCTGGCATGGAAGGTGGCTTTGCATTCCATTCTAATATGGTTTTGACCTTTTTTAATTTAGAAATGTGCTTTTTTAACAACCCTACTGGCTGTTTGTGCGTAGTCACATTTGTCTTCTAAAACAATGGTGTGTTTCCTGAACGTCTTTTATGTGCGGTGGTCAGAGGAAGCTGATGATGTGAAAACTGGGTTTAAGCATGTGGACCTGAGTCATCAGCGTGAATGAAATATGAAAACAAAGGGGTGCATACTTTGTGCCAAAATAGTTTTTACTATCCTGTCAGAGGGTGATACAGTGGGGATGACTGGAAATGTGCACAACGGCAGCTCAATATTCTTCATACCCATCTGGGTTTTATAGGAATCAACAAAGTGCAAAAGTCAGTATACCGCAGCATCTGGGTTAGTGGAATAAACTACACGTATTGTTATGAATGTTGTCGCTTAAGACATCATCGTGCCATCACCAACCCTTTCCAAAACCTGCTGAGAGTTCTGTGCTGCAGGAGCTGCTTGTTTCCTCTCAGATGACATCAATCATGGGCTCAGTGCCTCCTGTCAGCACTTTGGTAAAGCAGAGCAGCACCAGAAGGTGTTGGGAAATTCAGCACTCTGTCTGTCACATGTTCCTTCACATTCAGCACATGAGCCCTTCCAGAACGTGGGCCTCCTTCCCTTTTTTTTCTGTCTGTTGGACGTTTCATTTTGTACAATTGCCAGTGTGCACTTCCTTCAAATTTCCCAAAAAGCTTTCACAATGGAAGTGTCCTGATGTATAATCTCCCATCAGAACAATCCCAAAGTTGACAGTTTATTTCATGTTTACTCCGTTTTTTTCCCCTTTCAACAAGTCCAAAAATTTTTTTTATAGAATATTATAAACACGCCAGAATGATATTGTCTGTTTTGTTTTATTTCAGGTCCATACTAACGCCACGATGGCCTTTGTACCTGTGACAGACTTCAATAACAACTACAGCGTGGAGGTGGCTGCATGCACACAGGCAGGGAGCGGCATGCTCAGCAAACCAGTCTGGGTCTTTGTGCCGGGGGACAGTAAGGGTGTCTTCTAACGCTAACTAACTCTTGCAATACAGAAACTGGGAATATACAAGATTTTTTTGATACAGTATATAAAATGAATAAATAAATAAATTCTGATTTGGCTTGCCATGTACTCTGATCCGATGGATCTGTGTACATTTAGATTTTTTGCTTTCAAATAATGAAGTTTTGGAATAGCTGAATATGAATATGATTATCTTTCTATTTTTTCTCTCCTCCCAGATTCAGTGGTGACCCCTACCTCCAGCCCGGACTCAGGGGCTCCAAACCGGATGATGATTGGGCTCACTGTGCTTTTCATCTGTTTTCTGCTGATGATCGTCTTGATGCTTCTGCGTTTTCGCAACAGGACGTTCGATTGTTTCGGGTAAGTTAGCAATCAACTAACGGCTTACCAACTGCCATGTAGTTGTACATATTTAATTTTGAAAGTAGCTATAAACTGCTGGAGCTGGGATCGAAGTAAAAAACACGTAATAAAGTGGATTTAAACCAACAGTCTGTTAAATAGCATTGCTGTGGAAGCAGGACACATAATAATAACTTCCGACTTTGCTCAATAAACTTCCTTCACTTCCTTTTAGTCATTTCTGTGTGCACTGGGGGGAAAAGTGTGGCAGATCTGGTTTTTTTTTTTGCTCATTAGTGGAGGCTCTGACTCACGCTTTCTTCTCAGGATATGATAGGAATGTGTCACCGGCTGCTGCACAGATAAAAACAAACAACATCTGACTTAGGCAGACATAAACAAGCTAAAAGGCCTTCTTACTACTGTGCAACCACCTTGGTTGAATCTCAGCTGCCGGGCCTAATTTTCCAAACGTCAGTGCTGTCTGTGATTTTTAGTTTTTTCCCTTTTCTTTGTCTCCCTCTGCAGGTGGAAGTTCGCACCTGGAGAAGACTCGCAGCCTGTCATCCTGCACGCCAACCACAGATCATACAACCGCACAGCAGTAGCAGTCACGCGTATGTTTTTAAATTGAAATCTAAAGGTTAAATCTAAATGTTATTCTGTTTCTGCAAACAGATTTTTCTAAACTAAAGCACTGCCTTTTTCCCCTTCCTGTCTACAGTTGCAAACCTTGGTATTAGTGAAGAACTCCAGGCTAAACTTCAGGATGTGATGGTCTTGAGGACCCGCCTCTCAATAGGAAAAGTTCTCGGAGAAGGTGATTTCATGTGCATTTTTTAAAATATCAGCACAAAGTGAGTGATGCTTTTAGTTTAAAATATTTCTAATTTGTTGTTTTCCAGGTGAATTTGGCTCTGTGGTTGAGGGACGCTTGAGAGATCTGGACGGCACATTTGAAAAAGTTGCAGTGAAGACAATGAAATGTAAGTGCTGTGATGTAAATAATCAATAAATTCAGATCAGAGGAAAAAAGTAGATGTTTCCTTTTCTTTTGTCGAACAGTGGATAACTTCTCGCACAGAGAGATTGAGGAGTTCCTGAATGAGGCAGCCTGCATGAAAGATTTTGACCATCCGAACGTCATCAAACTGCTCGGTATGATGACCTCCCTGCAGATCTGATTTGTTTCCTCGTCTCCTCTGATTTACATGTTCTCTGTGCCAACTTGTCCTTTTTAGGTGTGTGCTTGGAAGTAAGTTCAGAACATTTTCCTAAACCCATGGTCATCCTCCCCTTTATGAAGTACGGAGACCTGCATAGCTTCCTGCTGCGCTCACGTCTGGGAGAGAGTCCAACGGTAGAGCTTCAGTCAAAATTTTAAGTCCAATTTATTGCCTAGAGCAGAATTTTAGATCATAATCAGAGAGACAACATTTAATGGGAAAATGCAGCGTGAACGCTGAGGGCTTGTTGAAGAAGCTAAAACCTGGAGTTCAAAAGGAGACAAAAACAGGACAAGTTTGCAGAAGCAGATTTTGAAAAGGATTTGGGAGGAATTGAAAAGATTTCACCGTGTTTCAGTGGGGAAATTATTTGTGAATTAACAGTCACAGCACACAATTCTAGACAAAACTGGAACTTCTAATATATGAAGGATGAAAATAGACCAAAATAAGCAAAAGTAGTTTGAGTCCAGAAAAAAATGTATTTGAAACTAGAAAGATGAAAACAAAAGTGTAATGCCGACTCAGCACTCACACATTGAGACTAAAATATCTATTTTTAGACCCAGTTCTTGCCCACTCAAACCCTCCTGAAGTTCATGATTGACATCGCGTTGGGGATGGAGTATCTCAGCAGTCGTAACTTCCTGCATCGTGACCTGGCAGCTCGCAACTGCATGTAGGTTTCACAGTTTTCTGCCTGTTTTTCCAGTTGCAGTTAACATTTGAATGTAAAATATTATTTCCTCAGATTTAAGATCTGTAACAGTATACACACAATACCAAGGTTTGTCATTAAGATCTGACCTCGTCTGTCTTTCAGGCTGCGTGATGACATGACAGTGTGTGTCGCAGACTTCGGGTTATCTAAGAAGATCTACAGTGGAGATTATTACAGGCAGGGCAGAATCGCTAAAATGCCTGTAAAATGGATTGCAGTGGAAAGTTTGGCTGATCGAATATTTACTGTGAAGAGTGACGTTGTAAGTAGAAACTGCATCCAGGAGTTGTCAAAAGAAGACCTGATTCTAAATCGATTTCTGTAAAATAACTACACTGTATTGTTTTTTTAAAGATCTTGTAAAGCAAATTCTTCAAATTTTTTCAAAACACATCATAAATTTCATATTTTTTTTGCTGTAAATGTGTAAAAAGTCTCCCAACTATTTATGATTGCACTGTGGAGCTAGAATGAAATTCAGGTTTCAAGATTTCTTTGTCTCAGGATTTTATGGGATGTGTCTAAACTGCTGCTCCGTGTCGTCACTTGGCCACCTTAACCCCGCCCCCTGCTGCTCCAGCAGTATATAAACCAACAGCACAGAGACTTCAGGTAGTGCTAACGATAGCTTGCTGCTAGCCAGCTAACCAATTATGGCTCATAGAGAGATCGCCGCCTGAATAAACTCTAGAAATTTTGTAAAGAGGAGCCACTACGGAGACATGACCAACAATACTCGCCTTTGCAACGCTCACTTTACTCCAGATAGTTTTACTGACGACCAGGAGATAGTTGGGATTTATAAACGGTCTTTGGTTCGCGAGGCGAGGCCTTCCCCGGCAGTGTTACACTGGAGTAGCACGTCAAGCACATTCTGCTGAGTCACTGATCTCTGATTAATAAGTCTGAAATAAAAATAAATACCATTATCAGCAGGAGAAAATAGCGTTACATTTCTGGAGTTAATCAGGTGCATGTCAGGAGCCGGTGAAAAGGCGAACCCAAAAAGGCAGGCAGAAGATGGATCAAAAACAAAACTATTTATTTAAACTAAAAAACAAAGGCTGACAGGTCAGCAAAAACAGAAGCTGGCAGGGCATCAAAAACCTAAACTAAGAAAACACGAGAGGAAGACCCAGGGAACGAAACCAAAGACTCAGGAGGATCAGGACTACAGATGGCAGGACGAACGCAGGGTGACATCTACAATGCTTCGACACTGCAGGAACACCGAGGACAAACATTTAAAGGGAAGGCTGACGAGATTAATGACACACACCTGTGACAGACACTGAGGAACAATTAACCTGGAGGGGTGGAGCCGAGCAGTCACACATACACACACCAAGACCAGAGACACAGGGAAACAGAATCATGACAGTGCAGATATTAATCAAAGTAGACTTACCCAAACACATTTTTTTTTAACTTTCATTTACTTCCGGTAAAACGGGCTGTAGATCAGCTTACAGCAAAAAAAGTATTTTTGGTCCGTCTCCTGGAAAACATCCTGGTGCTGTGTTGGAATCTGATCGGCACTAAACTTAATATCACAATATTTCTAAGCATACGGCTAAGCAGACGTGGTTTTAGCGCCTCCAGCGGACACGCCCCCAGCGGACATGCCCCCAGCGTCTCAGGACAGCTAAAACGGACGTCTTTTCATTTTTTCGAAACCTAATTTTATGCAGTTGGTTGTGTTTTTAATCAAATGAATTTGGATGGGTGATTAATAACACATGTTTCTGTGGTGTGACAAACTGAACACACATTTTTGCATACTTTACTCTCACTTTAACACTGTTTAAGTCATGTATTTTTTGTATTTTAGCATTGTCAACTGGAAATAACAAATTAAATGAAAAGTTTGTCAGACTGTTCACAGCATTAGCAGAAGACTTCAGGAACGAACACAAATCATTCTTTTAATTATCAATGAAAATTGTTTTTGTATCTTACAATACTAGGTCACAAGCCACTGAAAAAAGCTTTTGACTAACTTGTGTTTACAGAAAACATTATCTGAAATAAATTCTTCATCTCCTGCAGTGGGCTTTTGGTGTCACCATGTGGGAAATCGCCACACGAGGCATGACGCCGTACCCCGGAGTCCAGAACCACGAGATTTATGACCACCTTGTTGAAGGTCACAGACTAAAGCAGCCTCCGGAGTGTTTGGATGAACTGTGAGTTTTTACACAGACAATCTGGTTACTTCTGAAGCCTTGATTTCCCACAAAACAGCTCAATACTGATCTAAAAAGGAAATATGATTAATTAATTCATTTCTTTTTCTGTGCAGGTATGAAATCATGTACAGCTGCTGGAGAGCTGATCCAGTGGACAGACCTCTATTTCTTGAGTTGCGGGAAAAGTTAGAAAAGCTTGCAGAAAAGCTCCCAGAGTGTTCCAGCAGAGCAGATATCATTTATATCAACACCAGCTTTCCCGAGGAGGACCCCGATCGGGAGGCTCTTCCTGTGGAGCAGCCAGCGTTCACCACCGCGCCGTCCTGCAGCCGCCAGGCAGCAGGAATCGCAGTCGTTTCTGCCGACATTCACGGGTGCCAGGAGGAAGAGGAGGACGATGGGGACAGTGATCGCTATGTGGTGGTGATCTCCTCAAATAACTCACAGAGATCTGCTGCCGTGGACACTCCTCTTCTGTTGGGTGAAACTTTAAATCAAACAAATGAAGACATGAGAACCGATGAAACAGACATGGATCACAGCTCAAGTGACACTTCGATTCTTTTATAACGCTTCTTTCTCAACAGATCAAAACTCTCATCCCGATTCATCTGCACTAACTAGTTCTCCTGGTTGCACTTTAGGCACCTCCACCATCCACTTTACAATTAATATCGGTCTATAAGCTGTTTAATCTTCATGTGGCCAGTTTGCAGTTCAGTGTTGAAAACATATCATGTGACAACATCAGACACTTTAATGCTCCTTTTCCATAAGCTTAAAATGCTCTGAAATGTGAAAACTTTAACAGTATATTGTGTTTCAGTGTAAATAAGAACATGTACAGAACAATGAGTTGATCTTGTATTAGAAAAATAAATATTATTTGCATATAAAATCAACATAGACAAACATTTAATAACATAACTGTTATAAAAGGTGAGAAAAAGTTTAAATTTTTTGCTAAACAACATTGTTGGTTGCACATAAACAAAGATATGCAATCTGTTAGTGTTCAGAATGTTTTGGGTATCAGTCTTAGCTATTACCAAACCTTATCAGAATCTGTAAAACTCACTAAATAGATTTTAAACTTTTACTCCTATTAAATGTTTTGCTCCAGTAGGGCCTATATACATAAATTAATCCCATATCCTGCAACACTAGTGATTTTTAGTTGCAAGAAACGTACTTTATTATTATTATTATTATTATTATTATTATTATTATTATTACTACTACTAATAGTAATAATACATTTTAGGTTTATTTTAAAATACACTGTTTCCTAAATTTTAATTGATTTCCCTCAGTGCTTCAACACTAGCATTATTTTGTGTGTGTTGCGTTCAGGGCGCCTCCTGGAAGGAATTATCCAAGCCATAAGCAAACATGGCAGCTGCTGTTAGGATGTGGACGTGGAGATGTCCGACTAGACGAGTTTTGTATCCATGGGTGGTGGCTTTTGTAGTTTTACTCAATAGCGTATATGAAGCTAAAGCGGCGCCAGAAACAGGGCTGTGGAAAGTGACATTTGATAATGTGAGTATCACCTGGAAACTGCAAAATCTGCGGAGCACCTAAAGCTAACGTTAGCTACACTAGCAGTGGTGTGTTCACTTGCCTGCAGATTGTTTGGTAATTTGACAATGTTATGCTTTATTGGGAATATTTTCTTAGCAACTCACAAAATCGAGACGTTATCCATTATATTATCTGATGAAATACACAGCCTAAAAAATAAAAAAAAAACGATTTATGCTTTTCAGATTATGGTTTCAGGGTTAACTGACCACTGGCTAGCGTTAGCTAGCATGAGTTGAACAGCACAAAAATAGAAAAAGTATTGTTTATTTTACCTTTTGAAAGAAACCATTTTTCAGTAGTTGCCAAAGCTATTGTCTGGACCCCAATGTCAGTATTGAAACATCAAGTGGGAGTTTACCTCTAGAAATCATCCCAGTTTTGAACTGTGCAAATCTGCCTCTCCCACTGAAAAACAGTTTTTCTTCCGTACTATTAAGTCCTCTTCGTTTTCTTTACCACTAAGTCACAGTTCTTAGATTGTCCTTGGAGAAATGGAAATTCTCTGATAAATAATTTAGACACTGAGAAGATTCAATTTCCTGTAGTCTGTGTCCCCAGCAAACACTCAGGCTTTCATACTGTTTGTGGACCATATGGACAACACAAAGTTTGCAGTTAGGGACCATCATTTCCTCGTTTAAAGCAGAGACTTGCTCCAGTGTTTCTGCTTTTAAACACTGTGCAAAACAGCATCATTAAGCCTAAATGATTAATTGGTTTGCTAAAGTAATTATTTATAAGAACGTCATCTCCAGTTGCATTGTAGCTCACAAACTTTTACGTAACTGTTTTACAGAACTCAAGACCACTGCTATTAAGGAAAGCCATGTTTGGAAACACCGATATTGAATTGAAAGGTGAGACCTGAAAAGAATTTACTTTAGACTTGACCAAACAACAAATATTCCAAATTTTTAAAGTATCTATTTTTATTTTTTAGTTGTGACTTTTTATTGTCCCGGGGAGGTGGACTTCACTATTCATTGGTTTTTAAAACATTACCACTGCTACAATGAATACAATAATATTGAAGTAAGTAAAAAGGCTTGTTGTCATATTTTTAGATCAGCTCTGGATCTTAAGACTTCTATTTCTGATTGTCGAGTTTTGACTGTGTTAGGAAATGTATGACAAGACGCCTCAGAGTCGTGGGGAGAGCCTAGATCCAAAACCCAACAGTCAGGGAGAGTACATAGAACACGTACACGGTACAATAAGCTGCAACAATGGTCTGCATTCTTTCCCGATGCTCAAAGTAAGTGGACTTCTTCAACATTATCAACACATTTTACATCTTGACATTTCATTTCATTCATCAACTTTCTGTTTGTTTTCTCAGAAATCAAAGGCAGAGCCACGTCCAGTTGTTCCACATTACGAGAAAGAAATGCCTGTAAGAAAACAGAAATACTTGTTATCTATGAGAACAAAGAAAAAATTGTTGTTTTCAGAATATGGGGCTCTAAAGTTTCAAAATGAATACATTCTTTTAATTGTCATCCATAGGTTTGTTTAGTGTGTTGTTTCCTCGGTATGTTCTTTTAAGTTTCCTTACAATGTGCACTTAGGAGGATAAAAATTGGATTTCTAAAGAGTATGACAATGTGAAGAACAGCAGTTTGAAGATAAAAAACAACGTTATAGCCACCACATGGAGCGATGGACCATATCTGCTTGTTGTGAAGGTTGGGTCTTCAAAGGAAGCAAATTGGAATTTAACAGGTGAAACGTTTTATTGTGTTCATTGTTTTCTTGTTTTTGTCTTGTTTTTAATTTGTTTGCAGTTTAACGAAAGTTACAACTGTAACTACGGTTCTATGAATCCCGGATGACCGCCAGAGGCGGTGCTTCAAGAACTGAATGATCATTCTTGCGCATGCGCAGGTCGAGAATTAATAACAACAAAGTCACCTGTGACCTGCCGGTGACCCC
>JAVKLF010000073.1:15412268-15473777 GCA_034783495.1 Millerichthys robustus | reverse complement strand
CAAGCGGTGGTGCAGCTGCAAAGTTTTCAAAACTCATACGAAAACATTTTTCGCTGCTTTGATTTTTAAACGCCATGCACCACATAAAGTCTGTCAGTGAGCACAATCAAAATTCATATATAAGGCGATTATACGGCACATTGCCGATTTATGACCAAAAAAAAGACTAGCGTGCGCCTTAAAGTCCGGAAAATACGGTATGTGTATTTGTATTTGATAATAAAGTTGGATTTTTGCAATAAAAGGTTCCTTAGTTATGAATTTTTTTCATTATTAACTATTAGTTAGTAACTAAACAATCTGATGGAATGAATTGTCTTCATTTATTTCCTGACTTTTGTTCTGTGAAGAATCCAGAAAGAGTTATTTGATTGTGCTTTCTGGAAAACAATACATTTTTACGTTTAGGAACTCTTGCAATCGTCACACTTTTTCTGTTACAAACTGACCCCATCAGAGAAGGGAAAAGTTATGTGGCCCTCACAGGAAAAAGTTTGGGGACCCCTGCTTTAAAGCTTATTGAATCTTAGTGTTTCTCTATAAAACATTTGAATATAACAGAGCTTGTCTTTATTTCATCACCACAGAGCTCTACCAGTCCTGCTTGACTCGGATGAGGTATGAATTCCATTTCTGATTTTATTTTTAAAGCCTTTTAAAACTTCTCAAAGGAACAAAGTGCAGTGCAGTGCAATAAAACAAGTCAACATTCACTCATTCATTCAAAAAATTAAAATAAAATAATAATGAAGTTAACTTTAGCCCAAGAACCTGGTACTCTTGGTTCTTCCACAAGATTTTAGGTAGTCAGGAGTAGCTGATCAGCAGACCGTGGAAAACAGTTAGATATGTAAGGGCGTAGCAGCTCAGAAATGTAAAGAACAAGACTATTCAAAGTAAAAAAAAAAAAATAAAATAGTTATAAAATGAATTCGTAACCATTAGAGATATTTTAGTGTTACAGTAGTCCAGTTGAGTTGTAACAAAGGTGGATTACTGTTTCAAACAAATTATAAAATTATAATATTTTCCAGGAAATCATGACAACAAAGTACGAGATGTCAAAGCTGGAGTGACGGGATCCAGGTGATTGTTGAAGCACACAGCAGCTGCCCCCCTGACACAGAAGCATGTTTTCTCTTGGATTTCCAAGCAGACTTTTGCAGATGCCAGGTACCCCTGGTTCCCCCAAAACCTGTTCGGGGTATGTGCTTGAATGGCTGCAGCTTCACAGGATGGTGCTGGCAGAAGTTAAATGGGACCTTATACTAATTTCCTTCAGTTTCTTAAATTTTCTGACAAAAAAAAACAAACACTTGACTGACCAACAGGTTCACTGTTTCAGATGTTCAACCAGTTTTGACCTTTCCAAAGAGACTCTTTGTATTTATGTTGTGTATTTATTTTTGTTGGTTAGTTTATTTTTCTGGCAATGAAACAGGAAGCCACATGTAAAAACATTAATGTCGACTTTTTCCATCCAACCATATATAAATATGAAGTTAACTTGTACATAAATACAAAATGGAGATGTTTGCAATATTTAATTACCGATTGAGAGAATGACTTCTTTATAAAACTGCACCAAGTATTTTATTCCCTGATAGATACTTTGCACTTTGAAGATGAACGCTGTGCCTATATGTTTTCTCTTACGTGAAGCTTAATTTCTTTATAACTATTGAGGACGGCATGAATGGAAGTATTGCTTGTCTTGTTTAGTTGAGCATCTTGAACTTTAGTCAATGTATGAAGGAGAAGTGGGATATAAATATACAAACTGGATTGAAGCAGGGTTATGTCAGTGTAGACTTAGTGTCATGTTTAGAAACTGCTGAGTGGGTGGGCAGGTGATGTTTTCTAGAATGAGGAACAATACGCTGTAAGTATATTCATTCAGAGTTATGTGAATTCATTCTTTGCGTTTTAAGTGTACTTATAATTTAATGGTTGTTTACACATGTTTACAGTTAGTGTTCTTTGCAGTGTTTGTGTTCTATATGGATAAAATGTATTCACAGACACCTTAAAAATGTTCTTGTCTTCATTTTAAACTATATATATATATTTTAGAAATGTCTGTTTTTGTCAGTGTTGGGCTCTTGAGTTGTCATACTTCAATGTGTTTATTTGGAGCTTTGTTTGTTTTTTTCCCTGGTGATGTCATAAGATTATTTGAGTTAGCCGGTCACCTGAATGGGTTTATAATGTTCCTGTTGCTGTTGTTTTTATGCTGGTTGGAAACTTGGAAATATTTTTGACTATTTTTGCTCGTGATGGCAGGCTGTTGATCTGTCACATGAAATTTAAGACACAGCTGACCTTTTGGATTATTTTTACAGATGGATTTGGGCTGACTCCTGTTATTTCATAATTCCAGAAGTGAAAAGCATTTTGAGTAAAGATGCTTGGGTTTTTTTTCTCCAAAGATCTTTTGAAGAACTGGATTTGCGCTTTTTTATTACATGGGGCTTTTTTTTCTCCTTTTTTTTACAACTTGTATAGTACGCTCAATAAATATTTAATTTTAGGGAAATATTTTTTCATTTTATTTCAAAGCACATTCTTAAAGGATCCTTCAAATATATATATAAATATCAAGGTGTAAATAGTTATTCTGAAAAGAAAAAAAATATGGCACCCATCTCCTGAATAAACAGAACATTTTAATATATAAATAGCTAAAATAAGATGAAGTATGCGTAGTTGGAGTGAATAAATCATTTGGATATATGAAGACAAAATTAACCGTATGGTGAATACTTGACCACATAACAACCCACTGTTTCACTTCTGAACCATTCTTTTTACATGTATGACATTGGGTCATTTGTATGTCCATCTACCTTTTACAGAACTATTAAAGTGAACATAAACACAGCAGCTTGTTTACTTTTTGTTTTGATGCAGATCAGATTTATTGCTTCATTTGTCAGAAGTCAGTTCAAATCAGCCCAGTTCAGGGCCTCAAAAATAATGTATGAGTAAAAAAAAATGTACAAAGGTCATCAAAAGTTCTTACCAACACTAAAGATAAGAAAGGATGTCATGGCGGTACAAACAAGACTTCTTTAGTTGCTCTTCAACAGATGACATGCGTTAGCTACTTCAGCACCCAGATGTCTTCGAAAATCATCTTTCATCTAAGAACTGATGAAAAATGTGAACTTCAAACAGCCTGAGCACCAGACTGAAACACAGCAACGTACTGTATGCTCCCACGTGATTCTGGCTGTCAATGAGGCACGTAGTCACTTTCAGAGCAGAGTGGAAACATCAAAGCATGCGTTTTGATTTTCGCCATCCGCTCCTGTCTGGAAGCACGCAGCCTCTTTGGCCTCTTTTATTGGAACGTAAAGCCCTGGATGGGCGAGGACACGAGAGCAGGACAGAGTGAAGCAAGAATACATGTGGTGAGCATTAGCCTCTTTTTTTTTTCCTTTTTTTTCCTCCCCTCTGACAAACATTTGCTGAGAGATGTTTTCAAGATCTGTCAGTTGGTGTTCCTTCTACGTTTGTCAAATAAAAATACTTTTTTATTCCATCAACACGTGTGGAAAATGACTTGCACCGCCAAAGGGATCGTGCTTCAGGGGTCACATTTTTCTTCTCCAGGCATTTCACCCTTTCATTCAGAAAAACGTGTGTAGCCATCCAGCCTTCTTCCATCGGCGATGTATAGGGTTTGCATTTCACTCGTTAAAACTCACCCGTAAAGATTGATGAATGAAAGAAGCCCAACCCCATGCACGTTTAACAGCCTGCTGTCCAGCATCAAGAGAGGAAGGTCTAACAAATACTATAATCTTGAACTAATTTTGAGTAAAGCTGGAGCAATTAATATTCCTGATAAACTGTGTAGCATATTGGCTCGTTCACCAAATCATCACTGATTTAAAATACGAGACCATTTAATGTATGGAACCTGAAATATATGGTAGAGCAGATAAACAGCTGCTGCTACTGTTAAAAAAACATCATAAGCATAAAGAAGCAAGATTGTAAACAAACACAAAAAAGCAAATATACAGTGTAAAATCAAATACACATCAAGATCCAGCAGATACATGGACAATAAATTAGAGCCACGTGAGCACTAATATGTGGAGGACACTGATTCAGATTCAGGGTCTAAATCTGGCATCACGCTCTTTATTTAACTAGATTTCACGACACCGCAGTCTCTACCTAAAGAAGCATCTTCAAAAGACAGCAACTATCCTACTTTTAGATCATTTTGCCATTGAACAGATGTTGGCTTGGCTCTGCAGACTCTTTGAAAGTGAACTAAAGAGGGTTCTTTGGTCTGATGCAAGGTTCCAGTCTTTTTGCTCTCCAAGCTCTCGCTCAGAAATTGTAAGGCGACACCAGAACGTGGACCCTTGCCACGTGCTTGGCCTGAAAAGTGCGGTCGCTGTACTCAGACATGTCCACGTCGACGCGAATCTCCTGAGGGCCGCTCAACTGCTGCACCAGGATCAGCTCGCCTGTCTGTCTGTCCGAACGCTGCATGACGAACATGCCTCGAGAGTTTCCGCCCACTATGCCGAAGCGAAGGCTGTCGGGCCCCGTGCGGCCCGGGGCGCCGGCAGTTGCCATGCGGAACAAAGTGGCAGGTGTCTGCAGGTTGGACGGCAGGGACAGGTAGTGGAAGGACATCGTCTTGGGCGCGTGGTGGCAGGAACGGCTGTTCATGGGGCAGGGGTTCCTCTCACACTGACTGCAGGGCAAAAAGGAATATATGTCAACAATCGTTAATGTCTTTGAAACCTTTGCAGTAATTTTTTGCAAGCTAATAACATAATTATATTAGTATATGCACTCAGTTTTCCCCTTGGTACAAGAACTGTCTCCGATATTTATTATTCTTCATCTTCTGTGCTGATGTTGGAGCAGGGCTTCGCCACGTTGATGGTTCAGTAGCAACAGACAGAACTTTGTTTCATGCTTTTCAGTGAGTCGACCGTTGATGACTGACGAAAAGCAGGATGGATGTAAAATCTCAGAGCAGCATGGTGGTGTAATGTGTACGGTGTTGCTGAGCATGCATCTTTTTGCCACATTGAAATATTCTCATCACTGATACGATTAGACTTGGTTATGATAATATTTTTACCTAAAAATGAAAGCCCTGGAAAGACATCAGCTCTAACCAGGGATAATTTCAGTACTTCCATATTGCTATGGTGATTTAACTTTTACCCCTCAACAGAGCACAAACTTTAGTTTGAACCCCATTAGGGTGGAAAATCATGATCTCATTACATCTTACAGCTTTAATCCAGGTGTTTTTTTTCTTCTTTTTTGGGCAAACCCTTGATCGATGTCTTCAGGCAATAAAACAGTAGATGGGAAAATAACATTTACAGGATGGTAAAAAGAAACATTTTTGTTCAGTTGCCTTTATTGTTTTTACTTTACAGCAACTGAAGAGGGATTTGTTTTCAGATAACTCCCTTGAACTGAACTAAAGCTTTTAGTTGAGCCTAATTAATGGTGAGGTTGCATTTACTGACTGTGTTTTTTGGCTGTGTAGCACAGTACTTCTGGCTCCAAGAAACAAAGCTGGTGTGAATGAAAAAGTCAAACAAACAGATTGAAACAATAGATAACCCGATGTGTGACAGCACTGTGGCTAAGAGCATAGTTTTGTTTTTACATACAGATATCAACAAATACTTTAACGTTATTTCACCACAAGGAAAGGTTAAACAACCAAAATAAGGATATTTAGTAAAAAACAAATAAATGGTCCCAACTTGTCTAAAAACATGAATTTCCCTTTAAATTAAAGAGTTTAGCTGTGAACCATGTGGAATTCACAAGTTTGAGCATTTTGAGCATGATTTGAGTGTGCCAGGTCACTGGATCACTGTTGAACTTTTCCACTGAAGTCATTAACGGATTTATGAGTAAAAATGTTCAGCTCGACCACAAACAGTAAGGTGTAAAACAGCTTAATTAGATGCAGTTTTAGTTATGTTTTTAACAAAATTAACTGAAATCATTAGTCAAATTAACCACATTGTGGCGTATCCACTTACAAAGGAGATGTCTTGACATAGCTGGTGTTGCCATGTGAACGGGGACACTCTGGGTTGACGCATCGAAAGCTTCCCCCCGTGTTGACACAAGATGTCCCTCGGCTACAGTTGTGATTCTGGCTTAAACATTCGTCCACATCTGGAAGACAAAACATTAGAGGCGTGTAAGAACGAAAGACGGGGAGAAGAACTTGCCAGACTGACTCCCTGCTTCCTGGCTGCCGCGGTCTGGGTAGGGGGTGCTCAGCTCTTTATTTAGTTTTTTAGTTTAGTCTTCCAAGAGTGCCTCGTGTCCTAAAGATCCCTTCTTTTGGGAAAAGTTGAGATCATATGTTCCAGTGGCCGACACACAGTGAGCTTAAGGGGTAACTGTGAACGTGTGGAGGCACTCAGACACCTCTGATGAAAAGCAAATTTTTGCTTCGAAAGATTCCTCGTCTCGCTAAAACACAAGGACTGCACTCTGGAAATGCACACTCAGTCAGATCCGCAGCCAAGGCCCTGTGAAAGAGTCTTTGTCCTCTTCTAAACCTTTTCACTCACCTTCACAGCTCCGCCCATCTGGAAGTAACTTGTAACCACTGGGACAAGAGCAGTGGTAGGAGCCTGGGATGTTCACACACTCGTGGACGCACAGTTTCCCTCCTTGGTCCAACCGGTAGACTTCACATTCATTTACATCTGGTAAAAAAATAATACAAGTATTTAAATAAATCCTCTGAAGTTCCTCTGAGGATATCGGAACTATTTAAGTTGGCCTTCAAGAAACTCATAGATGATAGATTAATGTGTTTGTTGCCACTGTAAAAATAAATCTTTTAATTGAATTGTTATTCAAGCAATTAAAACATAAGAACAGTTGAACTCTGACCCAAACAGGTGCTAATCAGATTGTGACCTTGCAAGAAGATTATTAGGTGAGTGCTGAGTCAGCAGTAACACTGTTGGTTTTCTGTTTACATTTTTTCTGTGGGTTTATTTGCAGTCAAAGTACATCTGTATACTTGGTGCTATTTTAATCATTCATAGCCTATATTAAAACGTTTAACTCAGAAGCATGTGGGCAAAATGTGCTGTGACTTTTGGCTTGTAAATTTTATACTTTAATTTTTTTTAACTTTATCATAAAACTTAGCTGAAAGCCATCAAGAGCTCTTTAAATCCTCCCACACTGATTTTTAAAATCTACTTCAGCATTCTTGCTCTATTTTTCTCTTCTGCTCCTTTAGCTTTCAAATCCTGTTTTTCTTATTTTTAAATTTTATTTGCTGCTTTGCTGAATGTAACTTTTAGTTTATGCTTTGCTTTGTTTAGCTTGTAGATACTGCAGTTATATATTTAGATTTTAGCATTGGTTTAGCTAAAGCGTAGAATATCTCAAATGTTATGTACAATTGAGCTAATTTTCACTTTTAGCTACAGGATGACTTAATTGTAGGTCTTAGCTATGGTTTAGCAAATCTACAGTTTAGTTCAATTTAGCTTTTTGCCATAATTTGCTAATTTTTAGCATTAAGTAAAGTTTAGCTAATGTTACACCAGACTACTGTTTAGCTACGTTTAACTTATAGATACCGTCTTTTAGCCTGCTTCAACTTTATGTTTTAGCTATCATTCAGCATAATTTAGTTTCTGTTTTCCGTGTTTTAGCTATCATAACTCAGTTTTTCAGCAAACTTCAGCACTCAGTCTTCACAATGCATTTTCACAAAAACAGGCAATTTCTTCAATTTTGTTTCCAACAAACTAGCTCTCATTTTACATCCAGACAAGAAAAGAGACTTCAGTGATATTTTTCCTCTGTAAAGTCTCTGTAACATCTGCTGTTTGCCCCTTCAGGGATTTCATGAGCAGAGAACTGTGCTGCCAGTGTGAGCTGCTCCAGAGCTGACCTTTTATTTTCTTGAGAAGAGAAACAGCAGCAGAGAATTTCCCCACAGGGATCATTGAGGTAAACATGTAATCACAGCTCACCCTGACAGATACTGTTGTCGGAGGTCCCACTCATGTGAAAGCCTGCGTCACAGCTGCAGTGTCGGGCTTGGTTCACTTGGGCACAGCGAGGTCTCCGGCTAAACGCTGGATCGTTCATGACGCTCCACTCGGGCGGCGCTGTGTAAATAATGGACAGCTGGGTTAGACGGACCTACAAATACAAGTAAACTAAACAACATGTGTGGCGCTGACCTGTCTGGGTTGGGAGCTGGCAGTGTGACCCGCTCCAGTTCTGAGGGCAAGTGCATTTGTACTGGTTGACACCTCGGACACAGGTGCCTCCATTTCGGCAGGGATTACTTGCACACTCACTCACATCTGCAGTTGAAAATAGGAATTATTTAATGACTGAATTATTTACCTGCATTTCCTTCCCGAATCACAAAGAGATGCTTATGTCCAGCAGTCACTGTGAGAGAGGCGGGGACAGGTTTCAAGTCCATCACAGGGACATTTGGAGACAAACAAGACAAACGAGACAACCATTCACTCTCTCACACACACACACACCTAGAGACAGTTTAGAGTTTCCAGTTAACCTAACTTGCATGATTTTGGTCAGCAGGAGGAAACCTGGATAAAACCCACACCTGCAGGAGGAGAAAATGAAAACTCCCCACAAAAAGGCCTGCGCTTACAGAGATTTCTGTTATAAAGCAGAGTTCCTTTACCTAGGTTTACAGCTTATTTTAGGGGGAAAAAGTTATTAAAACACACAAACTACTACAACACCCCATGTTATTGTGTTGTTTTTTTACTGTATTTCTGTAGTTGGCTCTGAGAGCTGAGCAGATGTACAAATTACAAAGCAGCAGTTACACTTTCATATCTATAAATAATGACAAGAAGATCCTTTCATTTTTATTTGGCTCTTCTACCACCGGGCAATGACATTAAAAGGTTCTGGATATTTTTAAACTCTCTTTAGTTTTATGGTTTTTCATCCTCTTTAATACCTCTTTTGGACATTTAGTAATTGAAGATCTGTTAATGAAATTCATGAGCAATGATTAAAGCTGTAGCAGTCTTTGAAAGGAACGCATGTCGACCGTTACCTTTCATGCTGGAGTTTTAGACTGCAATCGTTTTGTGTTGAGAAATGACAAAGTTGTAGCTGTTTTGGTCAAATCCTGAATTTAACATTGTGCACAACGTCGGGCAATAAAAGGAGTATAGAGCATCAGGGTGCTCTTGTGTTATTTTAAACAGAAATGTCAATAAACCTGTGTCCAACAGAGTGTGCTACTTGGAATTTCTTGACTTCAAGCTGATAAGGATATCAGTACCTCTGCGCTATCAGGCAACAGTCTGGGTACATTAGCTGGAAGTAACCTCAACAACAGACCAAAAAAGCAGAGAAACATGAGCAGCAGGGAGGGGTAACTTTACAGTAGTCCAACCGCCTCTGTAAATGAAGACCTGGAGGGGAAGCTATCCCACAGTGGAATGCAGTACAGGTGGGTCTTGTTTTTTTTGTGTTCGCAGACATTTAATGCCAAATTAAAGTGTTTTATTCAGGAGCTGCAGGAACTTTGAAGAATGGCTTTTGTTTTTGCCTCTTCTGTGTGCTTGTGAGGAGCTGTTTGGGTTTTTAGAGCCAAAGTCTTTCTAAGTTTGTCATCAAGGTGCTGCAAAGGCTCAAGAAACCTTATATGGACAGAATTTAGCTAAGGAATGCATAATTAAGTATTTGAGTCATAAAACACCACAATAGATCCCATAAAATCGTTTGCAAAAGTTTTTCTGAGTGTATAAAATCACAGAGATTAAAAGTTCCAATTGAAAACACACTTTTCAGTCTAACATTTGGCAATTTACCCTCATGGACGATTTATTGTTGATCATTACATCAATTATTGCGACATTTTCTGCATACTGCAACTCACCTTTACAAACTGCGCTGACACCTGACCAGGTACCATTGTCTCTGCAGGCTCGCGTGGACGAACCAATGAGCTGGTAGCCCTGGGCACACGTGAAATGAACCTCGTGTCCAACAAAGTATTTTGAGCCAAACTTTGTTCCGTTAGCAGGGGCTTCCAGGAAGGGGCAGGCGGCGGGAGCTGCAGAGAGAAAGAAAAAGAGCATGAGAGGATGGACGATCACACGTGGAAACTGCCTCCGAACATCTCTGGTATTCTTTGCCCGGGGATATGTACGTGTCTCTGGGCAGCGCCGAGCCTTCGTGGCAAACAGCGGTGCAGGACCAGCTGCTGTTCTGGGTCACCACAGCACTAACAGTCTGTAATTACTAATTACATTATATAACAAAGTTAATGGGTTAGATTTTGGACTTAACAACACGTCCTAGACCTAAACCTTCCCAGGAGTTCTGTTGACTTCAAAGAAGGTTTCAAAAAATGTAAAGAAAGCCAATTTATATTGACCACGATTGATGACAGCCAGTGGGTGAAAACTTTTTATTGACGATGTATGTTTTTAGAACAACTGCCAATTTTTACCCCACTCTGTTTTTTAAGATATTAGGCATACAAGCTTTACATTTGTTAAGTATTTGTGTCAATAAAAGTACTCAGTGACAAGTAAAACAGAGTCTAAACTAATTATACAGATCTTTTTAAAGTTGTCTGAAATGACAGATTTAAAAAGTATATTATACTCTAAAATTTACTTGCATAAAAAGTGCACAGGAACAGAAAAGACACAAGTAAAGTACAATCTTAAATTTATCTTTACGTTCAGTATTTTGGTATGAGTTCATTATTTAATGTCAGGATTAACAAAAGAAGAGGGAAACTGTTTTTATATGAAGATTTTTGGGTTTTCTAGATCTGAGCAGGTTGGGTGACTGTTTCTCTTTTCCTCTTTCTGTTTTGTTAAGGTTTTTATTGCTGCAAATGTCAAATATCAACCTCTTCTTGTCCTGCAAAACATTCTTCACAGAGTTATGAGCTGAAAGGTCCATCACAAATTCATCTTAGTATTCGCTGCCAAGCAACACAATTCCACAAATCCACTTCCCCTGTAAAATACCCACTTCAGAACCGCTGGATGACTCTCTTCTGCCATAACACAACATGGTCTGAATTTCTGTTGTAAGAATTAAAACTGGTTTAAAAATCAAAAACCAAATATGTGAGTGGGTCTAAAATATATTAAATTAGAATTAATTTTGTTTACTTGACTGTGTTCCATGAAAAAGTCTTTCCAAATGAAACTTTATGAGAAACATGCAAATGTGTTACAAAAACGGAGTTTAATTTAGATATTTACAGCAGTAATGAGATATTTTGCTAACACATGCACTAACATAGATAATTACATTATTGCACACTTTTCATGGAGGCAAGTGTTAATAAGATGATTAGTGAGGATCAAAGTTTGGTTTCCGCTCAGTTTATTACTACAAATAATAGCATGACTCATCCAAAATTAATTCTTTGTATTCTTTAAACCTGTGATGATTTTAGTTTTTAGGTTTTAGTTGCTTTTATTTTTACTAACTTTAACTTTTAACTGGTTTTCCTAATGCTAGCTTTAAGATACAGTGTCTGCTAAATTTAACTTTTACATATGGTATTTTAGCTACTTATTTGCTAATTGAAGCTTTTAATTATGGTTTAGAGTAGAATTTGATCAACAATGATGATGATGATGCACTTTCTCTACTCACCTGCTGATTGGTCAGCTTGGGGTAACTTGGACACAGAGTTCTGAAGTGATGCCAGCTTCGACTTCATGATCCGGAGACCCTCTGTAAAGCGGATTTCCTGGCCTTTCAGGAACTTCTCCATCTGACGCAGCAAGCCGACCACCTGTTGCTTCTCCATGCATGTCTGTTAGGGAAGCATGAGTACACTGAGCAGAATTACCACTTAAAAAAAAACAAAAACATTCTGTCAGAGCATTTCAAAAACACTTAAAAATAAGTGTATGACTAGAGGCCACCACAGTTTATTAGTGGCAGAACATTGTGCAGCTGTGGAGAATGATGTCATTCATGTTATGGGTGGGCACACAGTCGTCATGGTTACAGGGAGGTTTTCTTTTTCTTTGCAATGAAAGACATATTAGAGTGTTTTTACTATACTTGATGATACACTGTGATCTACTTCATTTTATTTGTCTTGTCCCTCTTTCCTCCTCACCTCTCCTCACTCCCAACGCCAGACACAGCTGGACAAAAGCTGTCAGGCAGATGTCAGAGGAACCTCAGCTCAAAATGCTGTTCCTCTGTATATTTTTGCATGGCTCTGAGTAATCCTGAATGAGTGGGACTCAAATAGCACGGGTGCCACAAGCAATTACTTCAGGAAAAATGTCTGCACCAAACCATTGCAGAGCTCAGAGAAAGAGTCTCCGATCCTTTCAGAAGAGTTTATTAATCACATGCTCACTGGAGCAATTTCTCTGCACGGCATACCTTAAATTCCTCTGCTGGTGTATGGAAGGCTCTGTACAATAACAATTAGCTACAGAACATTTAAACTGAAGCAGCAGGACTCGATGTGCTCATTTTACCTGCTCTAGGCAAAGACAAACTGTCACCAGCTGACGAGGGAGGATTTAGACCCAGATGTAATGTTTTGTTGATTTTATTTCAAACAATACATAACTGTAGATTGTATTAAACAATCAAGGGCACAACTAAAAAGTTTTCGACAGGGGGGCAAAATGAGGCCCATTGACAAACCTGGGGTGGAACACCAAAATCAAAAGCTTTAACAGAATCTCCTTTGTTAATGATGTCATAGACTATTTTACTTTACTTTGGTACCTTCTGTTTTTAGAGGATTGCAGACTTTTTGTCTAATCATTCTAGTAACAAGGGGATTTTTAGTGTGGATGTGATCTACACTAAACAAATCTCAGAAGGATAAAACTGTTTAGTTAAGGAGAACCAAGCAGGGGACAGCAAATTTTTAGTGGTGGTCCTTGCCCACTCCATCCTCTTGGTGACACCCCTGATCATAAAACAAGAATTAAAAAAAAGCTTTATACACATGCTAAAACGTGATAAAAAAGGTTCAAACAGCACAAGATGTTGGTCACCTTTTCATAAAAAAAGAATGAATAAAAACGAATTTGAGCTCAATTTTCAGAGCAGATTCTGGGATCTGTTACCTTGAGTTGGTTTACTCTGATATTTTTATAAACTTAATTTGTTCTTACCTGAACAGTTGTATGGCCACTCTGGAAGGCTGTCAAACACAACAAGATCAGACACCTGCGCGGAAACAGATCCATTTCTGAAAGTCCTCCGTGAGATGCTTAAATAGGCTATTTAACAGTTGTCTTTTTTAAGACTAATTAACCAATATATATTCCCATAAAACAACGACTTAAAATCTTCTCGTGTGAAGACCGAAGACGTGGGACATCAGGTGTCCGAACTAGAGATGCGCGTCAATCCGTTTTTGCGCTCTTGGAAAGTTTCAGCTCTGCAGGCTGCCCTGGTTTCCTGCAACAAGAATCCCTCCCACTCATATCCAGGCTGCTTAAAGCTTTGTTCTTTTTGCAAACCCATCACATTATGTTAAAAGTTAAATTTTTACATAAATTGAAACGTATAATATGCCAACAAAATACCACTTTTACATTTGGGAAGCTTTAAATTTTCTGCAAACACTAAGCAGGCTTTTATGGCAGGCTGTTGTACCATATAATATATACATAATTACACACACAACCCAATAACCCAATAACTGTCACCCAGGTGAGAAAAGTTGTAAAAAAATAAATAAATAAATAAATTATATATATATATAGTATATAACATTTTAAACATTTCAAATGGGACTCTTCATATAGGAAGTGACAACACTTTTCTCATTTAGGTGGGAGCTTCCAAACTCCATATTTAAATAGATGTTAGTAGTCCAAAGAAATGAATGCATAAATAATGTCATCTTTCCTAAATATTTAAAATGTCGATTGAGGATAAGGTAATTGTCATTCTTGTTTGACTAAATGCAAAAGTAGACTAGAGATGGCTGTATTTTAATGGTGTGACTATTATATGATCATTTTTCTTGCTATACCCTCACAAGTTGATTTGCAGACTTGTAGGGACACCTGCTGGTCTGTAACGGGACTGTGCAGGCGCATAATTATTTCAACAGTTTTGTGTGAAATGTACCTGTGCACGAGAGCTTCTTGGTGTTTACAGTTAGCTAATGTGATGCTGGTAACAAAGCGTTTAATGTAATGGGCTATCTTTAGTTGTGTTCGATAACAACATTACCATATTAATACACAATGCACACACACACAGGACTGAGCTGGGTGTGATATTTTCGCCTCGTCGTTGTTGCTTCAGGCTAAAATAGATTGACATTGCTTTGAACCAATAATATCGCGGCATTTGTTACAGTGTAATTTTTGACCAATCGTTGAGCGGGGTTCGATGTTCTTAGGTTAGATAGATCCGGCGAAGACTATATATACGAGGCGAATACACAGTCGAGGAATGTGCAGCATAACTCAGAAGCCATTTTGTGATATCCCCGTTGAGAAAGCCTATGAAGATGCTGAAACCAACGAACATGGTTACATTTCTGTCTGTTTCTCCCTCCGCCTCCTCTGTCTCACCATGGCAGCTGTCAACCGACGGGACATTAGCAAAGCGGGGTGTCGAGCTGTGCTCACAGGGTTAAAACGCCATTGATATGAAAGAGGAGAATGTTTACTGTCTCTCTGTCGAGACATGTAACACCGTGAGTCTTTTCCAGTCTGAAATCTTCCAGCGTCTCTCACAAACCAACGTCTCCTTGAGTGATTTGTGTTAATTCACTCTTGTACCGGGGAGAAGGGAGGCAGATCCGCTTTTCCAATGGCTTCTGTGAGCCTTGTTTCCAGTCCCCCAGCCCCTGTTCTTGACAAAAACATGACAGACTCTGAGCTTGCAGGGGATGAAAGGTCGAGTAACATTCTTGTGCAATTCTTAATACGCTCATCTGTGCGTTTCAGTGCCGTAGGTGCTTGTGTTGACTGTTTTCTCTCTTTTTTCATGAATTGCAGACATTTAATATTTCCTCCCCATTCCTAAAATGAGTTTTGCATGCTTTTTTAATATAAATATTTCTGTTCTAGACAAACTAGATTTCACATCACCGTGCCGATCAAACTTCATTTCCATGCACGGTAGCAGACCTCATCTTTCTGTTGTTGTGACGCTGGGATTCATAGCTTGGCTTTTTTCCCTTCTTCTGCAGGATGCCATGCAAATGACGTAAATGTCACGCCCATCTTTCTGCTTGACGCCCCCTACCGTGCAGTACCGCTCAGATAGTTTATTCAGGGTTGGAGACTCTTCAGGGTCTAGTCCTGTGTCCTTGTCATTAGTTTATGTTTTTTTCCCCCCACTGACTTTAAATCAGGGTTTAGTTTTAGAGCCAAGAGCTGATTGTTTACTCTAAATTTTGGGCATGTATGACATTCTGTACACTATTGTTTATGACTCAAAATGTGGACAATATATTTATTACCATTTGCAGAGTTACTTATTTGCTTTAGTATTACCAGAAAAATCATTTTGGACATACTGAAAAGATCTACTTTAGTTTTTACCAGAGTAGTAGAGAGTATCTTTGGGGCTATAGTTTTATCCAGTACAATAGTTGAAGGGACATCACATTGATGTTAAAAAACAAATTTGCTATTGTCTGTGAAAACTAACCAATATCATTAGACATACTTTACTTTTCTTTTCCACAATCTCCACCTGGTGTCTGTTGTTAAGGCAGCTGACATGTTGTGAAAACACTTTCAGCTCTGACAAGTGTCCCATATTGATTTGAAACTGTTTCACGTTCACACTCTTCGTACACTGTTAATTGTTGACCTTCTTCTTTTACTGAAAAAATAGCCAGGTTAGGCTGCTGTTAGTTGTTGTTTTTGGTTATGCACATTTTAATTTTACCTGACAGGAAGCTTAATTTAAGCTAGTGTTAAAAAAAAAGAAATACACTGCTTATTAGAAAGGGAGAGGAAAAATATTCTTCACCAATTGTTTTGCATACTCGTTGCTTCCTTTGTCACAATAAAGAGTTTAGAGTGCCTTGAAAATTGAGATGATCTCTATTTCAGATGTGTATGCATTCACATTCTTTGCTGCATTTCACACCAGAGTGTTAAATTAAGATCACCTTGTCATGAGAAAGTAGAGTTACGACTGTTTTGGTTAAACCTTGAAAATGTCACGTAATCTCATGCAGTATTGTGAGATCTTCTGAGATCTGCCAGTGCTCTAAGTATGTGTTGTGAATTGCTCTCAGCTACTACCAGACCAAATTTGACCTCAGTTTTACAGAAATTGACTGAATCATTTGTAAATGTGCATTCAGTGAGAGTTTCATGACCAAACTTTAAAGAGTAACTTTTTCATTTAATATTTTGCCCAAGATGTGACACTAAAACTGAAAGTAAGCTGGTGGCTTTTGTTTTCTAAATGTATTGTTTGTCTTTTCTGCAGGGAGGACGGTGAACTGGAAGACGGAGAAATAGACGATGAGGGGATTGAAATTGAAGAGAACAAAGAGGCTGCAGAGGTGAAGGATGACGACGAGAAAGAGAAGGAGAGGGAAAAAGAGAAAGTCAAAGAGAAAGAAGAAAAGGCACGCAGACATGCAAAGAAAAGATATAAACGGATCAAAGAGAAGAGACGGTCTAAAAGACGGAGACGAGACAGACAAAGGGTAAGAAACTTGATATGAAACCCCATATCTCACATTACTTCAGACTGTATTAGTAATTGAAAAAAAATACTGGGATGTTTTTTGTTTTGTTCCTCTCCTCAGCATCATTCCCCCTCCAGCAGCTCTAGTTCTGACAGTTATGACTCTGACTACGACCGACCCGAAAGGTCCCAGAACAGGAAGAGTCAGGTATACAGTCGTGAGTCTGATGTCCAGTCCTCTCAGGTGGGTTTTCCTTTGCTGCTGCATTCATTAAAAAAAAATGTTGTGGGCCAATGCCTTATCTTCCTGTTTGACTGACAGCACTCAAAGAAAGTCCATGGCAGCTTCAGAAAGTCCTCACCGCAAAAGAGCAATGATTTTGACAAATACAGTGACGACTACAGCGATGACAAGTACGATTACGATGAAGAGGAGGATGATTACGAAGATGACATGTCTGAGTATCAACAATCAAAAGACTCAACAAGTCAGGGGAAAGGACGCCATTCTAAAGACCAGATGGGTCGAGGAGGCATGAGGGGGATGAAGCAACAACAGTGTATGACTGACTTCCAAATAAAATCCTTTTTTCTGTAGTTCCAGTTGGTTTATTGCAGATTGTAATTTTTTTTTAGCGTGATTTGATTGATTGACCGCAATCAAAAAGTAAGAATTATGCTAGTTTGCTTTTTCTTTCAATTGTTTTTAGTTGGACTGAGAGGAAGGGGCCGAGGGAACGGACCAGGAAGAGGACGCGGGATGCTCAACAAGATCAAGAAACTTAAGGGCAAACCCTGGGTGATGGGACGTGGGCGGGGTCGAGGAGGAGACTTTGGAGGGGAAGACATGGGACAAGTATGTTCCTGTAAACTTTGCCAGATTTTTGGCACCTTAACTGTAGCTTTCTGTTACAAAGTTTAGAATTTTACTACCTTCTAGTTAGAGGGACAACCAGAAGCAACCAGTGGAGAACCTGGATTAAATTGTTCTGTTATCTAAAGTAAGTTAACTTTGCATCACAGGATGGAAAAATCTCCTCGGGCTTTCAGAAGAAACGTCCAATCATGAGCAAGGAGTTCATCAACCAGCATACAGTTGAGCACAATGGAAGATACATCTGCAAATATTTCCTGGAGGGTCGCTGCATTAAGGTACAGCAGCAGAAATCTTTTTGAGCTTCTTCTGAAACCGCATGTTTCTTTACCTGGTTTTCCTTTCCAAGTCACGGAGAGCTGGTGCCTAAATGTTGCTTTGTTTTTTTCGCAGGGAGAACAGTGCAAATTTGAGCATGAACTTGTGGTACCTGACAAGAAAAAGGAACTTTGCAAGTTTTACCTTCAAGGATACTGCAGCAAAGGAGATCACTGCATTTACATGCACAATATCCTTCTCCGAGTGTTGTTAAAGGAGTTTTAACTGACAGTGCCTAAATAACTTTTCTTTTTAAATTAGCCTGTTTCTTTAACCTGTGTTTGCACATGAATACCCCTGCAAGTTCTTTCACACTGGAGCCAAATGTTATCAAGGAGACAACTGCAAATTCTCCCATGATGCTTTGACCGATGTGACCAAAGAGCTGCTCGAAAAGGTAAAACAGAGAAACTCTGGGTTTTATTTATTTATTTTTTTGTTTTCCCTAACCGTTATTACTTCTTTTTGATTTGTTCGACAGATAATTAACACTGAGGAAGAGAATGCCCGTGAAGACGAGTTGGAGCTGGAGGATTTGCGAAAACAGGGCATTGCCCCTCTTCCCAAACCTCCTCCTGGAGTGGGGTTGCTGCCTACTCCTGGTCAGAGCAGCCCAACAGATGGAGGCAAGAAGATTCCCTCTCTGTTCGAAATCAAGGTTCAACCTACTGTAGATCTGGCACACAAAATTGCTCTGGGGTGAGCAGAATGATCTCTAATCAAAGCTAACTGAAACTCTACAAGGAATGCGTGGATCTTGCTTTACACATTGCAATATTTTTTATATTTCAGGGGCTCCAGCTACTCACAGAATGAAGGCGATGAAACAGATCAGTTAAGCGGAGACACAGAGGATGCACAAAGTGGAGCTACTGCATCCTCGGTTCCTCCAATTCCTGCCTCTGAATCACCTGTTCTTATGGGACCGCCCTTGACTCAGAGTCCCCCAGGGCAGCACCCACCTCATGGATATCAAATGCAGCCACAGATTCCCCCTGGTCAACCTCCACCATTTCACGGACCTAATCTCAACCAGCAGATGAACATGCTGAGGCCTCCATTCCCTCCAGATCTACAGATGTTGCAAAATATGTTACCGTTTCAATCTATGGGTCAGAACCCAGTAGAGTTCTTTCAAAACTTTGTACAAAATCAGTCCATCAGTCAAAAAGGGGGTGAGTAATAACTTGAATAAGGTTTATTGCTTTTAACATGCTACTGACTGTGTATTTTCTATGTTGTAGATCCTGCTCTGGCCTTCGTACAGAAACTTCAGCAGCAGCTGGGTGCAGAGTCACAGTTAAAGTCTTTGCCAGCAGAGGTGCAGAAAGCCATCTTCCTTCACCTAACACAGCAGCAGCAACAAGAATCCCAGGAGAATGAGTCTCATAGAGCAGAGAGCCACGATGATAACAGTGATAACAAAGGTAATGCTCCATTATTTAGAAGGATGTACATCAAGAACTTCACAACTGATGTTCAGATAACTTTTAAACACTATTTTTCTTTACAGATGAAACTACAAACTGGTACTCAAGTGATGAGGAGGATGGGAGCTCCTGTGTTTCCTCCATCCTTAAGTGTCTAAAGAAGCACAATGAGATGCAGCAGAGTCAGTCTAAGCCCCTCCAGGTGGTGCCAGGGGGGAGCGACCCTCGGCTTCTTAAGGCCCCACCGTGTGACCCACGAGTGAAGCCAGACCCTAGACAGCGACTCTCAGATGTCAACAAGGATTTGGATGGAGTTGCAGATCCGCGATCCTCCAGAGATCCCAGGAAGATAAGACCAGCTGAGTCCGGTTCCTATCGCCATCCGGTTCCGCAAAAGGCTCCAACAGGAGAAGAAGAGGATGAAGGAGAGCGGGAGCTCAGGGACAGAACTGTATTGATCCCATTGGATGCCAGCCCTGGAGCGGTGCTGAAGGACCCTCGTTGTCAGTTAAAGCAGTTTAGTCACATCCGGGTGGACATCCTGCTCCAGAGACCAACCTTTGCACAGACAGTGGTGTGGGCGCCTGAGGATCTCATTCCCTCGCTTATCCCCAAACAGGAGCACTCCATCAACCTGCCTCTTCCACCTCTAATTGCTGATGCTCAGATGAACCGAACAAACCTGCCCGACCATCTGACAGCTTCCAGCCCTCCGCCGTCGGACCCCAGACTAGCAGGGACCCGTTTGAAGGAGCGTTTGAGCCGTTTTCCCTCTGGAACCCTGGAGTCTCGAACCTCCACAGAAAGACCTGTAGACCCACGCCAGCAAAAATCTCTTGACCCCCGACTGAAGCGTAGAGGGAGTTTGGACTCTAAGCTGCTGGGTCAGAAAGAGCCCTCGTCAGGTGGAGGACCTGTGGATCCCAGACTACAGAAAGCCAACGCCAACACCTCTCCTCAAGCTGCCCGAGGCAAGCCAGAGCCTGAGAAACTGCCCCCATATGCCCCCCGACTGGCATCTTCTGATGGAGGTCTGGAGAGCCCTACTACAATACTCGGGGGCATCAGTCTGTACGATCCTCGCTCTCAAACTGAGCATGCTCAAAAGGAGCAGGAAGAGCCACCTAAAAAGTCAGGGATCCTGAAACAGCCATCTAAAGCTGAGAACACTCCCACAGCATCGCTTTCACCGACTAAGCAAAACGCTTCTTTCGAAGAGGCCAAAAGCACAGATGTCTCCTCACATCAGACTCCTCCTCCTGCGTCCCTCACAGTCCCCCCCTCCTCACCTGTCAAACCCCCTGCAGTTCATAATCTCCCCATCCCAGCGCTGGCTGGGCTAATCCGACCTCAGTACTCGGATCCCAGGCAGGCCAAACAAGGACAAGGCTCTATCGGAGCGCAGGAAGAAACGGAGGTAAAACAGGAGCGGGAAAGGGAGATGGAGGAAGAGGAGGAAGCAAAGGAGGAAGAACCTAAACAGAAAGATCTAGAAGAAGCAGATGACCGGACACTTAAAGATGTATTCAAGACTTTTGATCCCACTGCTTCTCCTTTCTGTCAGTAAACATTTCAGTGCGGAAACGAGTGCTAAAATTGGAGTTTGTAAACTGTTGGAGGTTCATTATTATTACATTTTTGGTTTTATTTATTTCTGTATATAATCCTGTACAGATCATCCCACCACATGTTGGTCAGTTTAAAGATTATTGTGGATGGATCAGCAGAAAAAAAACATACGCTGACAGAAAAGCAAGTGCAGAGGTTTCACAAGCATGTATGTTAAGGTATTTTAATATTGTGTCATTTTTCACTCATTTTTTACATCTTTTTTATATGCAAATATTCAGTCACATCACATGCAGAGAGCCAGATGACACGACTCTATGACACTTGTTTTTAAGTGCTTTAAACGTTTTGAGGACAACAGTTTTTGTTTATACTTTTGATTTATCTGTGCCATTTTCTAAACTACCTTTTTGATAAAGCTAAAAGTAACACCACTTTATTTTGTGTCTGAAAACATGAAACACTATCTAACAAGGACAGTTTTTGAGTGTATTCTTCTAAAAGAAATGCTACCTTATGGCATTGCAGGTATATGTACATATGTAACAAATATGACTCATTTTACAGTTTCTGTGTAGAATTTTATTTGTCCTAACTGTATTTAAAGCTCTGTTCTTAAACGGTGAATATTGTACAACTATAGCAACACAATTCCTGGCATTTTAAGTGACAGTTTTTGTAATGTAAGCTGATTTTATTTGCCTTTTTTTAAACTGCGTTCATATTTCACATTGTAAATGTGCATTTTGTACGGAGTGTTTTAGTGGCTGTATAAGTATATACAGTAATGCTTTATTTGTCATGCCAGTGTGGATCTGTAATGCAACCACAGTGATTTAATGCTACATGGCATTTTAACAACACATTCATCATTTTAAGTGATTTTTATTATAAACTATCTGGAATAAAGAAGTAAAAAAGGAACTGCATCTTAGCTTTTATGTATAAAGTATTTGATGCAGATGATGAAAATCCATCAGTAATAAGTCTTAACTATAATCAGCATCACTTTGTTTTTCTGGAGATACAAATTACTCAAAGTATTTTGAAAGTGCAGTATATTGTACTGCTTTTCTATATGTTAACTTGTGGGGCCAGACTGGGAGCTGAAGGATGCAACGATGTCTTCCTTAAACCGAGCTCATCGGTTTCTGGGTTCGAGGTCTGCAGGGCTCGATACATCTCCAAGTTTCTCTTCCACTGGAAACACAAGGCTGTAGCTTCTTCGCCGTCTGAGTTGGGCTCAGGTTGCCTCAGACCCTGAAACAGTTGAAAACAGAATCTTCCAAAGTTTGAATTCAGCAGAAACACGATTTAATAGTTGCAGCTGTATCTAAAAGTGACCCTTGAAACTAAAAGTTACTGATCACTCAAAGATTTCTGTCAGCTTGGGTGAAAAGAGAAAATTCTTCTAAGCTGATAGACGTGCTCATCAGTTATTATGAGAGGACCACATTACATAAAAAAAGGCTCAAACAGTCTTTTGGCCAATTCAGTGGCGCACTGATGGATATTATTTTCCCATATACAATATTTTTGTATTAACTTTCAGTTACTGATCAGATCATTTCAGATTATGTTTGTGATGGTTTGATTACTGTAATGCAGGCCGTTTCTGCAGCATGGACCCCACGCAGGACAGTCTGAAGGAGATTCTGTGAGTTCTTTACCAGGATCTCATCAGAAGATTTGCACCCAGGAGTTACAGCATTAACACTAAACACACACACAGGACAGTAAATTCATATGGACATATTCTTTTAATTAACATTCATTGTGTGGTTTAATGTTAACTGGACCTGGAGATGATGTTCAGCTGGTTGGTGATGGTTAGAATCTGCTCAATAATGCGGGACAGTTCAACCGTGCACTGTTTATCCAGGCTGTGGTTTGCAATAACTCTGAGGAACTCAGTGACTGAATGGCAGTTTGAGATGACATCTTTAGCTGCAGTAACAAATGCTTCTTTATTCTAAAATAAAGAATAAATCCATAAGCACGGCTGCTAACAAGAAGATGAAAGTGAAGAAGTGACCTGTGATGGTCATTACCAGTATTGGGCCTTTCTTCTTCAAATACTGTGTCATGTGACAAATTGCATCTGCCATCCTCCTGGTCACCTGGACTATGCTGTTGTCTTTAGGATCCCAGGTGTTGCTCTTCTTCTTCAGAAAAAGGGAGGTGTAGGTCAGTGAGGAGGCTTCTTTGTACACATCAGCTGAATCCTGTAGGGAAAAGTCAGAAGATGGTTTACCATGACACAAACTCAACTATAAATTCTTGACAGCCAACTTACATCTCTTTTCACGGTTTTAGGTTCACGCTTTGCCGCAGCTGCCATGTTGACTTTGGACTCTGCATCATCTGTAGTGTCTGCGTCGCCTCTCTGCAGTGAAGGTTTTGCATCTGGAAGTTCCACTTCTTCCATTGTAAGTGGTGTTATATCCAGTATTTTGTCAACATTCTCAATTGTTCTGCCTTGTAAACCAGCCTTGATGCTGTCTTTAATCTCCTGGTGAATCTCATCTTGCTTCATGATCTCTTCCACCATATAGTGAGCTTTAGCAGCCCAGCACTGTATCAACACGTCCAAACAAAGCGTGTCACAAATAAAATGAGTCTCTACAACCAGCCTGGCCCTGCTGATAATGTCTGAAATTTGAAAGGACATGTGGTCGTTGATAGACCTCAGGTTTGCGCGGGTGCGTGGGTCACGAACGTAGTTCAAGCATTTGTCCACTCTTCCGAATGCAAATTTGATATTTTCAGCAAGTGTTTGTGACGTGTTTTCAAACTTTTGCTCTGCTTCTTTTGCATCCAAATCTCTGAAATGTTCTGCGGCAAAATAAGCGAGGCTGACAACATTTTGAAAAGCAGAGTCATAGTCCTTGTTTGCTTTGCTTAGCTGACTAGAAAGTACTCTAATTTTAATCAGAAGCTGCCTTTGAAGGAATTCTGATTTTGCAAGCTGCATCAAACTCGGCATTGCATCAAGTTCCTGAGCAGCTTTAAGATATGCTTCAGTCAGTGTTTTGAGCTCGTCCTGTTCACCTGCCAGCTGTTTTGTTTTGTAAGCACTTTTGCAGTTGAAGCTGGTGAGCCTCATAGCCTCTTGGATTCGTAATGAGTTCTCAGACAGTGCAGACATCTGTTTCTGAGGATTCAACCGGTACAAAGTTGCAGTCGACGTACCCAAAATCTTATCCAGAGAATCTAATAAAATCTGAACAGAGAGACCCCAGAGAACACAGAGTCCCTCAAGCTGGTCTACCGGTCTCCCCAACGAGGAGGAAAACTCTAGGAGACACCTCGTGTTGTTCTGGGCTTTGTTGAGCTTGCTGTGTAAAACACTAATTGTTTCCTGACAGTCGGTTTGCAAGTTTAAATCAGATGAAGTCAAGAACTGCACAACATGAGCACATAAAGCCATCACTTCATTCAGGTTTTGTGCAACACTCGGTGCTGCAGCTTGCAGATTTCCGTGCAGTTCCGCATAAGCAGCATGGTACCATGCTCCAGCTGCCGGCAGTAAAACTTTGTGAATGTTTTTGATGAGGTTAGAAAACTGTGTACAGTGTTTGTAGATGCTTTCTGTGCTCATTGCTGTGCTCATTGCCATCTCCTGTGCTGTTTGGACAAGCAGTGGGGTCAATGATACTAGGTCAGCTCTAAAGCTTTCCAGTATCTGACAATCAACAGCGTCAACAATGGCTAAGCCTTCTTTTGAAGCCTGGGCGTAAGAGTTTGATAGTTCAAGAACCCCGGTACAGGTCTGGTTAAGCGCTGACACATTTTTTTCTTTAGTCACAGTCACAACTTCATACATCAGGGGTAAAAGGTTGAAAGCAACAGGCGTGTGGATCAGTTTGGGCTCATCCTGGACAGCTGGTGTCTTTAAATCACCGCTGTCATCTTTATGAGCCTGTTCTGCTTCTACGGTTTCTTTAAGTGGGCACTCTTTATGTTTTGTTGGAGTATTTCTTCCAAGCACGTCCAAAACAGAAGAGTTTGAATCTCTTGCAACAGTGTCCTCAACTGCTGCAGATGGAGACATTTCAGGTCCCCGTGCCCCCTCTCGCAGAGGACTCAGGAGATGTGGGTGCTGGTGGCCATCCAGTCCCTCTCTGAGGACCTTAAAATGCTGAATAACTGTGGAAACTTTACCTGTAAATGTAGAATACATCTCCACGTTTAGTGCAGAACCACGAAGCGTGTCTCTGACTGACTCAGTCACTTTGGTTAGAGATGACTGGGCTTGTTTTAGCAGAACCAGCAAGCCGTTCCTGTAGATTGGGTTGTCACTTTGCTCTAAGTGTCTCCTCACTGACCGAATCACCAGCTTCATGCAAGAAGTCAAGTGTTTTGTGTGTTCATTAAACAGTTTGTAGCTCTGCTCTCTGCATGCTTCATCACATCCATGTTGCTCATTGATCATCTCGTTAATAGCAAGACTTGTGAACTCCCTCACATCCAGAACATCACTGATGGCCTCCTGCAGCTGATTCACCTCCTCCTTCCATTTCTGACACAAATCATGAAGCGTTTGAACTGTTTGAATCAAATTATCTTCCAGCTCCAGGGAAAGGGGCGTAATCTGAGCTCGTAGCCGTCTGAGGCATGCTTGTGAGTTCTCCACATTCTCCAAACTCTTTGCATCCACAGTGACCGCTGAGATGAAGTTTGCCACTTGGATTATCCTGTCAGTGGATGAAATAAAATCTTCAACAACCGGCTGAATAAAAGTCAGATCCAAAGCTGCAACAGAATCTGCAGCCGAGATCTCTTTTGTTCTGTCTAAAAGGTCACCAACTGTCAAACACGCCATGAGAAATGTGTCCAGGACTTGATAAAGAAGTGAGGACATCAATGCTTTGTTAAGCATTTGTACGTGTTGGGCCATCATACTGCAGGTCTTTTCAAAGCATTGCGCTAAATCAACTCGTTCCTCTGAGGATTTTAAAATCCATTTGATGTCAGACCAGAACTGTAGGATGTGACGGCAGTAGCTCACTAATCCCTGCTGAGTCTCTCTTCTTGAAGCATTTGCTACGACCATGCAGTGGAACACAATATCTCTCACCAAGCTGTCAAAGCCGCCATCTTGAAATGAGGAAACTGAGTAACTACTAAGTCGTTGCAGCAAACTATTTTGCCTCCCAGTATAATATCCATGCGGTTCCATTGGTCTACTGCTGCCCTCACACCAAAGAGTTGCAGTGATATCACTTACGGTGCTTTGCACCTTGTTGAGAATGTACCTCTTGGCTGTCTGGGCCTGCTCATTTGTCGGGTGTTTGATAATGGTGCACATGGCCGTGTGCAGCATGGAGATACACTTCCTGAGTGTTTCCAAGGAGTCCAGAAGCTGCTGTGTTTGTCTGGGATCTTGTAGAGATTTTGCTCTGTCCACTGTGAGTCTGCTGAAGACAAGCAGAGCTTCAGAAAACACCTGGAAGGATTTGAGAAGGGTTTCGATATCCGTGGAAGAGCCAACTCCAGTCAGGCACTCCAAAACTTGATCACCAGCCGCTACAACTCGTCTTACAACGGCATTGTCATCCACTGAAAGAACCTGAGAGCAGAGAGACAAAACCTTCAGACCAGATTGAAATATTTCAACCAATATTTGACACGCAGCCGATAAATGTGACTTAGAAATTCATGATGCCATCATTATAGTCTGATGCCAAAAGTGTTAATGTTTTTGTTTGTGTCTGTGTGTGCTAATCAGTCTGAAGCATTAGCAAAATATCTCATAAACCAATAGATGGATTTTAATGAAACTCTCAGACAGTAATCAATGGATTTACATCTAAAACTGATTCAACTTTTGGAGTTGATTTAATTACTTTTTTAATCAAGATAGAGCCATGGATATTAAGATACCAGCCTAGTGGTTAGATATTAGTCTGTAAATGATTGACAATTGTTTTGTTTGAAATCTAATCCAGCTGTTGCTGGCATCTCCTGTAAGGAGTTTTATTCCTATTAATGGAAACTTCTGACAAAATAAAATACAGATTCAGCTGTTCAAACTGTTGGATGTTGGTCTATTCCATTCCTTTCATTCTGACTTGTGTTTGAAGAAATAACAAAAATGTGTTATTATGTCAGGCATTATTTTTACACAAAAGAGAAAAAAAAAAAGCTCAAAGTGCACTTTGACGACTCCCAGGAAGACATTTTGTGTAGCAGTGATGAGCTCCTCTCTGTGCTCGGGTAAACTGGGCTGGATGCTGAGTTTCTGAGCTGCCAGCAGCACATGCTGTCCGGACACACTAAACGTCTCAAGCAGGGACGACATCTCCATGTGCAAAACTTCATCCTCGGTTTCACTTATTTGCCTAAAAGCAAAAATAAAGAGACATTTATCAGAAGATTCCCTCTAAAAATGGAATGACTGTTATGGACCTCTGCATCAATACTTACCTGGACACCACGGCTGCCATGGCCTCAGTGGCTTTAGCCACAACCTGAGCCTCCACCTCTAGTTGGCCAAACTGTTCTGGTTCCTCTGTGCTGTCACACAGCAGCACCAAGTGACACAGATGACATGCGATTGGTGCCACTACCTTCTCCACCGCTGCAGTCCTGATACACCCATGTTCCAGTAATGACGACATCGTTTTGAAGGAAATTTTCCCAGGGTACAAAAAAAAGCAAGCAGTCTGAATGACTGTCATGCTGAAGTCATCATGGATCTGAAGCTGAATTAATAATTCATTTTGCTTTACAGAGCAGCAGAGTGTTTGATTTCAGTGTTTCATGGCAACTCAGTCACCTGATCAGATAACATCATCAATTATTTTTAATAGAGATTATCTGTTCTATGCAGACCTATAATAAAAACAGGACCTGTGAAATAAAGCGATCAATCAAATTGCTTCTTCCTTTTATTCTCCACAACTTCAAAATAATCTTGCGAACTCCTTCAGTCTAGTCCTTAAGGGGATTTTAAAATACTGAGTTTTACAGTTTAATTGCAGCTACCAGCAGAGAGCACCAAACTCCATATAAAAAGCTTTAAACCAGACAAAAACTGAAGACACACAGTTTGAATATTCCACTTTGAAATTTATCTCCAGATAAATACACAGCTCCAACATGACTTTAAACATCAAACATGTACAGCACACTATAATAGAAATGATAGTGACAGTAGTTTACTCAGAACATAAGTACAAATAACGACGTGATCAAAGGTGGAATCAAACATCACAGTTATACTTTTACAGAAACAATAAAAGTCAAGTGTTGGTTTATTGCATACATTTAGTATAACATCTTTAAAACTGGTGCAGGCGGGGACATAAACGTGTACAGTATATAATGTTATACCAGTGAAATTCAATAGTGTCAAGATTTAACACGAGAGTGAAACAACAATAGTGATGGTTACAGAAAGTCAGAACTGAGCAAGTTATTTTCTTCTGATTGGGCTTTTCTTAATACATGCTGTATTTTATTATGAAGTTATTCACAAATTTGATTTTTTTTTTCAAAACTGTCACAGTTTTAAAAGTTATATTGATTTTCTCTTATGTTTTAGTTTTGTAATAGCACCATCAGAAATGTAAAAACTGTTAATGTTCTCATTTGGTTGGAAACTTTCAATTTTAAACATCATTTTCATAATCAAATTTATTTTTCCTAAACTCTCATAATTAGTTTCAACATTTAGCAACATGAGGAATTTTGTGGTGAATCATCGCTGACTTCTGTCCACCTTTCAAACAATTTGACTTTGTGTCTGAGAGCAGAAAGTTTCCACATAGTTTTAGAACATTACTCAGGCCAGAAGCTTCTGTAAAGAAAGATAAACTCCTGATGCTGACTTTCATCTGTCCATGGAGATCTCATATTTCATCCTTTGCCTATTAATACACATGTAAATGTAGTCTGCTTAGGGTGAAGTTGGGAAAGATTTCAGAGTTAAAACAGCAGAGCAGAAGATAAAACTGAAAGATTTGAGGGGTTTAGGTGAAAATATAATTGCTTTCCTGAACAAAAAGATTTTCAAATATTTTGGTCCTACTGTGCATTTAATCTGATTTGAAACCTGGTGCGTCTTCAGAAAGTTTTTAAAGAGCTGATCAGATGGGGGCCAGTGTTAATCTTGGGGAGGAACACCAAAACCAAAAACCAAGACAAGATTTCAGGAGGTTTTGTGTGCTATATAAGGCAGTTTAAAAAATACTGCAATGAGAAAGTTAGTGTTAGTGAATCACATTCTGGTGAGAATAACACAGGTCAACTCACTGAAACTAGTCTGTTCCTCTTGTAAATTTATATTTAGAATTAAAACTAACAAATCAAATCAGATTTTAAAAATGGCTGATCAATCAAAAAGCTTGAAACTTGAAATTTTGATGGTCATATTTGCATTTTAGAGGTAAAAGGCAATATCACAAATAAAAATTACCAGAGAGCTCAACAGCACAGTTAAGTGACACATGATAGAAACCCGTCAATGTATTTCTTTTACACAATTATCTTATGAACAAACTTATCTCTGGTGAGTTATTTCTGACATTTCTGTTCATTAAATATGTGTAAAACAAAAAGCAGGAAAAGGTAGACAAAAGAGACAATCTTCTGTCTGCTCCCAGTGATGGGATGAGCTGAAAATATAGAACAAATCCAATGGCGTTCTGTACACCAGATCTTTGGCACAAAGCTTAGGCATTTATTCTTATCAAACATCAGTGCTTTAAGAAAACATACCACAGCTGCAGTATGTTTATAATGGCAGTCAAAGCCCCAAAGCTCAGTTGTATAATATGGCTTAAAGTGTATGTATAAAAATAAATTTACTATATAACAGCCCTGAGGGTTTTGTTGTCCATCAGTACGTCTCCACAGCCCTCTCCATGCAGATGTGGCTTTACATCACAGCTCCTTTCCAGAGATGTGCTGATTTCCACAGCAAGGCTCCTCTGTTGGGCCCCACTGTCAGCTCAGAAACCCCCCCATTCTCCACCACCTGCACAAAAATACGGAGTCTCCAAAAATATGGAGAATAAACTTCTCTTCCACATATGAAAGACATGAAGGACCTGGTGCCACTGGGATGGCTGGACGGCGACACCCCTGTGCTATAGGATCCGTCTCGACCCAATCCCTAATCTCACTGGCTCTTCTGGGACCCCCTCCCCCCCAAGTTTCGATGCCTCAGTGGTCCTTATCCATCCAGTCCCAGCTTTCATCGCTGTCTTTCCTATTCTTCTCTGCCTCGATGATCTCTCTGTAGCGCCGACGGAAGAATCCCATCTGTCAGTGAAAGGACAATGGAAACAACGGAAGTTAGAAAGAATTTATAAAAAAGTCCTATCTAACTTATCTAAAAAATGCCAATCGTTTCCACTGCAATATTACAAAAACAACAGAATTTTATACTGCATAACAAGTGCAACCCTTAGTTCAACACGATGAATTATATCTTTAAGTGAAATCATTGAAAGTTGAGATTTCTCCCACAACGAAGCAAAAGGAAAACAGTAAATGCCTTGGGTGGTAAGAAATCAGTTTAAACATCATGCCATGCCTTCGTCTCCACAGGAATCCACCATTTAAAATTAGCATACAAAATCATGCAAAACCACAAGCATGTAAAGACACAAATCAAGAGTTTTTCAGAATGAAAAATGATGAACCTGCTTACATTTCACAAAGCTAAAATGTGCATTTAGCAAGTGTATCAGGAGGGAATGTGAAAATCTGAAAAGACTACTATACACTTATCTATACACTACAATTTCTTTCATTTATCTGCTTTTGGCTACAAACGTTTATTGATGCAGACCTGTGCTCCCCTCAGGCATTTCCCAATAGGAGCAACACAGGGACATGCGCCGTTTTTATAAATGGGGTTTATTTTGACAGGATCTGAGGACTTGGGGAATAGGGGGGTGCGTTCCTGGACCAACATTCCAAGGTTTAGTTGTGGTATTCCCAGTGGAAGATGAAGGGGAGAAAAAGAAAAGGAGTTTTGTGCGAACAGGGCCCCTGGATATCAGTGTGATTACCATTTCCACTTTAAATTCTTCATCCATGTGAGTGTTATGGTGTGAATTACTGTCATGTCTGTGATTTGTCCTTTTCATAGCTGTCAAGGGCCTTAAGCAAGCTCCCCCTCACCCCCACATCGTTCCCCGACCTCCAGCTGTCTCTGTTCAACTGGATACTGCGCTGACATCTAACCTGTGGTAAACACCAAGCTCGTGCCTGTCACACGGGATTCCGTCTTGTGCTTATTGTGTGAATGCTGAAGCTTTAGTTTCTTGCAAGCTGAAAACACAAATCCAGTTCTCTGTTTATGTGTTCTTACCTTCCAGAGCAGCACAGCTAACAGCAAAAAGATGAGGATTCCCACCAGGAGACTGATAGCAATGATCCAGCCAACAACATAGCCCCGCGGCTCCTGACTGTGGAGCGCCTCGAACACCAGCTGGAACACAACAAGGCCAAATGAAATCAGTGCAGACAATGATGCAATATGGTGCAAATACCAAGTCACATGTTGATTCAACAAGAAACATCACAAAATAGTCAACATTCTTAATAAATACTGAATGTTGTCATGATTTAGACAACAGCCTGAATATATTTACATGGAACAATGACTTCCAAGTCAGACTCTTGTGGACTGAACGTGAACTCAGAACGGGACAGGATGAGATGATTTGTGCCACAAGGAACACAATAACAACAACTCTCAGCGGTTTGACGTGCTGGAAAACTTATTTTCATTTGGGTGATAAATGGCTGTTTGCGCAACTGAGATACTTCAAGCGGTTGGTCTGTGCCTCACTTCCTGACTGAATTATTTCAGATATAAAGTGAAATTCATTGGTTGTCTCTTGAGGACAATGTTCAGTGACTCTAATGACCTTTGACTTTTGACCTTTCTTTAGAGTCTTTCTATGATTTAGGACAAAAAAACTAGCTGAGGACATTCCAATTCATGCTAAGATTTATATTTCAGGATTACCATGCTAACTAGGAGAACTAAGATGGCAATTACCGTAAGTTCCATAAACTCCAAGACCTTAAAGTGTCTTGAGACATGAAATTAACAGATTAAATAAAAATAAATTTGAAACAAAGCTAAATCCTCTGTGTCAAGCATTGTGTGTTTTAGCTAAGAGCGGCATATTAAGAAAAGAAAGAATAACATGACAGAACTGTGATGTAGTGTTGCAGAGGCTTTGAACTCAAATGTGGCATGAAGACATCATCAGACCAAAGCCAAGAGGAAAGTGAAGAAAAATCTCTATGTTGAATAGTTTCCCACATGAACGCTTCACCCTAAAATCATCTCTGGGACAGACCTATTGCTGTGCATGTTGAGCCATTTGGTACGCAGGAAAGATGAATGCTCTGCTGGTCATTGCTCTCTGACTTTGAACTCCCTGTTTAAACTGTGTAGATACTATGAAGCTCACTGAAGTTGGCTGTTTTTCTAAATTTAGAACTTGCATATTTGCAGCGTATGAACATTTGGACCTTTGGGTTTGTTTGTATGTCATAAGTAAAAAGATCCAAGGTTGATGACAGCCAGAGGGCTTCCTGTAAGCAGTACAACCAGAGTCCACACATCATATTTGCACTGTGTGCTCCAGCTTTCTGTAACCTCAAGGGAGAGGGGTAACAGTGTTTTCCAAAGCCTTATTGGAGCAACAATCTCAGGAATGAGCACACTTACTAAGTGCTGAGAGAGCAGCGTGGTATGGACATTTTCAGAGCAGATCAGAATCTTTTGAGTGCTACTGCAGCTTGGGGTCAGTTGGGGTGCCAACAGTCAGCACCCTAATCTCTCAAGAGGTCCTCTTATTGAGTGTGCTGGATGCTCCATGTAATTGACAAATCTGATCTGAGGGGCCATTTAATCACTCAGCAGAGAAGAGTAAAGGGAGGGTCTGTACTTGTTCACAGCTGAGGACCCCAAAAACAGTCGATTGAAAGCAAACCTTACCCATAGTCCCCAGCTGTTCTGTCATCTCATATAATTTATAACTGATCCTTAGCGAAGCGGGTCAGAAATATCTCTAATCAAAGCACAACCTAATGTGTGTATATTGGTAACATTATATATAAATACTCACTGTTTGATATTGATCCCAACAGATTAATACAATGATGATATGATTTTTTATTTCATTTCATTTTACATTCTTTTATTAAGCTTCGTCCTTCACTGTAAAAGCACGTGATCCAAGATGTTCATGCAGCAAACAGATGACTGTTTGACATCCAGCTAACATGTAGCAACACTACATTTGGGGAGGTAGAAATCCACCTAAACCAGCAAAAATTCATCCATCCATCCATCCATCCATCCATCCATCCACCCATCCATCCGGCTGCTGATCCATGATTGGGTAGCAGAGGCATTAGGTTTAGAAGGAAAACTTATACAGTTCAGCAACACATTCCAGCTCCTTCTGGGAGATCCTGAGGTGTCCCCAGACCAGAGCAGAGAAATAATCCCTCCAGCAAGGCAGGATTATGTTTAAACCTTGTAATAATTACTAAGGTTGGATTACAGTTAAGCTAAAACTTACAAAACTGCTAATTAGTGAGTTATTTGAGGATGATCCGTGTATGCAGGTTGTTTCATGTTTGGATTTCTTATCCCTCAAATATCTGCTGGCTTCCTTATTTTATTAATCTCTTTGCACTTTGCACTCTTTTAACCAAGTTTAAACACATTAACATGTTTTTGGGACTTTGTCACAGCAGAGGATCAGGAAAGGTATATGGCTATGTTGCAGCTGATTTACTCACAGCAATTTCTTCTGGCAGGCCATTTGGTACCTCCACCGTCCTGTCGTTAACTTCTACACTGCCTCTTGTGACAAACTGGATTAGTGAGGAACTGTCCTGTGGATGGAAAGTCAACGAGTTGCTATTTCTTTTATGATCCCAACAGAATGAATTCTTTGACGTCATAAAGTCTTACTATTTTCAAAATTTCAGTGTTCAGTAGGAGTTTTATTTCAATGCTCAGAGCTTCTTCTTTCAACTGAGGACCCAGACTGCAGGAGATTGTCATACATGCTCTTCCAGGCCGGTCACAGTCCTATTAAAGAAACACAAGAGTGGGTCTGGAAATCTGGTAGAGGAATTTGTGATTAACAGACTAAACAGATGAACACTAAAAGAAAAACAAGAATTCTCACAGGAGGCGACTCTCAGTGATCTCCTAAATATCAAAAAAGCAACAACAAGCCTGGTTGTTTACCAAAACTCTGCGCCCTGATTTGGTGAAAAAGGCAAATATGGAGTGGAAAATGCTCTCTTTGTCCTGAGGGATGGTGCATGGAGTTGGGTTCCTGTGAGGTGTGCAGTTCCCTCGACCGTCTGCCACCTAAAAGTGGATATTACATAAAAAAAAATTGTGAAAAATATTTTTAAATGCAAACAATTAATAGGACAGTTTAGAATGTTTAAAGTGAGGCTTTGAAGAATGATCAAGAAGAATAGTATTCTACCTAATGTAAACAGTGAAATAATCAACATGTTTTATTCAAATAATCATGTGTGACATGGGTATGGAGTAAAAGAGGCATTAGGACATCTTTATAGGCTCAGATTTTGATTAGACACAACATTTCCACTTTCGTCACAATAAATGACTTTATTATTGTTTTGAATCTCTGAGGCTTGCAAGAAGTTCTCCCCAGCAACATGCTAGTCCCACTCCATGATAGATTTCCCATTCAGAGTGATTTAGAGGTGTCTGCTTTACTGCCCAGCCTCCAGGGAGCACTTCCCCTTTCCCCTCTTCTCTGTCTGACCTGAAAGCTTTGGAAGTAGAGCCTTCCTCTGGCCTTCCTTGTTATCTGCTCTGCTACCTCCCTGCATGCCTGGTTTTTAATGCTGCCATTACTGTAGTAAAAATACATACTGAGGGTGAATATAACAAGTTAAGAAATTCCTCATGAGAGAAATATTTTCACTGTAAATATTGGGAATAGTGAGATTCTGTGCAGAAAAACTTCACCATGAGTAACAGTACAAAACATTAACATTATCTGACCAATGTATGTATGGATATAATGGATGCAAATATAAATGTGTGACTGTTCAGAGTACCACGGACTGGATGATGGTCTAAGTGTTTATGAGATGTGATTCTAAGATCCGGGTGGTACGAGACAGGAGTCAACCCCGCAGGTGTCCCATTCCTCAGTCGTGCAAGCTGACTGATCCCACAAAAGTGATTCCAGATGGACTCTAGGAGGTGGGATACACCAACGCTGTCCCCCCATTCACAGTAAATACAATCAACAGCTTGAGCTCCTCCTGAATCTACCTATATGAAAGGAGCGACGCAAGGGTTAAGAAAACACCTAAATGCAGGGGGAGTATCACGTTTCTCTGTCTAAACGGAAAATATTGAGACAAAATGAATTCGTAGTTTCAGTGGCAGCACCAATGTTTTAGATTAGACTAACTCCAATAAGCCATAACACTGAGAAAACCTGCCAACCAGGAGCCCAGTAGTTTAGCAGCTCTATATGCCTAATCTCTCCTCTGAAGTGGACACCAGCATGGTGAAAAGAACAGCCAACACAAAGAAGCTAAAGATGTGACTACCTGCAGGTGAATAAACTAACATGCTAGAATGATTCCTGCTGGATGTGGACTATAGATAGACTACTGCTGGTATTCACCTGAGTTTCAATGACGTGGAACATGTCAGCTCCGTTTCCAGCCAGCCGGTTGGGAATCCTGATGTCCACTGTGGAGCCAGGCAGCCTGCTGGGCCCCTTGTTTATGGCCTGGAAACACACCACGGGACAGGGAGGGATGGAGATCAGGACAAGCTATTTTAAAAAACCCAAAACATTTAAACATAAAACTTGTGTGTTTTTTGTACTTAAAATACCTGGAAAGTCAGATTGAGAGGCTGAAAGTTGCATTCCATGTCTTCCAACTGCACGAAACGTGATGCATCAATGGAGTTTCCATACATAAAGGAGTTCGGTGTTACCACACTGCAGACAAGACCCACAGGATTCAAGAGGAAAACAGAAGATGACACATTATTACATAAAGTATCAATTCAAAAAATCTTTATTTCAAACATGTTTAGTTGGACAGAGAAGTGTTTCTTTTAGCAACTGGGATTTGTGTCCAAGTGTACTCTCTTGCCTCCCTCCACTTTAAAGACAACAGCCTTATCAAATGTCAAACTTCTGGCAAATCCAGGCTGTTTTACATCGCTCCCCTTCCTCTGTGAGGCAGAGCTATGATAAAGCACTCAGAGATAAAAGTTTTTGATATCATCCATATGGAGAACAAGAAACTCCCATAGTTCTTGAGTCACAACAAATCAACAACCAGTTCAACTTTTAATTTGATAGAAATGTATTTACAGCTTAAACTTGTATACTAGTCACTACAAAATGATCAAAGATCGTGTTTTGTTTTTGTTTCTTACCCTGTAATGGTGGTGTCTGTTTCATGGATCAGAGGAATAGACAGATCTAAACTGTTATCCGTGAGATCGTGCTCTGGATTGGCACTGAAGGACACAAAAGACAATCATATTTAATTATCTGAAGTGGGAAACAGATTAGATTTGTGGTCATAATTTTGGTTACAAACACCCTTTGGAATCACACACACACAATGAAAAGTGGGTGATAACTAATAGAAATACACAAATAATTGGGAGCCTTACCTTTTAGCCTGAACTATAAACTGCAATGTATCATTTTTCCCAGAAAGCCGAGTCGTGTCAAAAATCACAGCAAAATGATACTAGAAAGAGAAGTAAGTGGACCGTGAAATAATTTGACAAAACTTTTATATACTAACCAAATTTTGAAGAATGTCTAAATGACATGTATGTTGCATGAAGCTGGACATGTTGCACCAAGCCAGTTAAACTACCTTAGTTTGTGCTCTCATGAAGGGAAATCCCACTGCACACTTGAGGAAATCCAAATCGACAAGCTCACAGGAAATGCCCTTTTCTTCCTGCAAAAAGAAAGATAGACAGAGAGTGAGCGGAGGGGACAGAGACAGACTGAATGGAGACAGACTGGGTGACACGCACTGAGACAGATGACACAGAGAGGAAGCTCCAGCAGACAGGAGGCAGACTGGAACACAAAGCAATCAGTTCTGATAAGTTCAGGAAAAATTACTGATAGAAGCTTTGACTGGAAAGATGAATCAAAATCTTAACTGCAGCAGCATAGCTTCAGGAGGACAAAACTCCTAACACTGGCTGTCCAATCACAGAAAATCAGTAAAGCCAAGGGGTTTGGGTCTCTTGTGGTGTTCTAAATCATGTTAAACAAAGTGTGCACAAAGCTGGGATGGCACGCACATCTTAGCGGGTGGGTAATTGGACAATCGCCAGACGGTGTGTTTGGAAGCTTGTCTAAACAATATGGAGCTTCACGGGCTGCGCTGTATAAACACCAAGGTCTCGACCCTGTGAGGAGTAAGAATTCTTTTAGTGAGAGTTCACTGTGAGACTGTCAGCTGAGCTCATGTTCGGGGAGCAGATACCTCACAACTGGAAAGATAAAAATAAAAGTAAAACTGGGACATCTACAACGGCCTTTGCAAAGCTTCTGCCTGAGTGGGCCGCTGTCCAGTTTTAGTCTGTGTTTACAGCATGCTTCTAAAAATGATAAAGGAAGAGGTGTGAGGGGTCGTCTCTGCTGACATCTTTAAACCCGTCCACGCATGCTCCGACTGCTCGTCTGTCAGCAGACTGCCAGGGCGTGGCTGTGCCCTTACTCTTCCTGAATGGGAACGCATGGTGATTTCTGAAGCGATGTTTAGAACCTTACTCGTAAAGCATGCTATGGTGCTAAAAATTGATAATTATCTGATAGAACAAAAGTTCAAAAATGACCAGATTATGATTTTGAATCCTTTAAAATAACTGTCTTTCACAGGGAGCCCATGGTGAGCCCTGCAGAGGTAAAGAGTGGGAAACAGGGGCCCAAGCATAACTGGCAATGATGGAATTTCCTCTATTTCCTGTATCCCTCTGTGTTGCTGTGCAAACACCGCCTGCCCCATGGGGCTGGGTGGAATCAGGGGATATCAGCCTTTTCACCCATCACCCGACTGACGGCCTTTGAGACAGAGCAGACGTGGAGTGAACTCAGCCTGTACAGCGAAAGGGGTGACAAAGTCTGTTTGTTCAGCACTTCTTCAATTTCTGTCTGTGGTAGAAGCAAATCCATGCTTGGATTTCCACAAGTGACAGAGTCATTAAATATCACCAGCACTGTTTACACTGATTCAGTGTTTGCTGAAGTGGAGTGGTATAGATCAGTGTGGATGACAATACACAGGTGGCCTGTTTGCTTTTTAAGTCTCCAGCAATTTCAGTATTTAGATGTTTGATTTTATTAGGCCAAGCCACTGTCATCACCTACTCATTGCTTTTTTTGTAGGTATGAAGCTTTTCAATGCTGGAGCAATGAAAAATCTCACTTAAAAGCCAACGTAAATCAATAATTCATATATTCTCTGTCGGTCCACTGAAGTTTGCACTTTTCTCAATTGGGTTCAAAACTTAAGGGCTTTTCACCACAATGATCATTTGCTCCAAAGTTTAAATCACCTGAAATGTGGACTCAAAAAGTAGTTCAATTATTTCCTTTAAACAAAGTTGTAATAACAAAGAGGTTTTGCAAAAATAAGCACCTTAAATCTGATAACAAGAAAAATTAGAAGTAAAAACTTACTTTGAATAAAACTAGAATCAAAACACGTATCCTAAAGCTATTTACTTCCTGAAAGAAATTAGTTTAGCTTTTAGGTCCACAGACTTGTGTGAAAAGTGGGTAGACATTGCTTTTTAAGCAGTAGTGGTTTGTTTGATGGTTTAGTGTGCTCTGGCTGTCCACACATTAAATCTTGGTTAATGGGAACACTAAATTATATGTCACCAAACTAAAATTTAGAATAAAAGTTACATTCAGACAACACACTTATAATAAAACTTCTGAGATAAAAAAAAAATCCAAACATCTCGCAGCAGGATTTTCCTTTTCCATTTTGTTGCTCGTCACAGTCTAAAACCTGGCCATGGAGCTGCCATTTATAAAAATAAATATCTTAAACCAACTATTTAAACATTTGAAAGAAAACTTAGAAGTGCGTAAATTTTCATGCCTGACTGGTGGAAAGGCAGTTCTCCTGAAGCCCCTTCACTTCACTTCCACATCTTTCTGATGGCCTGTGTGGTTGGAACAACAGAGAAATACTACACTGCTGTCTTTAATATGTGGAAGAGCACAAATCAGGTTTAAGTCAGTGGAGAAAATGGCTCAGAGGGTTAGCTGACCTTAACTCAACAAAACAGGGTCACATCATCACATCAGACCTTTTCAGGAGTGAGGAGAATGTTACAAAACGCAAGCAGCGATAAATTAACTTAGTCGCCTCTGTATAATCCCTTCCTACTCATCACTCCTTCATCGTTTGTGAAGCAGGGCTCCCTGACTTATCAGGTTCCTGAGCAAAATGGGGCTGCTGGTAACCAAACACCTAATGTCAGCTGGGTTCATTAGATCTGCTGTGAAACTGAAACAGGCTCAATGTTTATTTAAGTATTTGCCTGCAGAGCATGTTTCATTTAAATTCAGTTTTGTTAGGAGTGAAGTTTAACCATGCCACAGGCTGCACGCTTTGCAAGGTTGGTCTTATCCGTTGTAGGGGTGAAAATAAAAACAGCTGAAGGATAAACATGGCGTCTGTTAGGATAGAAGAAAAGCCCTCCTGATGGATGCTGTAGAAGCGTGTGCATCTGACGTGTCGTATAACCGACACTTCCTTTTGCAACAAGTGAGCAAACAGATGCATGCAGAGGCAGAGCTGGCTGCTGGGAAACCCATTGACGGATGCTGGGGTGGAAGTGAGCGGATATTACTTTAACAGTGGCAAAATATGAGGAACACCTACGATCAGTAGCTCCATAAATATATGTTTAAACACACATGGCTGTGTTTGAGAGGTGCGTTTTAAATGGTACATAAGTCAAACCTGCAGGACTCTGTGGTCTTTGTCTTCTGCCATGTTCTCACGTATATAACTCATTTGTTGTCGACACAATATGTCTGTCTTAAATGAGTCACAGAGTCATATGACAGGTCAGCTAAAGGAGCTGCCCTCTGAGGCCAGACAGCTGTTCCTGTTCGAGCTGAGGCTCCCCTGGTTTGTATCCTTTAATCTTCTGTTCAACCTACTCACAATGCAGAAAAACTACTTCATCCGTCCTCACAAAGTGACTTTTTTTTTTTTTTTTTGTGGTGGTGGTGGTGGGGGTGGGTTGCTTTACTGTTTAGGCTGGATCCTTGTATACTTGGAAAAATGTGTAATGTTTTTAAATGCACTGTGGTTGAGAAAATGTATGTCTCTGCTAAAAAAAAACTTGAGCAAATCTTCTCATATGTGCCTAAATGTAACACTAAGCAAACTTTTCAATTGTTACACAATTAACTTAACAGTTGTAACTTTAATCCTAAAGAATGAGATTCCTCATGGATGAATCTGAAGCAAGCAGTTCATGTGATACAATCCACCAATACCTCTGAAACTGTTGGGTAGCAGATATAAGCAGGTGCATCAGAGTAAATAAACAGCAAATGGTCCAAAAGCCTCTGACCTTCTGCCAGAAGTTGATGTAGAAAACTTCGCTGGAGAAATTGAAGTAGATGTTGGTGTCGTAGGCGTCGTCTCCAGCGTTGGAGATGGTGACATTTAAGGAGACGTTCCTCACCCCTCCAAGAGCCAAATGCGGTTTGATATGTCGTCTAGGAAAGAACCCAGATTAAACAATATAAACTTTATTTGCCATCAAAAACTTGCATCTCCAGGCTTTGAATGGAAATTTGCTAAAATGGTTAAAACTTACAGGAGAAAAGCTGCTAATGTTTAAAGTAAAACCCAGATTTTGTTAGCAGAAGAGACAGAAACTAGTGATAAATAAAACAGAGAGTAGTAGATACACAATAAAAAGTAACTCCTGGACTCTGAAAAGACATATGGATAATCTCCAGGCATGCGTCATGGTTCCACTGCCCACACCCACATGACCTATGATGTCAGTCTCTGAACTGGTGGAAAAGGCAGATCCAGAAGGACTCTTAGTGCTGGAGTTTTTTTGTTTTTTTTTACCCAGAAAGCAGCAGTTTCCCGTGAAGCTTCAGGTCTGCAGCGCAGTCGTCTGACAGACAGTTCTTCTCAAACCAGGTCTGAGGAGGAAACAGTGCAGGACACGGTCAGGATGACCTCATGCTGTTCACTAAACACACACACTATCGTCTATAGCATCAGACTAGGGGGCAGTGTTGGGTGGTTATTGGAACTATCCAGAGATCTTGTTATTTTTTTCGCAATCCAAAACAACTTTTGTCTTCACTCAGTTTGAGGATATGAAGCTGAATAAAAGCTTAGGGCAAGTGGTGATTACTTTCTGTATAATGTAAGAAACACAACTTTACTTTTTTCTTTTCTTTTCTTATGCAAAATCTGCTCTGAAGAAACAAGTGTGGGGTTACAGGAGTGTCAGAAAGAAAATAAAGCAATCGGTGTCTTTGGATTTCACTCAACACAGGCAATAATCAGCTGCTAACCAGACCAAATCATTATAACCCCAGTAAAAACTATTTACTTCATTCTGAATGTAGTTCTGTGAATAAAAATTACTTTTTTCAATATCAGGTGTATCAGGTGTGCCAATGATGTACCACATCAAGCTATATTATATAAAAATGAGTTGTAGCTGTACTTTCAATGTTTAATTTTCTCCAGTGGTCCATGACATACTTTGGTAACATACACATACATTTTATCATCTACCTTTTGTTGTAGGCTGACAGCAGTAACAGATTACCTCATTTCTCACTGCAATCTTGTTTCCTTGCCTCCATCTCAGTACTGGAGTGAGAGCAGGCAGGTCCCGCTCCTGGTGTCCAGTCACCACATGCTTCCCCAGGCTGTAAGCCACCTCGAACGCGATGACTGTGAACACATCCTTCACATCTTTCTGCAGAGAGCACAAACAACCAGACATTGGAGAGAATTCGTCCCACAGTAAGCACAGAGCTGTTAAAACTGAATGTAACCTCAAAGAAATAATTATCATGTCAGTGTCTGGGCTATTATAGTGATTTAACATCTTTCTCCAATTAAATGCATGGTTCAAAGATTGACTTTCACTGTGGATCAGGAGAAGATCACACAGCCTGATTACGGTCATCATGGAGCCAAATAAGTCATGAAAGTAGATCCAAATTTGATTTTATGAGAAAAATAGTCTAAATTGATGAGTGACAAATCTCTTTCATCAATAATTCTTTAAATATATTTATTTCTTCTTCATCAAACATTCATTTAAAGTAATTAAAGAAGGACAGCTGCAAGTTAGATCTTTTTTTAAACCTGCTGGCACTGCCTGTGGGAGATATCATAGTTATCTAAAAGCACGAACGAACTGTTTGATTTGGCGTTGAGCTTGGAAACAACGCAGACAGAACAAAAACAGAGAACTTGATGTGATCAAATCTTTAATCTTCATTAAACGACAGGGCTGGAAGATGCACGTGGGAAAAGCGGATGCTGATGTTGGGGATGGGGTTCATCTGCGGTGTCAAACAAATACACTCCGCTCTTTGAAGCGAGCATGATGGATCTGGTCCTGCGCTCGCAGGAAAAACAAAAACACAACTGCAACCTGTGCCCTCGAGCTTAACTGATGTCCACCAACACAGAGCCGAGCCCACAAAGTCAACATAAAGCGCTTCCTCGTGTTTTCTGGTGGTCATTAAGGCCGCTGGCTCTGCAGCACTTTCACTGGTTAGTGAGTTATCAGAGCACTTTCAACTGTCAGCCCACCCATCCTTTTTCCTCAGTCAGGTGGAGAGGCCAGTCTAGACTTTAAGCACAGGAGGTATCAGCGGTGTCAAACACACACCCAACATGTCAGCAGTGGGAAAAGTATGACCGGAAAGCGCTGATGTCAGTACCGGACGTGAATAGACAAAAACTCAACATCTGAGTCTCATTTAGGAAACGGTGCAGCACACAGATAAAGACATGGCCTTCATTATAAAATCTGATTTTTTTCAGTGGAGTTTCTTTTTATTATTATCACTGCAGAAGTGGTTGACCAACAAAGATCAATCTAAAAGTTAGGGGTGTGATAAAAGTAGCTGTTTAGGGCTTCTTAATATTAAAGAATACCTTTGAGTCCGTTATTGGTATGTCACAGAGTCACATCAGAGCCCATGCAAAAGTTAAGGCATTCCTTCAACAGAGCTAATATTTGGTCTGACTTTTATTTTTTATTAGCCAGTCTCTTTAGCAGGAAATAATTTCCTTTGCAAGGTCCAAGCTGCAAGCTTTGGATCACATGAGTTATTGATACCTGACTTGTCTAAACAGTACATTTTATGAAAGACTGGAATAGTAACTCAGAAGGACCACAGATTGAGATCTGAGCCAATTATTTTCAGGATAATCTATTTCATTCACAATTGAGGGAATAACTAATAGTAACAGTACAACAATAAAAGGAGTAACCGAAACACAAGATGTTCACACCACATCCATCCCAGCTTGCCTGGTTGGACATACAGAGGCTGAGTTGTTCCAACCATATGTCGGCTCTTTCTGGAGGAAACATGACACAGTTATTTAGTGGTGGTGCACTGTGTTAAATGCTGGCAAAGCCTTCAGCCTCAGTGGCAATTAAAACAAAACGCTTGAAATGGCCCTTGTCCTCTGTCCTCTGAATGAACTGACCTCCTGGGAGAAGACTGCTCGAGTCTCCAGCCCCAGACTCCCCCTGCATATCTCACTTTTTCACATGCCACAGGAGACAGACAGCAAACAAAATGACTTGAAACAGAACTCAATCTGGTATTTTATTTAGAACACAAGCAAAAAGGGAGAGGGTGTCTACTCGTAGTTTTATTTGTCTCTCAAGCAAAATTAAGGACTGCTAACTAGCCGGAAAACTCCTGAAACTGACACCACGTTTGAATTAGAAGCAACAAAGACTGTTTGGTAGAATTTGGTCCGAGCCTTTAATATTTCTAGACCCATGTTTCCAAATGTCCCACCCAAATTCCCACCCTTTGATGGGTCATTTACTCTCTCCTGTTTTTATTTCCTGAGTTCCTGAGCTACAGCTGAAAAAGACACTAGCTATAGTGTTTACTGCTTTCTACATACAAATTTAAAGAAAAAAAAAACACCAACTGCCCCTCACATGCTGGAGCAGATCACAATGGAGGGGCTATTCTTGTTAACAGGCATGGTCTGTGTTAATCTACGTTCAAACACATGAGCCACAGGCCGAGTCTCAGATCTCAGATCAGATGCAGAATCTGACTGAAAAGAATTTCTGAGATCTGAACACCAGGATTTAAAGATTACATGAATTGTTAAAATCGTTCCTCAGAACTGCACTTATATAGGTCTTATATTTTGGTAGTCATCGCTCTGAATTTAAAGAAAAAGTAGAAAGTGGAAACTAGACTGCTGCAGTCATCAGTTAAAAGAACTTCCTGTCTTCCTGTTATGGTTTTTAGCTGGACTGGAATCTTTGTGAGGGGATTGAGACATAACATTCTGCATCGTTAATTAAAAAAAAAGTTAACTCCTATCTCTCCACGGACAAAAATTATTTATTAAAGGTTCCATTTTGAAGTGTAGAAGTGCCAAAACATTTTGTGAGAAGCAGCACACTTCCATAAATATTCAGCTCAAACATAAAAAGAAGAAAAAAAAAATCTGCATTTCACTTCCTTTACGACACACTCAACCTGCTTCTTCGTCGAATATTTCACTCACAGGAGGTATGTCGCAATCCTACACCGTTTTAAAAGAAAACCACTTTAGTACACAGCACTCTGTTGCTCTAGAACAAGTTTTATGCCATTGTGCTTTTTCAGTGCTTATGTTCTCACTCGGGGCCCTTTTATTTGACACAACAGAGTGTAACTCTTCTGTTTCCCACACATCCATAAAGTTAGCAGACATCTCGCTACAGGAGCTGCTGCTGCTACCGTGTAAGTTAATCTGACTCAGCCCAACTCACTTTTAACATTTCCACTGCAGCTGAGCTGTTCTATAAACACAAACTCTAGGTCTCATATATTAACTGGATCAATGGCAACAATGGCAACACACCAAGTTGCCCACTTCCTGCAATCAGATCAGCTCCACCAGGGTGGAAGCAGGAGGAGGATGACGTCAGGATGAAAAAAGGCTCTGATGCTCAATTTAAACGTCTCATGCTTGACTGGAACACACAAGAGCTCCAATCCCAGCCAAGCCAGCTCTTTCAAACAGCGTATAGCTTCAGCCCTGACATGGGAAGTCTTTATTCACTCCTGAGAGAATACTCCTTTTAAGGACAATGTTCAGATGACTTACAGGTTCAGGTTATTTTACTTAAAGGGCTTAAATACCAGACAATCTTGTGAAAACAAAGAAGCTCTTTTTGTCCGGTGAAGAAGAGTTATGTATATGTGTCCAACGATGCACTTCCAATTAAATGCCTGAAATGTGACTTTAAATAATTACAGACCTGTAACTCTTGTTTTTGAATCACAAACGTGAAACAAATCAAATTGCTCTTATACGTACATAATCTACTCGAGCTTGATCCCTGCATGCGTCACTTATCTCTTCTGTAACTTCGGTCACATCAGTCGCCGTTCACATCCTGTCGAAGCTCAGCAGGGAGCAACTCCTCAGTTCAGACTGTTGTCGTTGGTGGCAGGATGTTTATTTTTTTAATCTGTATGGCTTCCTGCAAGGACACTGTGAAGGACCTCTCTGTGAGAAGGATTACTGCAGTCTACAAAGCTGGTTTTCCTTTTGTTGTTCTGCTTTTTATGGCATTTTTGTAGTTTGAATGTTCACATTTGTGTACAGATCTTTTATTTTGTTTTCCCACACTCCCAGTTATATCTTCTCATGCCCCAAACCACATAAAAATGAACAAGTTTAAACCAGCAATGACCAATGTTTATTTTTTATTTCCTTTTTACTCCAGAGGAGCGACAGAGTTGTAAGCGTCCATAGTTCTGTGATGTTGTCTGTGTTTACAGGTTAAAACTGAAAATGGAGAATAAATATTTTTCTGGGGCTGCAAAAAGATATTTGCCTCTCACATGTGGTTAAGGCTACAAAAGAGTCACATTTGAAACCAAACTGCAGTCTTTTTCACAACCTAATCAAGAACTTTTAGTGCCTGAACCAAAGCAAACTGAAAAATCATGGAAAGGAAACCAAATCTAATGAAAGAATCAAAGTTATTATCTTACAAAACAGTCAAAAATGGCCCTGTGATGGACTTGGGACCTGTCCAGGGTGTACCGTGCCCCTCGCAGTGTGACTGCTGGACATGGGCACCAGTGACCCCCGTGACCCTGAAAGGAAGAAACGGGTAACAGATGATGGATGGATGAAAACAGTCAAAAACACTTTAAACCCAGTAAACAGACCTAAAAGAAATTGGTGAAACTGCCAATTTAGGTCATCTTACTCAATATAAGGTGATATCTGAGAGTAGCCCCTGTTCAGATGTTTTCACACAGTCTCTTTGTGCCATTCAATGGCTCAGTTGGAACAAAACATGCTCATGATTGCCTGTCAGGTTAAAAATGAATTAACAAACAAAACTTTTGAACTCAAATACCTTCAGTCTGCCCAAAACCAAATGATTCTGAGAAACAGTAAGACTACCAGTCATACAAAACATAAGCGGAATGTTTTTTTTTTCTTCTTCAACATGAGCCATGTTTACTCACTGGAAAATGTTTCATTTATATTGGCAATAGAATCAGTGACCTTCACAAGTCTGTCCAACCTGATCCATTAGACAAAACCTGGTGTTTAATAAAATGCATGTGGGCAGAAAAAAAAGGATGTGCAAAAGGAGGAAAGCTTGGTTTACAGATTGTACATTAGAACTCTTGGCCTCATTTAAAAGTCTTTCATCAGTTCCTCTGCTACAAGAACGTAAAAAAATTCAAGGACCAGAATATTTTCAGGAAATGCATATCGCTCGTTGCCAACCAAGCAACACACATGCAAAGAAATGAGCATAAACACTGTTGCTCTGCTTTTTCAGCCAAAACTGAAAACAAAAATTATATATAAAGTTTGAATCTAAAAGCACATACTTTCATTGTTCCAAACTGTTTTCAATGTTATTTTATTTCTTCAATTTGAAATGAACACTGTCCCCCCACCCTCAAATTTCATTAAAATTATTTGCTAAACTGCACTGCTGACGCACCACTGAATCCTGGGTTTTATTTTAAGCTGCTTAATTTGACACAATCTACAGCTGGTCTGCAAGATGTGCAACTCGAGTGTTGCACAGTGAGCAACCATCCATTTCCTTTTGAACGCACAGAAAAGTGCATCACTTAACTAACGAACATTCAAACAAAAAACTTTTAAATGTTCAGTGAAATTCTCTTTGTTATAAATTGTGAGGGTGCAGATAAAAAACACCCATGCCCTTCTATTAAATTTATTGCTTTTACCAACAATGCGTACGTAAGCGGAAATTACAGGTAATTATTAGGGTCTTGAATGCATCATGAAGACGGTATTCACCATCTGAGAGTTGGACAGTTCAGAGCCACAGCTGGGATTTATAACCAAAGGTGCCTCCTTTCCCCAGTGGAAACTAGCAGATGGATTTGGTTAACTTCTGAAATGTACCAAATTCATCAACATGTTTTCTTTTCTTTTTTACATTTTTTCATTATGTTCTATCAACAGTGATTTGATCCGATGCCAGCACTAACTATATCTACTTTATTGTACAATCTGAGTGTGAAATTCAGCCAGTTGCCCATAAACACGCAGATGTGTTTCCTCAGTTCTCAGTTCCTCCTCACTCAGCTCTCACACTGTGATGATTTCAGCACATAGTTCCTTTCTGGTTTAGTTCCAGGGCTGCAATTAAATCCAATTTAAAAACGACACTGCATGTTCTAGGAATGACTGAGCCCTGTGAAATAAACTCAGTAGCAATGAGAACAGAAGAGAGAGGACGATTTTCGTTTCAATCTCTGGCATGCACAGAAAAAATGCTATACATGTAATTTTGAATGTTAGCAAGTGTAAAGCCACAAAAAAGAACATTATTCCTAGGAAACTGAAACAAATTCCTGCCAAATAATACATTAAAAATGATAATTCTAATGGACTTCCAACAAAGAAGCAGTTTTGTGTTTTAACAACTAGGCGTCAAACCAAAACAAAGTAGTGGTCTTATTTAATGGGAAGATCACTGAAAATATGAAAAAAAATAATAATAAAAAGCAATAAATATGAGGAAAACATTTCCAGCCAACATGAATGACTGATGCTCAAGAACAATACTAAATATAAATTTCCTAATGTGATCGTTAATCTCTTAGCAAAGCTTTGCCAATGATTTTATCATTGAGTGAGTTTATCATTTGTGAGATTAAAACCTAAGAGGAAAAATATGACCACTGGGAGTGATTTCAATCACAGTTGACGTTTTAGTGAGATGAACTCGTATATCTGTGTAACTAAAGAGCATTGTAGTTCTATTTCTGAACGTTGTTGCCTCAGAAAGCTTCCTGTGTTTGAGATATAAACTTCCTTTGCAATACTGATAAATATCAGAACGTAAACAGGAAGCATTTCGACATTTTAACATGAATATTTCTGTTGCAGTGGGAAAAAAATGTGGTGTCTTCGAAAGGATGGGAATTCCTTTATAAATCTCAAAGTTGCTGGTTTGTTGCTAAGATGTGGATATTAGCAGGGAGGAGCAGGTTTTATAATGGAGTTTGTGTGTGTTTTTGTATGTGTTGGAGTGTGTTCCATCCTGATGACAGAGTGGGTCTCCAGATGCTTCCTGCAGCTGATTTCATCACTGTGAACAAATTTGGGCCACTTTTTACGGTCCTGTTATTACTGGAGCCATTGTTTTCACACAAAGTCCTGATAAAACTGCAGCACGCAGTGACTAATTTAGTAAATCTACCTGATGAGGCCCCATAGGACGCAGTCTCTTCTGAACACAAACACATCTCTTGTGTATTTTATACGCAGTATATGTTGAATTTCCACTGTAGGGAGGAGCCAGTTTGTTTGAACAGGAAGTATAATTTGATAATGAAGTCAACTAATATGAACATATTATTAAAAGGTCCTTTTTTCTTGAAGGAATTCAGATCACCAGATTTTTAGACTAAAATAATTTATGTTGAGAAATGACGGAGTGAAAACTTTGCAAGACAAGGCCTTGCAAAATGCGTTTCCACAAAGGTTTACAGTGATCACTCGAACACGGCCTGTTTCCTCAGCAGTGGAGGAGGAAATCATGGCCAGGGAGCCTCTTTCATTGTGGTCAGACTTGGCCACCCATTAGGTTGGCTTGCGGTGGCATCATGTGGCAGCAACGTGGCCAAAAGCCTGCCGGAACATTCTGGCCAACAAGCTGCCAAAATCAACAAATCATCCAATCTGGACAACCTCAGGTCAGTGTTGATATGAGAAGGGAGGATGATTTCGTTATGGCAACAACACACACCGAGCTCAATGAGCAGTTTTACTAAATGTGCTGGATCACTTGAAGCTTGCATGAACCTTGTGAGAAATTTGACTTTGCAAATACAAAAAGAAAAGAAAAGCTGGAAACAGCCCCAGAGATGAGCTGTGTGTTCTTCGGGTTGGCGCGACCATGTAGGGAAATCCTGACAAAACTGTTACCCTGAGCTAAAATTAATCCAAAGTGCTCCTCTTTAGGATCCCATAAATGCTGTTAACATCAGAAGCTGCAGCCAAAACATTTAGCTGAACTTATTTGTGATGGTGTATATGACTTTTTCCCACTAGATTTACTATGAAAATAAACTCTACTATTTTATAAATAATTTTTATCCAACAGTTTCTTTTGAAAAGAATATGCTTGACTTGCTGCCACGTGTAACAGTAAGCAGCTGGGTTTGATTATCTTCCTGTTGTAACTTCACTGCATCATGTCTGTTGGCGTGAGCTGAATGAAGCAGGAGGGGGTAGCATCAAGGGAAAAGCAGCTTTCTGTTGAACTTTCACGAAGAAAACAAAGCAGGCAGTGTGATGGTCAAACAGCGCTGAGGCTCTGAGACTTTGTGTCGCTGGAGAATTGTTTGGGGATGCAGCGACAGGAACTCCTGCTCCACTTTACTCTCCTGGGCTTCCTGTTTGTCTGTTGGAGACGTGGGGTCAAACGGTACAGTAGCTGCAGCTAATTTTTTGCATTATTTGTGTCTAATGCTGTGAAACAGACAACTATAATCAGGTAAACTATCAATCACAGAACCACGAGGACAAAAAATGTGTCAGCTACTCAAGGCTCTTTTATAAAATACTGCAAGCTGGGACTTTTGGTCGCCTGTGTGTAATTTCTGAATAGAACGAGTGAAGCTAAAACCAACTCATCCCTGGGCCCTGCCGGCAGTGGGGTGGGCCTGGGTTCGACCTTTGGGGGATGCGGGTGGCCGGCTGACTGTGGAGGCTGGGGGATTCTGTCGCCGGACCTACCTGGGGTTCAATGTGCCCCCCACTATGGTCTGTGTGGTGTGAGGAGCTACAGCTCCCCCTGCTCTTAAGGGGCTGGTCTCCGGCCCGGTTGGGGCCCCGATCTGTCCTGCCCTCCTGCAGCCTCCCCCCTGGTTCGGGCGTGTGGGGTGGTCCTCCGCTGCCTCTGGTGGGTCCTGGGGGGCTCGGGTTGGGTCGGTGCGGGTCGCGCTGGCTGGCCTTGGTGGGGGATGGGTTGGGGTGGCGCGTCTCTGCCTCCGTGCGGCCCTGGCTTCCCTGTCCTCATATGCGTTGGGTTTCTCAGCCCTGGGGCTGTGCAGGGTCCTGGTGGGTGGGCTGCTGGGCTGGGGCTCCACGGCCATAGGGGGTGTGGCTTTGGTGGGTCTAGATCTCCCTGGGCTTCCTGTTGCATCTTCTCTGACCGGGAGTTGCTTTTCCTGCGTTCCTTGACCGTCTCTGCCTCCGGATCCTCGTTCTGGTCTCTCTGTGGTGTGGGTGTGTCCAGTTCGCCGTGACCTCTGGTTTGGTGGACACTCTGCTGGGATGGGTCTGACTCTGCTTGCTTGATGTTGCTGGGGGTTAGTGGACTCTGGTGGTAATACCTACAACAACTAATCGAGAAACCTCTGTTCCTCTCCCATACATGAGCATGAATGCACGTCCACTTCTGATCATCACTAAACACGTGTGTATGATCACCTGCCTCATCATGTATGCACACGTATCACACACTTGTATGCTGCTATATTACCGGTACTCACAACCTAAGTTTAAATATTTGAGGCTCTTGTTGATCTGTTTCTGCTGACATAATTAACCATTATTTTGTAACTTTTGTAACCTATTAGTTTTTATTATGTACTTTGTATACTGCCTCAACTATCGGTTTTTATTACTGTTGTAGTTTTTGTTGATTTTTATCTGTTCAAACCCCTCCCCTCTTCTGTTCTTTCCTTTTGCGTCCCCCTCAGCCTTTGCTGTCCGGTAACTTCAAACAATAAAGACTTCAACGGAAGGATTATCTCAAACCTTCCTGTTGTAGAGTAAAACTGTCAAGGCATTGGAAAAGCTATCAGTTTAATCTTACTGAATGCATATATGCCGGACAGGACAGGTTTAAATAAATAAATAATGCCAACTCATCCCTGACATGTCTTTAACTTGCGAAGTGAGTTGGTAACAAAGCTGAAATAGTCAACATGTGAAAAGGTAAGTTGGTTTTATTGCTCAGTAATGTGGTGAGGTCATGGAGCATATCTGTACGAGCTCCAAGTTGCAGAATTTAACAACAAACGCAGAACAATTTTTCAATCAATTAAAAAATGATCAAATCTGCAATTAACTACAAAAAAAGTCACTAAACTGACTTAATCTGACATTTGTCACAGATTTAATCATACAGATCACACATACTGACATAAGAGCCAATCTGTGTGCTAAAATGTAGGAAAATGAACCATGAAGAAGCTAACAGACAAATTCTTTTTGACCCCTAAGGTAGTGTTTTTCAAAGTGGGAGCCTCAGAAAGCTGGAATGAAGATAAGAAAATATATGCAAAAAAAATAATAAATTACATTGAAATGTTATTTCAGTTTTTTTCAGTACATACTGTATTTTGTAGTATAGTTTTTGGGTTTGCATGAGGATCCCCAGCCAGACGCTAATGCTGTTTTGGGGGCCATGGCATGGAAAAATTTGTGAATCCCTGCCCTAAGGCCTCAGACATTATTACATCAGAAGTTTTTTAAAATCTGGTGCAAATAAAGGCCATCAGAGCATTTGGTCTTGGTATTTACTAACTGTAGACAGCCATCTCCTAAATGCTTCAGTAACAGAAGCAGCCACCACAGTAAAGTTTGTTGGACCTTTAAATACTCAATTGGTGCCAAGCAAATGTTAGAATGACATGAGATATACATGTAGGACAAGGCCAATGGAAAGAGGGGTGGGGATGGATGCCTTACCAGCTAAATTAAACAGACAACTGTTACAGGCTTCGGCTGCTTATTTTAACTCCTCTTTGGAGACTGCGATGCATCTCTAGTGCTACACACAACCGCTCCTGACCACAAATGGAACTGGATTTTGGCACATTTCATGGCTCACGTAGACTGGACCTTACACTAATGTGACTGCTGAAGTGAAAACACATATGATAATGGAAGAAATCCCAGACATAAACACTGAACATTTAACAAAAGAGCACTAACATGGTATTTTCACTAAGGCAAGCTATAAATCAAAGCCAAGTAAGCAGAGTTGGCCTGAAACCAAACACTGCTTGACAGAATGAATACACACGATCAATGCTTTACAGTCTATAGTTAAACATTTATCACAGTGTTAAGTTAACATTACACTTGTTATACTTTAAATCTTTGCACTCTTATGTTCCTTCAACTTGCACACATGGACAAGATACAGACCATGAGCTTTGTGAGTTTCATTTTCTAAAGGTTGATTAGGATAATTAACAGTTGTCTAGTTTCTATAAAATAAATTCAGTCTATAAAATCAAGTTTTTAAAGTAGATATTTGGTTTACTCACATGAATTGGCACATTCAGACATGCCAAAGAAAGATCTTAGCAATGAAAAGCAGTTGCTGCCAAATAAAAAGACATCTTTCTACAGAGTGAGGATTGGACTGTGAAACATTTTCATTGGTCCAAAAGATTCACACCAGTTGTAGATGCCCCAGCAAGTTAATTCAGAAGTCAAGTTGTGCAAAGCTTACAGAAATTGCAAAAAATCCAAGATTTCATCCAGGGGCCTTGGCCATTGAGCTAAAAGTTAAAGGTTTTGACAGGACAAGTATGACAAAAAGAACACAGCAAGTTGTGTTCAGTTTGCATCTAAGATACAATGAGGTAACAGCACCTTGTTAAGTAAAAACCAAACACAATAGCAGCACTTTGAACCGTCAAGCTTGGTGGTAGAGAAATGATAATTCAGGCTTGTTTTACAGCTGTGTGATCTATAAATCTCCTGTGTGTTGCCAAACTGCTCTATTTTCAAATGTGAGTCCAACTATTCAATGACTTGAAACTGGATTAAAAATAGCAGATGAGGACAATAATCCCATGTAAGGCAACAAATCTACAACAAAACGGCTAAGTATTAGGATGTTGCAGCAGTTTGTTTAAAATATGAACCTCAAACTAATAGAGCAGCTGTGTTAAAGTCTTAAGAGAACTTTGTCCAAAGAAATATTCACAAATGTTGATGAATTGAAGCAATGTCAAATAGTGTGGCTGACAACAATGAAAAAGACTAAGAAGTTCAAATAGAAAACAATCACTCTAAAGTACTGTTTCCTACAGTTTAGCAAAACTCAGCGGCAAAATTGTCTTACTGTACAAAATGAAAGTTATCGCACCACGGCACCTCTGGTCTTCTGAACTTCTCCTCAGTCACCAGTTATTGGGAGGTTTTCTCCTTCCCTAAATGACTAAGTGAAAGCTGGAAAATAGGTTATTTTTAGCTAGAAAATAACTTAACAAAGACCATCTGGAGGGCTGGTGGGCTGCCAGTCAACGCCAGTAAAAACATGTTTAAATTGATTAAATGTGAGACTTTTATCATCTAAAAAGGAACATGTCTTGAAAAATGTTCAACAAGTTTGAAAAATCTCAGTCTTTGATGATTAAACAAGTAGGTAGTTTTGGACTTCATTTCAGGTGGGTAAAATTTGGCTTATTTTTAAAGCCAGTTTTGCTGTAATGAACATTTCAAGTTATTGATTTTTACTTAAACTGTCCAACAGAGACCTTTCTTTCTAACAGGCTGTTTCCATTTTTCTAGAAAATGTGTCTCACAGGGATTATTTTCTACATGTGTTTACTTCATAGCTTGAAACGTTTGGCCAAGTTTATGCTGAAGATTTGTCTGGCTTACATGACAGAATAAAACACACAATGCATGCCTCCTTTTATGAAGTTCCTTCCAAAGAGTTTAACCTACAAGGTCAACAAACGAGGTCGACAGATGGTCACAGTTCTGAGGGAGCAGATCAGAGCAACTCATGGCCTGCCTCCATCGTCCCTCGTATATCAACGCTAAAGCGATCAACCCTGACGTGAGAGTGTTCCACCAGCAGCGCCGGCGAGTCGACATGATGGCAGCCAAAACGCCACGCTCAGCTCAGTGTTTTCAGAGTTTGTTTTGTTGGAGTGGAGTGCACAGTCGCCTCCCCCACCCCTCCCCACCACACACTCTTCCTTGAGGATGCAGTCCAGCAACCAGCTGGTTTCCATTAGCATAACTCTCCTGAAGAGTGGCAGGACTGGCTCTAGTGGGCAGACATATGAAGGAGTCAGATGATGTGATTGGTCAAGAAGACTAAAGCATCACTTAGAACAACACTGAATCATCTCTGATCTCTGCTGAACCATTTAAGCTCTTTTCCTAAGACCAGAAGAGGCAAAACCCCCCTCACGATGTCAAGACTGTTATCTTGCAGAGTCTTGATCTAAAGATCTAAAGATTTAAAGCTTATTTGTACATATTTAAGGTCATTCACCCAGTAAATAATTTGTTAGGATTGTAATTTTTGTACCACACCTTCGCATTCCTGTCTAGTTTTACAGTTTTTGCAGACTTTTAAAATCTTTGTGTTCTTTGAAATTTACTTCAGCGTACTATTTATGTCTCCTTGTGCTTCCGTGTCTCCTTGTGCACTGATTTTGTTTCATGTGTAAATTTGCATTCATATGCAGCTTTTGTTTCCTCACATGCTCTATTTGTCTACTTATGCGTCCTTTTTTTGCTTCATTATATGTCTTTTTTCCTTATGTATACTTTTTGTATTACATTTCCTTCAGTCATCCATTTTGTCTTTTATCCCTCGTGTCTCTTCTTTGCCTTCTTTTCATTCAAATATTTCAATTAACATCAAACGTTCAGCAATCAATCAACTCACTTTTACCTTTTTCTGCAAAATTCACCAGTCAATTCAGCACTCAATAATGACAATTATTTTAGAGCAAATGCACATTTCCATAGTTTACTTGTACATTTTGCTACTGAGCAGGTGGAATTTGGGGCCACGTTTTGCAAAACATAATCCATTGCCACACTTCACACCTCAGTAGCGCTTTTTCCAAACACTCCCAAAGTCATCCCAGATGGGATTTCTCATCTGCACACATAAACATTTACATAGCATGACACAAATTATTTAGCATTATTTGCTTTCATGTCACGTGAAGATCAAAATCGCTCTGCCTCCACGTAAGGTGGGTGCCAGATGACATTTAGCACCAAGTCTGACAGCAGGAGGAAACATCTAGCAGAGCCCCGTGTAGAGGTAATAAAATCTGCCTACCTACTCCTTTGGAGATAGTCGCAGATTTGTTTCATTACCAACATCAGAGTTTTTTTTTCATCTGGCAACTTTAGAGCCTGAACTAATGAAGAGAGCTGCAAACCAGGGTTCACTGAAAAGATAAGCTGTGACCTGAGGGATTCTTGTCAAGCAGAAGTGTGTTTGTCTCACAGACAGACAAACATACTTCTCTGTGAAATGCCACAATAATTCACCTGGCCACCCACAAACTTTATGATTTTTGGTTGGAGTGGATAAGATTGGAAGATTTTAAGTTACTTACACTTGTGCACACGGCACTCAGAGAGGGAAACATCAACATTTGAAACTTAAGATTCTTTTAAGGTGCAAATATGTTCAAGTTTAATAAAGCGCCTCACCAAAAACGGGACTGACTTCACAAAATAACAAGGATGTGTTTTGTGTCAAATAAAGGGGCTTATGCTGATGTTGCTCCAAGCAGAGTGTGCTCATTCTGGCCAAAATAAATGAAGGATAAGAGGAGAGCACAGTAATGACAGCCTGGCTCAGCTGGTCGCTCTGCCTCCCACTGAGAAACTGCCTGAAGGAGCATCATTAAGAACACCAGTGAAATTTACAGGCCTGCTGTGGGCCTCTGTAATAAAAGAGGAGAAACATGGATGATGCCCTCAGGTTGAGGAGCATCTATGTGGCCATAGGACTAGAAACACAATAGAGAGACTATGTGGTGACAAAGAAGAGTGTGTTTCCTGTTTCTGAAAGAGCACACTTCAGCAGCATAGTTTCAGGGACCATTCAGTTCCTGAGTGTTACCTTTAACCTAAAACAGCACGGTGACACATTCAGCTTCCCAACAAATGAATGTTGCTGTGTGGCCTTCAGCTACGACTCGGTGAGAAATGCAATTGCCTCGGCTCTCTTTTTAAAGTTGGTTTCATTCTGTATAAGCATTTAATCAAGAAAAATAGAGAAAAAAAAACACAGGAATAAATAAATAAATAAATAAATAAATAAATAAAACGAAACGAGCCTCGTGATCAAACAGTTCATATCTCTCATCAGCCCTGCAGGGGGAGAGCACTCAGCGCCGTGGAAAAGTAGCTGAGATATCAGCTGAGCACATGACGGAGGGTGGGCCACCCCAGGAAGCAACACGTACCTTAACGTAGGCCGTATAACGCTGACACTTCTCCCTGTTGATGTCCAGGCTCAGCTGCTGGTTCAGCTGGGAGATCTGAGATCCGGCTTGGGTGAAGTAAATCCGAGGAGGCTGGCTCTTCTGTCGCTTATCCACATCAGCAGTCACGTTGTACAGCAACTCTGAGACGAGGAAGAAGCTCTGGTTACAAAAAAATGTCAACAGGAAACACTTTGAAGCCTGCAGTGTTTGGATTTCTCTTGTTATAGAGGAAAATAAACGGATGAATAAATTAGATAAAACAAGTCAGTGGGAAAATAGACAAATTATTAGGTTGTGCTTTGAGCAAAATTGTGAAATGAAAACAGTAAAGTTTCAGTAGATTTAACCCTCCTGCTGCACTTGGGTCAAAATGATCTACAGTCTACATGCCAGGCAAAGGAACAAGTTATCTGATACATTTACTTTTAAAGAAACACAAAGCAACATTTTTGCTGATTCAATTCCCACAAACATGACACTGAACAACAGAACGACACAAGACCAGTTAGCAGTCCACAAGTCATGAGCATGAAGTAAAACACCGCCTATGATTGTAGAAAACCATGTTAGGCTCTCCGGCCATTAAAGTCTACTCCTCTGAATGAATCGGCCTCATTCTGCAGTCATTTCCTCAGAAGGGTGTTGTGCTGGTAAAACAGAGGGAGGGGTGGTAAACACGCCCCAAGTCGGACCAAAGCCCACTGTTTCTGTCGTCCAACAGAGCGAACGCCATGAGCTCATTCCAGAGGAGGTGAGGGAAGGTTTCATTATGGGAGTCTCAGAAACACACGGTGCTTCACTTTCCATGCTGATTGCCAGACGACCAAACAGAGAGGCTTTATTCCTTCGAGCCAGGACATAATCATTCTGTAACAACGAGGCTCCTGTTCCCCTGGGGGGTGTGGGGGTGAGTGACCACACCCAAACACTAGAACAGGACTACACCTCAGCTGTCATCAGACACCGCACCCAACCATGTACGTTAGAGCGGTAAAATGCTGGCTTTACTGAGATTCAGCAACGGGCAAGAAATGGTTTATAAACATATTTTTTTCTGATTTTTTTACCTTTTCAAAGTTCAGGAGGTTTAAATGTGGAATGCTGGAGTATCTTAATGTATTCCTACTTTTAATTCATTTTTTCAAAAAGCACTAAACAAAGTTTATAGATAAGTTCATCGTGTCAAGTTTTTCTTTACATGTGGACTAAGGAAAGCGAGATGTTCTTACAAACTCTTGTTTTCATGCTAAGCTAAGCTATTCTTGCCATCCTTTAGTGAAACATGTACAACAAATTGTATTGGACTGTACTTATATAGTGCATTTCTATCCAACCAGGATACTCAAAGTGCTTTACACTACAATCTGTACCTCATTTATCCATACAGCATTACTGCGTCTCTACAAAGCAAATCTGATCTGGTAGAATCGAACCGCCAACCCTCTCATTGGAGGATGACTCCCCTAACCACTCATCCACAGCCGACAATCTTTATCTTCTTTGCAAGACAGCAAAAAAAATCATAATCAAAACCCATCAAACCAACAATATCCCTTTTCAGATTTTGTCACCTATTCGTCCAGGCAGCTGTCTTCCCCGAAAGCGCGTACAGATGGTGACATTGAAGCAGTTGAGGTTCTGGTGGTTCTGGTGGGCCTCGTGACACTGTGGCGTAGAGATGTTGATGGAGATGGGTAGGAAGATGGAGACATCCACCGTAATGACAGGCCGGGATCTACAACCACACGAAACCAGACAGAAGCACAGAATGGCAGAGAGTGATCATTAAAAGTACTGGGAAGTAGGAAAAAAATACAGTTTTGTAGCTTTTAACAAATTCTAGCATCACACAGGAATGACTGAGTTACTCACCTCAGCAGCACCGCACTGTCCGACATGAAAGCTCCAACAGTTACATCTGCAGCCAAAAAATTAAAAAAACATAATTATGAAGGTATGACATGAACGCTAAATCTGCAGTCAGCAGCTTTTACACCTGCACATGAAAACAATGCTCTGAGGACTTCAGCTGTTATGCAGCCTCAGTCTGACTGCCAGCTGTGGAATGTAGTAAACAACAAGCTTCTGTCACGAGTGTGGAGATCTGCTACTGACTGACAATATGAAGCTGCAAACATAATAACAAATGCAACATTTGGTAAATGTATCTTTTTTTTATCTGCTACTTTTATATTTTCACTTTAAGGTCAGGAACACTTCATGCACAAAACATAGTTTAACAACAGTTTTTTCTGCGCCACCATGAGACGGATCACAGAAAACTAAAAACTAAATTAGAGTCCAACTAACTAAATTACACTAACTGACTCAAAAAAATACAATCCTGTGTGTTTGAACTAGGTGTACGTGCACAAATGGCCAATAAAGTTTCTTGAAACTTGAGTCGTGCCGTACCTGTGTATCCGTTGCCATCCATGTCCACATTCCCAGAGATGGACTGGCCAAACATCTGCAGACCAGGGTTCAGGCTGCGCCCAGACAGTTTCTGGAACAAATGATAGCAACAAAATATGGGCATGTGAAACCCCACAGGCAAAAGGAGCAGTGCGTGACCTTTTTCTGTTTGTTTTTTGCTGCACGTTTTTAAGAAATGACTGATTCAACAGCTCACACACATTGTGTTTTAGTGTTTTCTAAAACACTGTACCAAATCTAAACTAATATCTGCAATCTTACCACCCATCACTCAACTAAAACCCACATTAACAAATAACCATAAAATGTTAATCAAAATGTAGCCAGCTTAAATAAAGCACTTAAAATCTAACTAGAAAATGTGTTTTCTATGAAAATATAGAATGAATATTGAATATTTCTTACCATGGAGTATTTTGTAATAATTCCTGTTGCATCCCCATGATAGATATAAACAGCTCCTCCATAGTCATCCTCTTTAGGTGCTCCTATGGCTACATCTGAAGAGACAAATCAAGTAAAAAGAAATGAGTGATTACATAAAAAATTGATTGCGTTAAAAAGTCTTTAATTAACTGTTTATTTTAGGCTGGCCAGTGCCTGGGAAACAAGCTCTAAAAAAGTCTCATAATGGGAAATTAAGTGTTGTTAGTGACCATAAAAATCTTGTGTGACCTCTGAGAAAGTGGAAACAAGGCTATAAAGTCCTGGCAAAAGCCCTGAAACACCCTGACTGGCACATTTTTAGCATAACATCCAAATATAGACTTCTTTTATAAACCAAAGTTATTTCATTTCATGTGGTAAAATGGTATAATTTGTATTGCACAATAGTTAATTTATTACATGGAGACAAAATCAAAGTCTTCTGTCGGTGGCCAAGTGTGTGATTTTACAGTAGCTCTTTAAATTAAACGGTGCCTGGTAAGTTGTAAATAATCGCCTGCCAGTCACAGCGACTACATCTGGCTCTTTCCACAATCCAACAGTGATGAGTTACAGAATGAGTTATTCTTCCCAGTTGCCATCTTTCGCTGCACACACACACACACACACACGATGTGCCAGGCTGCAAGCCTAGAGGCACATCTCACACAGGGATGAAACCAGGCAGAGGCTTCCAGCCGTGAGGTTGCGACAGATGCCAAGTCAAGCCCACAGAGCCAAACCAAAGAAGAGCCAGGAAAAAACAGACGGCGTCATCCCACTTCTCAAAGTTCGAGTGGATCATGTGCCTATATGGACTGCTGCACACTAGGGTGACATTGATCAATACATGCTATTTTTTCATGGTAATTTGAAATAAATGTATGTAAAAACACCACCCAAATTCAACCCATGATACTTTACTTGTAGGTGGATGTTGGGTATATATTTGGCAGTGTTGCTCTGACTGCACTGAATAAAGTCATCTGTTCTTTTAACTATATTTATTTGAACTTTTCAAGCTCCAATAACATGCACACAAACAAACCGACCATAAGCCAAACGTTTCATTTAAGATCATTTATCCAAAGTGGATTTTCTCTAAACTCGGTTGTTAATAAAGCTTCAGAAAGATCCGTATATGAAAAGAAACAAAGTTTTGTCGTGGTCCATCTTGTGGTGTTGTTTTTCTGTGTGATTTGTTATCCTCATGTCTCCTGCTCTTTGTGGTTACTCTCGCCCCTCAGCCAGCTCCATGTGTCTTCTGCACTTTCACTCTCCGCTCACACCTGTCACCTTTTAGTAATCACACAGGTGCTGTTCATTATCACACCTCCCTCAGTATATTTAACCGGTCCCTCTTCACCGCTTCCTCGTTTGTCCATTGTATGTTTACCTGACAAGTTTAACAACAACAAGGATAAAACAGACTTCTACTAACCTTGATAACCATCATCATCTATGTCACCAATTGCTGCAAGGCACTCTCCGAAGTGAGCATTAAAAGCATTGTCCCCGGTCAGAACTGCACCCTCCTCCATCACTCCCTGAAGAAATGAAAGAATCAGATGTAACTCTTCATCGCTGTTTTTGAGAGCCAAGGTTGTTAAGCTGCTGTGGTCATCTTGACTCTGTTACATCCCCCCCCCTTTTTATGAGGAGGGGAGTAACACGACAGCCACAATAACTCGACAGAGTCCAGGTGAATGTTGTAAAA
>JAVKLF010000073.1:15252898-15412168 GCA_034783495.1 Millerichthys robustus | reverse complement strand
GGGGGAGGGGAAAAAGACACAAACAGCCTGCTGGGGCATGTAACACCCCCACCCTTATAAGTCCAAACATAAATGTTTGGAATACTCAAGGTAAGAGACAACAAGCTCAAAAAGCACGTGACAAAGCATCTGCCAATACATTCTCAGACCCCTTTTTATGGCAGATCTTCAGGTTGTACTCCTGAATGATCAAAGCCCACCGCATGAGTCTTTGATTTTGATTGTACATCCTGGAAAGAAAGACAAGGGGGTTATGGTCTGTAAAAACAGTGATCGGTTCCACACTCAAGCCAAGGTAAGCTTCAAAATGCTGTAATGCCAAAAGTAGGGCAAGCGCCAAAAATAAATTCGTTGTTTCATTACATTTTGTTACAAGCAGAAGCTCTCATCCCCATCACAGAATAGTTTATTTAAGCTATTTGCTAAAAAACCCCACATAGTCATAAATTAAACAGAGCATTGTCGATATTCCAGAATTTACAGTGTGTGTGGACGTTAGGTGGTAAAGTAATCTGCAAGTTATGGTGTTATGTGACATTCCACTCGGTCACAGCTCACTCACGTTGCCCTTGCTGATGTACACCGACACTTGGCCCTCATCCCGGAGCTGGCTGTGCATGGGTGCCCCCACCAGCAGGTCCGACAAGCCATCCTGGTTCAGATCAACTGCACACAATGAGGAGCCAAAGTAAGAGCCCATCTGGAACCAAGTCGAGCCACAGAGCATTGGGTCAGATCACAGACAGTTCCTTGGCACAAAGAAATTCACACAAATCCCATTTTCACTGATTTTCTTTCGGCCTACTAAATCTCTAGAATTAGCAAAGTCTCTGTTGTTGTCTAAACGCGAACACAGACGTAAACAGTGTGGTTCTAATGGCAACACAATTAAAGCAGGTTGTCTGCAGAGATCCAGCTACATGACTCCTGAGACAAGTAAACAATAATGTTTGTGCGGTTTTTGATATGATAGAACAGAACAATACAACAAAAACACTTTCTGGAAATGCAAAAAAGATGGTCTGAAATTTTTGGAAACAGTCAAAGGCCACAATGGAGTCATACCATTTTCCCTGAGGCTTGAAAACTCTTCACCAAAGACGACCCATCAATTTTGAGAATGTAAACCTGTCAAGGAGAAACAAAATCACTTCAGCAAAGCAGATTTGAATTCCACAGCAGTACATAGGTCAGAGATACCTTACTTTTCCAACACCGTTGTGCTGAGGTGCCCCCGCAGCTATGTCGATTACATTAGGAGAGGAGAAGTGTCCTGCAGTCACGGCATAGCCTGGAGACACACACAATAATTACTATCATCCTAATGTTCAAAATATCCCATCCATCGATAAATCTGAGGTCTAGTTTTTATCAAAGCAGTGCATATTCACAGCCACCTTTTATGTTTGAGGTTTAACTAAAAATCCTGTTACGATGAGAAGCAACAGCGCTGTTTTGTAGCTGTATTGTGAGAGATGTGTTAACGGAATATTTTATTAATCCCGAGGACAAACATTTAGCATCACATTCTCAGCAAGCTCTCACCGAGGTAGCTGTATCTGTGGGTGTCGATGTCGTCTTTGTTTGGGCTGTAGAAGGTGTCAGATGTCAGATTGTACACCTTGATTGTCCCAGTCCAGTAGTATGAACCTGGGGCCCCCATCACCACCAGTTCCTGATAAAGAATAGGCCAATAAAGACGTTATAAAACGAAAAGAAATATAAACAAAATAACAACTGCACGGAAGTCTGATAAACCAGCAGCCACAGAATGGTTGGCGCTATCTGCTGTGAAACACACATCCACGTGGCGCTCTAACAAAAGCTGAAACTTCGGAGAAGCACTGCTCCTGAGCTCAGACGTTTACACCGGGTGGGGGGTGGGGGTCAGGATTTACCATGGAGCACTCTTCCCTCATCCAAACAAACTAACCAACAGATTCAGGACCTTCCTCAGCAGGAAGCCTCTCACATCGCATCGAACATCTGCACAGCACCAGACACACGGAGCAAGGTTCAGACAAGGATAAAGCCTTAACAGTGGGTTGTCTTCTTTGTGCAATTCCTCACATTCTTTCACAGGGGGGTCTGTTCAAATGCTTAACAGATCCACTCTGATGTTCTTCATCAGTGATCATGTCTCTGGTTTCAAAGGAGAGCAGTGGAATTTGATGTTTGCAAAAAAAAATTAAAAATCAATATGTGCGCTACTAATAACTGTTTGTAATTCTAAAAGCTCTTTTTTTTTAGACAGGATCACTACAGGGGCTGATGGTTGTCTAGCTGGGATGGTTTGCTAGAGCATTCTTATCTTCATGTGTTGTTTTTAATTTAAAAAAAGTTTTATGTTGTTTCCCCAGAACGCTGGGTCGTAACACATACGTTTTTAGTGTTACAAGAATAAAACTTGCATGTTTGCTTGTTGCACACAGCTTCAGTTCAGATTATTAAAGTAGGACTAAATTATAAAGAAAAGTAGAAAAACAATAATGTAAACAGATGAAATTAAGAAAAAATAAGCCAAACAATAATTTTTCTTCCTCTTTCATGTAAACAATTTGATCCTAAGATTTCAACAAACCTCTGAAGACTTGTATAACTTTAGACCTACATCACTGTAGGTCTAAAGTGAGCGTCGCTGTAATCTGAGACATGATTTACAGACTGTGGCACTCGTGCCCAACATCAGGAAACTATTATAATGCCAACGTATTGAAAGCAAAATTGTTCTTCATACTTTCCAAATGCAGTTTCACTTCAACTTTAAAACATGTTTCAGACAGCAAATAGACAGAAAACTCTTTGTGTTCAAGGATGACATCATCTGTGACAACAAGAGAAAAGAAAAACTTGTGCTTTGTAACCATTTTATCTGTTGGAACCACACCAAAGGTCACGTGAACCAGACACAGCCTTTCCTACTGTATCTGCAAATGGAAACATAAGCTAACACTTATCAGAAGTAAATCAGTGCAGCGCCGGTGGCCTTTGATATAAAAACTCGTGTAAATCCATCTGTAGAATTTGGATTTCCACATCGTTTGACATTTTAAACAACTGTGAAAAGATACAGTTCAGTTCATGATGTTAAACGTCTTCTAACAATCCGCTCTACAGCAGAGTGAAGCAGAAATAAAGAAAAAACGTTTAAAAATCCTGTGAATCTTCAGGCATGTGGTGGTGTTAACAGTAATTATGCTTTTAAATGCTTTCTACTCCTAAAATATTTCTTGTAATTCATGATATTTTGCTAATAGACAGACAAAGTCTGCAGCACAAAGAATGTTTGAACTTTCTACAGGTAAATAATTTGCTCCTTAACATGATCAGGGTCCGGAGAGTTAACAAGTGTTTCATTTGTGTCAAACTGTGTTTTGTCTCTGAAAGTTACCATTTTATATTTAGCCACTTCCTGTCACCTGACAGAAAGCATGTTGACAGACCAGCAGTAAAACCTGTAGAGATTTCCACTCTCCATCAGCTTTTTTTTTTTTTTTTTACTTTCTGGACTCTTTGACGTATGAGTCAGCTGGATTTTCTTTCCAGACTGAAAGAGTCTGGGGGGGTGGGGGGGGGGGTGGCACTCTGCTTTCTCCTTCATCAGATCTGCTCATGGTGTCCTGCCAGTAATCTGACTTTCGGGACTGTTTCAGACACGTCCTCTGTAGAAAATTTAGATTTGACCATAATTCTCTGGTTCTTTTTTCCACAAAAATTCATGACACATTTACACTTTTCTCAAATGCTTCACAACTAACTGTGTGCCAGTAAAAAATAATGTGATAATTCAAGATAATACCAGAGTCAACATGAGGTTCAGAAAGAAAAGCATCCAAATTAGAAAAAGATTATCTAAAAGAAGCAAAATTCTAGATTAAGCAGCAAAAAGCTCTCTAAATGTATTAAAAACTAGTTAAATAAAATAAATAAATAAAAAATAGAAAAGGGTTGGGCAAAAAGTTAAAAGTAGCATAGCACTCGCTAAAAGTGTGTCAAATGGCTAACTAGGGGCTAAAAGTCACTAAATGTTAGCAGCAGCAAAGTAGCTAACAGCTTGAAGTAGGAAAATGCTAGCTAAAGGTAGCAGAATTATAGCTAAATACTGAAATCAGCATAAAACAAAACACAGAACCAGGTTTCAAAGAAATCAAAGATTTTTAATTCATTAACAAACTTTTAGTGTTTTTGAAAGTTTGAAATATATAGTTCTGTTACAAAAACCAAAAGTCATAGCACCCATGACTTGAATGAGCTGAAGATATATGAATAGCTACAATAAAACAATGTCTGTAGAAGTACTTAAATAAAAAATAAAAAAATAAAAAATACTGGACAACTGTGTGAACGATTAGCTTTCATAAAATAAAGCACAAGTCTTCTTTGAACAATTACATTTTCAGAATGAAATGTCACAGACAACAAAAGAGATGAAATGAAAAACCATCTTAAATTAAGACAAAAGGAAACAAGGACTTCGATGTTATAAAGAGGAACGAGCGGTTACTGACCTCTGTGAAAACTCCCGCTATCCCAGCTTGGCACGAGCCGTGCTCTTCCCCGTACTTCTGCTTATAGTCTGCAAGAAAAAACAAACCACAAATTATTTCACTGTGTGCTCGAGCCAGCATTTACTGGAGTTTTTCCTGCATTCCATATGGAGTTAGTCAAAGTCCCGATCCCATCTAAGAGGAATCCGGGGGCAGACTGAAGAAAAGGGGTGCAACAGTATTTTTAACAAAGCAGCACTCGTAGTTCAGAAAAATATTGACCTTGGATCTGTGCAGAATGCTGTAAATGTGCTCATATAAAAGGGTGTCTGACTTCTCAACGACTATTAGCAACAAAAAAGTGGTGAAGGATGTGCAGTCCTGACCTGGAAGCACAGCTAAGGTGCTCATCGGCCTTTGATCAAAAGCTCTGTGTCGGAATAAAAAACGCTATTAACTGAAAATATTTTGCAGCACAAGATTTCCAGAATATGTTAAGATGTTTTATTTACCAACAGTTCTGATCAGTGTCTGTAATTATAAATACTAGCTTGTTTATTTTTATTTTTATTTTCTCTTTTTTTACAGGAAACCTTTTAAATGAGATAACTCATCACTTCCTCCTCTTCCACAGTAATCTAATATAAACTCATATTTTAGGCCTGACAGAAATCTCATGACTCATCAGTTTCAATCATCTTTTTGGCCATAAAGTATCTGCAATCGTTTGTTCATAACTCATGTTGTGGTTTGTAAATAATTATAAATATTAATTCCCCCCTTTGGTAATAAATTTAGTTGAACTTAAGTGTTGTGTCCTTTTAACTCTTGTTTAAGAAGTTCGGCTCAGCCGTGAGCCCAGATTCCTGTGCAGAAATCTGAGCTACTGCTGATTCCCATAAACTTAATCATTATGATTATTGTTTACTTATGCAATAATGACTTGTTACATAAGATGTACAAAAAATAGATAAAGTATGGTAATGTTTCATCTACTGCTTTGCTTGTTTTAGCTATTAGCTTCGCTTTGCACAACTTAAGCCCAAAAGAATAAAACACAAGACCCAGGCACTGCTGCTCAGTGCTAAGGCGAGATGTTTCCATCTTTGATGTTTGGGAGTGGGGTGGAAGAAATTTCACGTTAGCAAGATGCTCCGACTGTACCTTCGTAACAAGGTATGAGAGGTTTTGTTCTGCCCTGAAGTGTTGCAGGGATCATGGAGCAGTATCCATGAGGAAGGATGTGTTCTGAGTCGTAGTAGACATTTTTCCAGCGGTGGGCACAAGCCTGCAAGAGAAAACCAGGACAGACACGAGCTCATTCAGTAAACATGAACATATCGGGCCGTAGGCAGGAGTTCTTCCACCACGCTGATGGTCTCAGCTGTTTCCTCCTCGCTGAGCTGGAGTCAGAACGTCTCTGTGGCTGACAGATGATCGTCAGTGGGACAGGGGAAATAAAAGCCCTCCATCTCCCCCTGACCATACTGGAACAGTCATGGTCTGTGGTGTGAATATCTCTGATGCAGCCTGAGGTTCAGCGTTCACAGAGCAGCATTTTCACATCAACATATGTGTTGTGAAGTTGTTGTGTTTTGTTTTTTTGTTAATTGCAAAACAGCTCCTCAAATGGGAAACTGGAGGAGCCACTGGTTCAAACAGCACCAGCAGCAGATTAAACAGACAACAAAAACAAACTCCTACTTCAAAAACAGAGATTATGTTTCCTAAACTGATATTATGCCATTCTAAAACAATATTTTCCTGTATGAAACACTCCTTAGATTAATAACCAAACAGGATAATAAAAGTTAGGATTCAGAAGTTGTGCAAACATAAATGTGTGACTGCGGTAATAAGTTGCCCCCCCGGGGGAATTGGTGGTGAGGCTCCTGTGGGTCTGGGGACCACTCTGGATGCCTCTGTGCAGACCAAGTCCACTTAAATTCCCCTCAAACCCCAACAAAATACAAAACACTGCCATTCTACGCGGATAGGAGTGTTCAGCAACTGATTGAACAACAGAAGAAGCTGCATCAAACTACGTCTTTATATGCTTTCACTGTTAGTTTCCTGCTCTGTTTTAAGGAGTTCAGTCGCCACAAACATGGCTTTCACGTACAGTGCAGTTGAAATGTCACATCTGCCAAGCAACAGCTTTCCTCTGTTGAGTCTATTCAGATAAGATGAGATTAGAAAAGCTTCCGTGCTGCAGAGAGACACATGGCTTTGGAGAGCAACTTCCTCTGGTTTATTGTAAACCCCGTCAGAACGGTCAAAAGGGTTACACAACTCTGCACCAAAGTTCCCAAAATTGACAACTTCAAGAAGCCCTCAGTTTTTCTGACAGACTGACTGATAAGTAAAGCTAAAGGTTTGAAAATCAAGTCAGCACATTCCAGGAAGGTATAAAAACATGGATCAAATGAAAGCGTGTTGAAAAGAATTGAAGCTGGACATTATTGGAGAGGCAAATTCTTTTAGGTTTTTTTTAAAAATCAATCAGCAAGAGATGTTTAAAGACATTCACTTGTCAAGTTGCCCAGAATCACCAGAAGTTAACCAACTGTCCTGAAAAGCCCAGTGGGTTGTTCTCCACCCACCACAGGAGTCTCAGGGGGTGTTAATATTTAATAAAAAGTTCGATGGGACCACCGCTGTGGGGCTGAAGCCTAAACAAACTCTGCCAGCTGCCATATGATCTCTGTGCAAACACTTCACCAAGCTTCTCTGAGATTAGCACCACTGTGATGTTTTTAAAAACCTGACTTTATCGCCCACCAAAGTTGAAGGCAAAGCGATAATGCTCTTTGCCATGTTTGGGTAAGTGTTTGTTTGTACGGTTTCTCACAATCGCTGAGCAGGTTTTAGTAAAACCTTTGGATAAGAACCATTAGATGGACATCTACAAGTGATTAACTTTGAAAGCCAACACAATTCAAGATGGCAGCCACAGTGAATCCACTTTAGGAAACATAAAGAGAGCTATAATTCAGTCTGTTTTACAAATATTGAGCTAACATTTGGTGTGGTAGTAGCTGAGGGTCATTCATAACTTGTACTCTGAGTACGACATCTCGCAATGCTGCACGAGATCGTGAATAACGTACAGTATGATGACAAACTCCATTTCTCAACTTAAACTAAAGGTATTTCATGAAAAGAATTCAGGTGATATGAATTCAGTCAAGGAAATAAACGGCTTACTTTTCACACTCTGATTTACTGTCCTTTCCCAGTTCTTCACACATGAGGTAAAGGTTTTACAGAAATATGTAAACACAGCTGTTTCCAAATGAGTCTGACTTCAGTTATTCTAGGATTCTTTTTTTTAAATCCTCTTTTTTCCGTCCTACTAGTGGAAGTTTGTAAGCAGGGAGACCAAAGGGTTGTGATGTCAGAACCAGCTGTGGTTTAACTGTGTGGTTCATGCAAGTACATTTGTAACAATGATGTGGGCAAAATCAATTCTGGTTTTCTGACAGTACATGGTTAAAGAAACTGCTGAGGGAACTTTGGTTCTGTGTCCCTGAACTCACCAGGATTTGCCCGTTAACTTTGTCCTGGCGGGCCAGGCTGACCCCCATCCACTCATCATCCCTGTCCTCTTGGCACGTCTTCCCACACGACTCCCTTGGTCTGTTTCCTGAAAGACAATGAAGGAAGTCTCCAGACGTTGAGTCAGCAGGACACAAGGGCAATTAACTTCTGAATGTGCAAAAGATTTTTATACAGCTGACAGTCTGAAATACTGCAGAAATACTGCATTTAGAAGAAATAGGGCACATTATAACCTAAGTATATACAAGTATTTGGGATGTGGACACCGGTGACCCTGAAAGGAAGAAGCGGGTTAAGATAATGGATGGATAGATGTAAACTCTGTCAGTGATTTGTTCCGTGGAGTTTGGGACGCTGGAGCATTTTATACCTATTTGGATGGTTTTAAATAGTTTATTTTATTTTAAAACAAATTTTAAAATACCCTGTGTTTGGGATCAGTGAACTCGCCAGTGGATACAAGATAATTTATTGGTATGGTACAATATTTATTTGTTATTATTAAATTACACCTTAATTTTATTACATTACATTAAGTGACACCTCCACTCCTAGAACAGGACATAAAAACAGATAGCTTTCTTAGACTGATACCCTACTTTCTACAGTATAATGCAGTAGTTTTTAAACAGCCTACATGTCAACAGCATAATGAAATTCAGTTACAACTTTTGGTTTTAGCGAGCCACACCAAGATTACCAAGGCCTCTGAACACAACACTAAAACATTCTGTTAGGGTTAGTTTAAAAACCTATTTAAAAAATAATAAACTTCTCCATATTTAGGTACAATGTGCAGAAAAAGAATATATAAATGAAAAGCAGAAGTGTTTATAAAAAAATATTGCTTGATCAACTTCTTTTTTGACAGAAAAGACTGTGAAAAGAAGAAACATATTTATGCATATTGATTATTTATTTATTTCTATGACATTGAATAACTTGTGGCTCAGATATGTTTTTGTTTGTTTGCCCAGCTTGTTTACACAGTGACTGAACACAGAGTTAATATTTAAGCTTGCACCAACGCCTTCTTGGCCAAAAGAACAGAGCAATGACGGTGGGGTGCCTAAGACAAGCTCAGGTTTTTTGGGGGGGTTGTTTTGTTTTTGGCACGCATGCTTGGAAAATATTAGCAGAAGCATAAATCATATTAAGCAAACATATTTATGAACCTGCACAATTGGGGTTCTGCACACAGAACCCCAATTGTCTTTTGCGTGTCTCTGTTCAGAGCTGAAGCTAAGAGCAGAATAAGGCCGCATTATTCTGATAAAACAAAACAGATGCCTGAGGAGGGGAGAGTTTATGCAAAGAGTTTATGCAAAGAATGGACAAAGAAAGAGCAGCAGAAAGTCAACTTTTCCTGTGGTAGTGCGCGTTGCACAGATACTACAGTTGTGTGTGTGTGTGTGTCTCAGTGGTTGTGTTAAAGTTGCGGCTTGTGGTGACTGACCTCTGCCCAGATCCATCTCTGTGCAGCGTCGCTCCGGGTTGCTGTGAACCCGACACTTAAACACGGCTCCGGGGGAGCGCACAGAGCTGCTGTACAAAGAGTTTGCCTTGGGTGCTCCTACTATGACCCTGCAGACATGACGAGGGGAGAGGGTGTAACGCACATGTAGGAGGATTAGGGTTGTTTAGCCATAAATGTCGGCTATATACAAAAACTAGTCTTTGGTGCGAAACACGATCACGCTTTAATATTTTTGAATGTGGAAGTAAATCAAAGAAATTTGAAGCAAGTTTTAAAAAGGTCCACCATTGAGAAGAAAACAAGTTGCTTTCCATGAACTCCTAAACACGAGACTCACCAGCGCGTGTTGTCGTGAAAATGCTCCAAAACAGAAAAGCCAAAAAAACTGGAATTTGGTCCGCGGAACACCAACGGGTGTTCCAAGTCTATATTGTAGGAATAAGCCAGTGAAAACGATAGATAGACGTAAACAAATTGCTGTATTCCCGTTTTGCGTCTCAGCAGAGGAGCCATCCCTTTGCGCATGGTGCGTAATAACGCGCCAGATGTATCCAAAGGTAGAAAAAAAAAACAAGAATTAATATCTGTCAGCTCCTGGGGGGGATCAGATTGTTACAAACTGTCTGTCGGATGCTTCTTCTTGGTTCAGCTCTTTATTTAGTCTGAGCGGAAGCGATGAAACGGAAAAGTAACGGTCCGGTAAATAAACGTGCGTCAGCTTCTCTTCATTCTGTGTCAGTCTGGGAAAGTTGTTGCGTCCAGCCTCGGTGTGTCGCGGAGGTAAAAAGTAGTCAAGTCCACAAAATATTTCCTGGAAATAAGTCGCCTTGCTTGCTTTAGTTGCCTATTTGGTAATGCGGCTGCTAAAGTTACAAGTTGGGGTTTTAAAGCGAAAGCTCAAACCGGTGAGTGGTCCATACGGTGTGGCCCACGGACACCCAGAACACGGCGGAGACAATCAAATGGGATTTTCGAGGGGCAAAGCGTCACATTTCATCTGTGGGCTTTATTGGGGCTCAACCCACTAGTTGAGAAAGAGGAGGGCGCACTGCTGCCACCTACAGGTCAATCTCTGCTAACAATGAGCCAATGAATTCATAAAGCTCCAGTTTTTTTATTTAAAAACCTGATTTTCTAAGATCAGATCATCCATCTATTGTCACAAAGATGAATATTCACATTATATAGTATAGTGCATACACATCTTTTAATATATTTCATGGAGGTGAATGGTGCTAAATAAAAATAAAACATTTAGTCACTAAAATCAAACCTCATATTCCAAGTGTTTGTTACCATGTTATTACACTTTTTATTTACCACAAACAAGGTTTTCAATTTTACAAAACTGCAGGCAATAAAGATAAAGTGACAAAAAGTGATGTGTAAATAGTTTTTAATCTTGTATTTAATTAGTCAGAAAATTCTAAGCAAATCAGTAAAATGTCCTACATTACAATATTTATTCCTATAATACAATTTACACTTTTTTGTTTTGACTTCTTTCAGTCAGTTTCAGAATACAAAGCTTAGAAAAGTTGTGTGGAACAAACGAGGTCCAGAGGCCAGAATCATAATCTGATGAGTGCACAGTTAAAGGGTCATTTACACTTTTACAGAGGAAGCGATTTAGACAAAAACCCAACGTGAACACACACGCACACACACCCAGTCCACTGAGCGTCAGCATCAGTATGTGATATCATTTATTGCACAAGCCAGTCTGTATGAACACAACTTAACAAGAAGAAAACCATTTATCCTTATCTAAAATATAAATTAAACTTAACTTTAAAGTAAAGGAAGATTAAGGAAGATTTTTGTGTTTCTGTCCAAATCTTTAATTCCCTCATACCATCCTCAGACAATTCATCTCTCTCTCTCACTCTCTCTCACACACACAAAAACAATACAAGACATAGAGAAGAGCTTGATATAATTCACGGCAGTCTTCCCCTTCAGCAGCAGATCATCATCAATAAGTACCCAATCAAACACTCATCGTAGCCAAGGCTGTGAAGGCATAAAATAATCATTTTGATCAAAAATATTTAGATTTGAGAGCTTAAAAATGGTTTCCGTCGTGTATACGTACAACAGGTTTTAAGTCTTCTTTCTCCAAAACTTTTTGCGCTTGTTCTGGAGGAAACTTGAGCATAGAGGTAATCACTTTGGCCATTGTCTGCAGAGAAAAAGAAGAGAAAAAAGCTTTTATTCAAATGTTTTATCTTCCTAAACAAAACATTTGATAACTGCTACCTTTGACACACCACAAAATCAAATTAGAGTTTCTCTGAGACAATTAAAAACCTAACAAGACAGAGGGAAAAAAAAGGAGGAAAATTATCTCCATAATCAACTCCAGGCCCATCTGCCACCGAGCATACATTTCCCCATAAACTCGTGGGATAATCAGAAACAGGGCTGCTGTGTAGGAAAGCTAACCACTTGACTAACACGAAACAAGGTCAGCGTGGCTTTGAATGGCAAATCTGTGTCATGCAGGATGCATGTGTTCGCAGGCAGCCTGGAGGACATCCTCCTCACAGGGGGAGGTCTGCAGTGCGGCATTAAAAACTGGCTGTTTGCTGAGGAACAGGGAAAATCCTGCTGACTTTAGGACCCCATCAACAGCTCAGTTCATTAGGAAGATCATGGTTAATCATCCTAACCAAGACTGAACACAACATGACTTACATGGAGTCCTTACCAGTCTTGGAGTTTGTGAAGAAAATGGAAGTCATCTGCGTCAAAAAGACACAATGGACCGACTCGCTCTAATAATATCTGCTACGTTTTCCCTTTGATGAATAATTTGGTCTATCAGATGGATGATGTTTCAATGTATTTGGAAAAACTGAATCTATCAGAGCATTCCTGCTACTGGTGTCACACACAAACAGAATATATAATATATCTTCATATGCAAATATTCACATAATGAAAGAAAGAAAAGCATACTTTTGTTTCTCGTCCCATCATATATTCAAACAGCACCTTCCTCAAATACTCCATCTCAGTGGATTCTGAAAGGGAGTCAGGAGTGTTGATCCCAGGACCTAAAAATATTAGAAATGTTTAAGTGTCAATAAGGGAATAAATAATTGGGTTTAAATAGCTATATGCCTCCAAGTAAAAGAGCATCATATTTAGGTTAGCATAAACACGTACACAGAAATAACTTCCAACACAGGTACAAGTACAAATTAAGCAAAGGCTAAGTGCAGGAAAGAATGAGGAGCCTCAGCGTGAGAGCTTTAAAACTGCACGGGGCGAACAGTGAACGTTTTAATTCTCTGCCCAAAGCCATACCACCAGTATCCCACTAAAATCAATGAATGAGAAAGTTTGTGTTAACAGCTCGAGTTTATCTGGTAACACTTATGTTACAACTTTTACCACTGAAATGTCCACATCCACTTGTTTTCTAATTAAGTGAAATTATAGTTCGGATCGCAATAAATGAGACTTTAAAAACTAAGAAACGAGAAAAAAAAGTGATTAAGAGGTGAAAACTCTTTGATCTTTGTCTCGGCTCAAGAGGTCACCAATAAATCCTGTAGCATTTGTCCTCGTGACCTCATTTTGTCCTGGCTTAACCTACTGTCCGCTAATCACACAACACTTCGGTGGACATGAAACCAGCTGTCGTCTTCTGACCAGTACCAGTACAATTAACAGAGACCTCATTGAGAAAAGATTCATTGTTGCACTTTTACAGAAGCAACATAGCATAACATAGTTTAACATAGTTTAGATTCAATATAGTTTGTGTTCTAGAGTGGGAGAATTCGAAAGATCTGTACAATTAAGTAAAGTTGGGACTTTCGTTTGCAAAAAGATCACATTTCTGAGTGGGTTCTTTATTTCTCAGCTGTTGTCTCCTTTAAACCAGCAAAGAAGATCTAAGAAACAGCTGCACTGACTTCATAATGCTCTCTCACTGATGCAACATGTTTGGTTTATGATTTACCCAAAGACACAGCACGAGCCTTACAGCCAGTCTGTCAAGGTTCACCCCAACCTTTACCAAAATGGCAATATGAAATACTCAAACTGTAATTCTAATCTGAACCAAACCTCATTTACAACCACAGCCTCAACTTAACCTGGAAACCTACAATCAAGCTCGGTTGACCAAAATGTTTGCAGAAGCGCAGCCAAGCCAGATGACAAACAACAGATCCTCAAAAGCTTGTTTCAGTGGGAGGTACTGTATACTACCAACCATCAAAGGTTAATGAAACATATAATCTTTTTCTGCATAAAAATTCCTACAAAACTAACAGTACATCTAACACTTCCCATGTTAGATCGTGTGCTCATCATCTTTTTGTGCTGAACTGAGAGGGAACTGAACCATGAAGCAGAACGAAGTGATTCTTAGTGTTAAAATTACCTTTGTGTGTGCCTCCCAGATGAGTTACGACAGTGCTGCGTTGGAGAAATTTAATCTTGTCTTCAAGTGAGTGAATCTAGTGCAGAGAAACATACAAGCACGAACCAATTACTTTTGACCCCTGCGAGTTAATTCTATGCATTCTAACATAAGCATTTTGTTGGTCATTTTTAGTGGGTGTTTGTGAGGAGAGAAATCTGTGGGGGGTGTTGCTCCAATTGTTTATAGAGTTAAACCAAATGTAAACAGATGTGCTGCGCAATTAGGTCGATGCAGCAGGAGAGCAGAAGTCGTTTTTGATGGGAGGCCACAGACGTCTCGGAAAATGTTAAGGATGTGTTTTTTTAAGTTTTCCCGCCAAAATGTACGCACACAGGGTCCGACACTCACTCGTTCAACAAAGCCCTGCTCCTTCAGCCGAGCCTCACTCAACAGAGTAGTCTTCTCAGCCAGCTGAGCCTGAGGTCAAAAGAAGAACACAATCAATGTTCTGAAGTACCAAAATGCAGGAAAGTGAAGTAATTAAAATTTAGACCTATTGTGGTGCTATATTTGAATAAAAATGTGGTAATTTGTGTACCTGTAGGTTGTCAGGTGTTATCTGTGTACAGAAAGCAAAGAAGAAGCAGAAATATTGTATGTTAGAGCATATATGTACAGTAAGTACTAAAAGTCTTAACATTTTTTAAAGGAATGCATATCATTATTAGCTGTGGCAGCTAAGCTGAAGAGACTCTTAATGTCCATCCACTGATATTTTTATACAAATTCCATTCAAATCTGTCTATCAGCTAAAGCTAAAGCCAAAGAGACACATGGACACACACATTGTGGCCTTTTTGCCTTTGGTAGTGGGCAAGAAAATGTGCTCCACACCGTGGCGTTTAAAAAGAAAAGACAAAATGAAGATAAAGATTAAAAAGGTTAAAAATAAAAATTAAAAGCCACAGAAACGGGTCAGCAGCACTGAGAGATGAACTATAACAGAAAATTCTTATCATCATCTGTCCATCACTTTCCTCTACATTGAACTCTTTGCGGACTAAGAGCTTTGTATCTCTAAGCACCGTTGGGCTGCTTCCTGTGTGGACAGACACTCTGATCCACTGTCTATGTGAAAAATTGTTTTGTGAGGCCTGCAGTTAGGAAAGGACCGCCTGAGCATAATGCCTTACAATCCCCCCATAAAGTTATTACCTCACCTGGGAAAAATTCAGTGAGTGGAGCAGTATAATTCTGTGGGTTTGTGTGCATATTAACGTGTGTGTAAAAGGTAGAAACACCACTGTGGGGTCTAGCAGCACCTGGAGACATCTCCCCAAAGTGCTAACTGGCTTTTTTCCAGCATGCCTATAAATCATGTGACTATTCCTGCAGTACATATTCAAGGCTCTGGAATCCCCTCCTGTGATGATAATTGAGAACAGGGATGGAGGCGGACTGCTGCCTCGCAGTCTGTTTTCTGACGAGAGCATTCCTGAGTGATTCAAATGAGCCTCACAGCATCCGGCAATCTTTGGAGAGCCGCCACAGGGCTGAAGCAAGACCCTAATCAAAGCAAAGTGTGTAGGCAAATTGTCCCTGAGCTTAACTTTAATAGAATTCTTCAGTTATGGAGCAAAAAAGTAAAATGATAACCGAGTCTGTTAACCTGGATATGAACTTCCAAACAGAGTATCAATAAAAGTCTGTAGAAACTACTGTAGGAAAAAAAAGGGTCTGGATTGTGCCATCATTCAGACCTACTAATGCTTCTCTCAGACTCTGACCTTGTCCCAGTGGGATGCTGAAAAAGAATCATTTCACACGACTTCTACCATTTCATGCAGCCATACTAAAATGACTTATGACTTCAACAGAACAACCATAAAAATCTAGCCGTCTAAACCCCCAGCCAGATATATAATGGCTTACGGCATGGATGTGTTTCCACACCTTTGCAAAATAAAACAAAACAAAAAGACAGAATATGTTGTGAATACATCGCTGATTTGTGACAGCGCTCACATATGTTTCAGGGTTGTACCTCTGAAGTGTCTTGGCAGCGAGTTTGCAGATCTTCCAGTTGTTTCTGAACCTGCCACACTCTGTCTCCCATCTCCTCCTCTCGACTCTGAAATCAAAGAAATAAACAAATAGCAACAGAGTCGTTCCCTACGTATCATCCTAACATCACAACTCAAGTATGTCAGACGATTTAAGACTCCCACACACATGCAACCTACTAATTTTTGGTTTTCCAGACAGATAAAGGGGAGCTTTTGCGCTCTGTCTATTTTTTTTCCAAGAAAAGACAAAATAGAAAGAATGAATGGATTTAAGGAAAGTTCAAAGAGGTTAACAGACCATTAGCTCAACTGTTTTACCAGACTCAATTTAACATCACTTTTACCATCTAATTTAGAGATATGAGACTTTTTTCCCTCCACTGACTAAAGGTGTGTAACTGCTGTGGTTCAATAGGTGTACATCATCTTTAAAACTCATTCAAGCCTCAAAGAATGAATGTTTTAAGCTTAAACTGCAATAATACCTGTATAACCTGCTCATATTTCTGAACAGTTCTTTGCAAATCATCCTCCTTCTGGGAAATCACCTTCTTCAGCTGACTGGCTTCATCACGATGACTATGGATGAGCTCCGTTTCTACAGCCTGGGCTTTGGCTGTGAGGATTAAAAACAGACAGAATTAGTGCCTTAGTGGTCCTCTATAGAACCAATTATAGAATTTTAAAAATAGTCGTCTTGTTACAGTCCTCCCAAAGTACGGTTGTACAGGAACATCAATCAAGTACATGGATTTGTTTTTGTTTTTGCTATTTTTAGAGCACCAAGTTACAATAAAATACAGTGAAACTTTGTTTATCGTGGGGGTTACGTTCCAAAAAGAACCCGCGATTGGCAAAATCCACGAAGTAGTCAGAAGTATTTTTTACAGCACTAAAGAACGAAACCAAAGATGAAAACCTGTTTTCAGTCCCAAGCATAAGAAATAAAAATATATTTTTTTCTTACAAATAACTATGATAGTTTTAGAAATACTGTAAAATAATAATTTTAATAATCAAACTACGCTGTTGGACACATTGTGACTTGCGTGTATTTCACAGTTCCTCTGACTACTGCTGGAGCGTCTGTTTTTTTTCTAAGGCCGTGGTGCAGGTGTGTTTTCCGAGAGAAGAACATAGAATGGGTAGTTGTTGATGTTCATTTTTTTCTTCCAGGCAAGAATACTCTTATGAACAGACATGCCACCTTCGACTATATTATAGAACCGTATTGTAATGTGATTTTAGTTCAGGACACAAAACACAATGTGCGTTCATACACTGTAGAAAAGCATTACAAAAACTGCACTAAAAGGATCCGCGAGGTCGCGTAAGCTGAGGCGCTTTAAAGTGAGGGTTCACTATAATCTGACCACAACAGAAGAGCTGTTTGTTTTGTATTTCTTAACATAAATCTTGTCATTTCCATTGTTTTGTTCTCTCACCAATGGTCTCCTTCACAGATGTCTCGAGCTCCTTCTCCTTCAGTGCCATCTGTGTGTTGAACTCCCTCATTAACTGCTTTAGAGCAGAGTTGTGCTTCATTTCTGCATCTTCCAGCTCCAGTCTAAGTACAAATGAACATATAAGGCATGGAAAATATTTCCATACAGGAACATCACAGTAACTTCACATCTACAAATGTCAAATTTGTTTCTTTAACATTTACACATCCTTGACATGAACTTACTTCATCTTTTTTTCACTCTCCTCCTGCAGCTCTTTCTTCACGCACTCCAGGTCATGCTCATGCTCCTTCCTTAGCGAGCGCAAATCTTTCTGTAAACTTGTAAAGTCCTTCTGTATTTTTTCCTTTTCATTTTTCATCTGGCTCAATTTATGTTTGAGTGTTTCCAAAGACTTATCATGTTCCACCTCCTGTAATGGAGAGTGATTTCCCATCACACTCGTGGTTTGCTGCATGCTGCTACATTCCACCTTCACCTCGGTTTCTGATGAGTTCTGGACAGTCTTCGTATCTGCCTGATGCTGACTGATCTGAACATTCTTCTCGCGGATTTCCTCTTTCAGATTATTTATTTCTGCAAGGTGGTTTTCATTCTGCTCCTCTGCTTCTTTTAGCTTTGCCTGGACTTCGTGCAGTGCTGATGAAGCAGTTTCTTTGAGCTCAGCGTCTCTCTGAAGTGACATCAGCTTGTTTTCATACGTGACTCTCAGCTCCTCTAAAGACCTCTCTTTCTCAAGCTTTTCATTACTCAGACTCTCTTCGAGTTTTTTCTCCTGCTCTTCTGTAGCCTTGACGAGAGCTTCTTCCAGACTTCTTGTTTTCTCTTCTAATCCTTCTATTTGTTTTTTGACAGAAGTTTTGTCGCTCTTCTTTTCCTCCAGGCTGCCCTGAAGAGCCTTAATCGCCTGCTCTTTTTCCTCCAGCTGTGTAGTCAGCTGTTTCTTAATCTGACTAATTTTCTGCTCGGCCTTCTTCTTCAGCTCGGATACTTTCCGAGCACTCTCTGCAGATAACCTCTCCTCCGTTTCTTTCAGACTCTCCTCCTTGCTCTTGATAATATCCATCTTCATTTGTTCAAACTCCCCCTTTTGACTCTCAAGCATGTCTTTACATTTTTGGTTTTCTTCCTCAAGCGAGCGCATCTTTTCTACCATCTCCTGCTCCAAATTGCCATTCTGAGTGCACTGCCTCTGGATCTGCTGCAGCTGCTCCACCAACTCCCTCTTTTCATTGTCCATGATTTCCTGTTTCTGTTTGAGGTCAGATGTGAGCTGATCGCACTCTTTTGTCTTTAAGGCCAACTGCTCCCGAAGCTCACCGATTTGATTGATGCAACCGTCGAGCTCCAGAGTAAGGTCACTGACTTTCTGCTCTTTTTCACTCAGCACCTGGTCCATCTCAGACTTGCTGATGGACTGATTGTCAATACTCGCAGACAACCTTTGCAGAGCTTCGTTCTTCGCGGAGATCTCGTTCTCCAGCGTATCCAGCCTCGTCTGCAGAGATTTAATAGTGTTCTCATCCTGGGTGAACTTTGTTTCTGCCTTCTTTACAGACTCAGACAGGCTGCTTCTGAGGGCATCTGCCTCCTCTGAATTGCACTTCTTTTCCTGCTCTAATCTCTCAATGCTCTCTTTCATCTGTTGTTTTTCCTTTCCATACTGCCGGTTCAGCTGATTTATGGCTTCCTCCTTGTCTTTTACGCTACATGCAAGCTGTTTTTTTAAGTCTGTGACAATGCTTTCCAAGTCAGCCACATGCAGCTCGTTTGTTTTCAAAGTTTCTGATGTGATTCTGTTTGCTTCACCCAGCTCTTCGATTTTCTGAATGTGTTCGTTGATGTGCTGAGAAAGACTCTCCTTCTCGTGTTTTAAGGCTTCAATGTGCTCCATGTGAACCTTTACCTGAGCAGTCATCTGTTCTAATGAAATGCATAGATTCTTATTCTCCTCAGTGTGCTGGCGAATATTCTCCTCCAAAGTGCAAATTCTACCTACTTTAGTAGGGAAAATGTTTCTGAGATGCCCTACATTTTCCTGACTACACTGTAGTCTATCATTTAGCTCCTTCATTTGACATTCTACTCGCTGTTGGAATTCATTAGAAGTGCACTCTAATTTAGACTGAACCTCCTGACAGTAATGATCCATTTTGTTGATGATCATGTTTAATTGCTGCTGGAACTCGGCTTCCTTGGCTTGTTGCTGAATGGAAGTTTCCTTAAACTTGCTCTCCAAGTCCTCGGTTTCCCGAAGCCTGGAACTTTTCAACACTTCAAACTGGTTTTCCGTTTCATTTAACTTCTCCGACAAAGTCTTTATGCTCTCCGTGCTTTCTTCCTCTGATGTCTTCAGCTTGTCTAGGAGAGCGTTTCTCTCATTCAGAGCCTGGTTTAGGTTTCTTTCTGCCGACTCCATTTTCTCCTTGAGCAACTCTTCACCCTGAGACAAACTTTCAAGTTTAATTGCTGCTTCGTTGAGTTCTTCTTGTAGCTTCTGCACAGTGGTTTCTCGGATTGCCAGGTCCTCCTTAATGTCTTTTAATTCACGTAATGCTTGTTCGTTCTCCTCTCTGCTTCTGTTAAGTTGCAGAGACACTTCCTCCAGTTCCTGACTCCTCTCCTGTAGTGTAAGTGCATGTTTCGCCGTTAGTTCTTCCTCTTGCTGTGCCAGCTTCTCCAGCCAATGACGCTCCAACTCCTCGACCTCGTGCTTCTGGGTGGCATGAAGTTTCTTCAGCTCTTCCTTGTGGTTGTCCTGCAGCTCTGACACGGTGCTAAGACCTTGGGAATTTTTCTGAGCCATTTCCACAATTTTCTCTTGAACTTGCTGCTCCTTCTGTTGAAGCTCCAGCTCTTTCTTGGCAAGCTCTTTCTTCATATTTTCTTCACTCTTCTGAAGCTTTTTCTTAAAGTTCTCCTGCATTTCTTTGGCCCTCTGCTTGAACTTTTCCATTTTTGCTTCCTGTGTTTTCAGCCTAGCTTCCATCTCAGTTGTAGTGTTTTTCAACTTCTGCTCATAGTCAGCCTTATGATCATCCAGCTGCCTCTTGAGACGAGTTTGCTCCTCCAAGTTTCTGTCTAGTTCCTCTTTAAATGTCGTCTCCTTCTCTGATAGTTCCTTTTTGGTTTCTTGTAACTGCTGTTCTACTTCTTGGAGCAACTTCTCTTTCTGCTGACAATCACTGCTTGCTACATCCAGCTGATGCTTCAAATCCACCAGCTCTCTCCTACACTGATCCAGAACCTCTGTGAGCTTACTAGACTCTGTGTTAGATGTTTTTAGGCTCTCATTTTCTTGCTGAGCAAGTAATAAACTCTGCTGTAGATCTTCAAATTCTTTCACCTTGAGCTGTAAGTTTTTTGCAGTGCAATTTGAATCCTCTTGTAGTGTTTTTTCTTTCAGGACTAGTTGTTCAATTTCCTTTTCCTTTGCCTTCAGAACAATTTTTAGTGCATTGAGCTCCTGCTTCAGAGTTTTTTCTACACCTCCAAGTGACTTTTCATGGTCATGTTTGGCATTTTCAAGCTCAGCACTGTGCTTTGACATCTGATCTTGAACCTTTCGTTCATATTCCTCTTGAGCCATCCTTATAGTTTCCTCAGCTGCCACCAGCCTCTCCTCCAGAAGCTGTTTGTTATTCAAAACCTCTGAAAGTTCAGAGGAAAGTGCCTCTAATTCTGCCTGCTTTGCATCCAGTTTCTCTAAGGTCTTCTGGTTCATGTCTTCGACATGAGTTTGGAATTGCAGCTCTCTCTCTTTCAGAAGGGTCTCTAGCTCAACTTTGTGTTTTTCCTCGAATTCCTTGATAGTAGCATTATGCTCCTGGGTCAGAGTCTTCTTGTGCTTTTCCAGCTGCTCTAGATGTTTTTCTTCTATTGCAACAATTTGCTCTTTGTGTTGATTGCTTAGCTCTTCCAGCTGAGCAGACAGTTTATCAGAGGGACTGGATTCATTTGGTGGGACCTTGTCCACAGAGCTCTCCAGCTCCAAAATCCTCTGCAAACATATCACATAAAAGTAGTTACTTTAAAATGCATAATGGGAAAAGCAGAATATTTTCCAACAAGTCACTATAGAGCGATCAAATGCTTAAAAATTTTAGGGAGCAAACTTAACAATTTTTGATATTCTGAAACTTTACTTGTTTTTGAATCATAAAACAATCTGCCCTTGTGTTTTCCTGGCATCTTGTAAAATAAACAGATTAAATTAACTAATTAGTTAATTCAAGCTCAAGTTTTTAATTTCTTTTCGCTAGTAGTTAAGTGGTTTAACATTATCATGCTATTACATTTTTAGAAAATGAGTTATGAAAGTAAAACTCACTGTCTTTGCAGTCTCCAGCTCCAGCTGCATCTCTTTAATCTTATTGTCAGCTTCTGCTCTTATAGCCGTCTTCTGCAGCTCTGCATCCTCCAGAGCAAGAGTTGCTTGTTGCTCTCGTTCCTTTGAAATCTGTGCAAACTCGTCTCTGCATTGCTCCTGAACAGCAAATCCATTATGAACATAATTATGCAAGCCATTTTTGGTAGTTTCAATTCATACAACTACAACTATAACAATAACATAAAAGAACTTAAACAAACCACTGCTTTGCCGATTTTGTCTTTCAATTCCTTTTCTTTAGCAGCCAACTCTTCACTGTGTGTCTTTTCCAAATTGGCCACAGTTTCCTCTGATGATTTCTAATAATAGTGATTAAAAAGTTAAAATCCATACACAAAAGTACACAAAATGTCACATCTTATGTTGGTCTTTCACCAGAATGAAAAGTCTGATATAATTTAAATTCATATTTTAAGGTCAGCCTGCGTCATAAAAGCTGTAACATTATTGTGCCAATGATTCCTGTTTAAAGAAATGCTCTGTTTGTTAAGTTTCTGACCTTCATGATGGTGACAACTTCCTGTTTGACACGTGTGAGCTCCTGCTGAAGACTCTTCCTCTCTTCCTCACCGGCCCTTTCAACTTCTTTCACTCTCTCCTCCAGCTGAACCTGCAGCTGTTTCCTGGCCTCTTCTGCTCTCTGAGCTACGCCCAGAGCACGTTCAAGCTCCTCAAAAGCTTCGGGACATAAACAGAACACATCACCATCACGCTGTTTTCTTTTTCCCGCTCCCACACGGTTTCAGACTTTGACTGCCCTCACCTGATTTCTCAGCCTTTTCTTTCTGCTCCTGAAGTTCTTCTTTCTGAGAAGTAACCTGCTGGAGCCGGGAGCGCAGCTGTGCGATCTCCTCCTCTTTCATTTCCAACGTCTCGTGCATTTGCCGCTTTGTCTCGGCAATGACCATTCCCTATAAAAATTAATTCAGAAACAATTTAAAGTGTTTGGTTTCTTCACTTAACAAAATAATAAAAAAGGAAATTTCAAATCGAATGGAACAAAAGTTACATACCTTATCCTGCTCTAGTTGTTCAATAAGATTCTTAGCATCTCGCAGCTGAGTGATCAACTTAGTCTTTTCTGTTGTGTGCAGCTCCTTTGAACAGAAATATTTTGAAAGAAATCTACATTTAATATGTCACCATGTGAAACTTCTAATTTTTAAAATTTATTTTATGTTAATGTTTTTGGTTATTTAACAACAAAATAAGATTTTCTGCATCAGGATGCTTCCCCCACGTAGCTATTAACCCAACCCCAGCTAAATCAATAAATAAAGACAATTACAGCCCACTATTATAGCAGTGCTTTTGGAAATTATGACCCAGAAACCAGGAACAACTTTAATTCTTTTGATATTTCTAAATTATACCGTCCATAAAAAAGCTGTCTGAGGCAGGGGTTAAACTGTTATCACTATGCCGCTTAGGAGGACTAAATTTTCCAAAACAAAGTAAAGATTAAACATAAAAGTCACAGCAATCAAATCACATACAATGATGTTTTATTGCTATCTATTATTGCAGTGTCTTCACAGCAGCAAGCTGTCGCTATCACACGCTGCAAAACATCAGAGCAGCTATGGACAAGCTACTCGAGTAAAACATACCACTGAACCAAAATGTTTTGAGTTCAATGAAAACAATGGTTCAGTTCTGTCAAGCTGACATGACATGAACCCTCCTTCTGGAGCTTGGCCAGGGAATGTGGATGTTTGGACACTGAGAACCACAGCAATCCGCTGTGTCACAGAGATAATGGAGTCACATTATCAGTGAACCGTAACGACTCTGGCAGACATTTTGCAGCCCTTTAATTACCCTCAACACACTGCTCAGCCCCTCTACCCTCCCTCGTTTTAATCAAAACTTCTTCATAACTACAGTTTGCAGCATAATAAAAAATTCCACAGAGTGTTTATCTCAAAGAAAACACTGAAATATTAGGATAGGTCTTTTCAAAATACAATAAGGAAACACAACTTTTAAAATCATGCAGTATATGAACCAAACCTTCTAACTAAACGTCTTTCAATGAGATCTAACTGCACTGAATGCTGTAGCTGTAAAGTACAGTTTAAGCACCTTCATCTTCTCCAGCTCCTGTAGTCTCTCCTGCAGCTGCTCCTGCAGAGTTTCATTCTCACTGCCCAGCTGTGTGCTCCTCTCCTTGTGCGTCCGCATCACTTCTTTGCACTTCTGCAGCAGGTTTTCTTGCCTTTTCACCCTCTTCTGCAGAGCATCTAAAAGTTTGGTTGGATCACTGTTGCCCTCTCCTGTCCGGACAAAGAAAATGCACCAGTTAAAAAGAAAACTTACATTGAAAAAGACATTTAAAAGCTATGAAAGTATTTTTCTTGCCCTCTGTGCCTTCAGGTTCTACTCCTTGCTCCTTAATTGGACTTTGCACAGCGGACAAAGATTCCTGTGCAACCTCAGACTGAGGAACCTCACCCTCAGGGGGGAGCGAACCATCAGGGACCCCTTTGACTCGCCTCTTTAACAGGGCCACCTTTGTGAGAAAGGAAACAAGTTTTTTCTTTAATACTCAATGAATTTGTTTCCAATATTGGCATCGATGTCCTTGCAGATTTTAACTTGGGAGATGCAACTCTGTTTCAGACGGCTCGTTTGTAAACAACATGGGTACATGGTCAACAAACAACTTTCCATCTATGACTAGGATTTGGAAAGTTTAGATAAATGCTGAATCATGAAGTAGAATTGAGATATATTACAATATATTACAAAACAGAAAAATTGTTTGCTCCAGTGTTTTAAACAAACCTAGTCAAGCTTTTTAGTCACCATCCATGTGTTAAAGGGACAGTCACCTGTGTTTGGAGAACAGTGATCATTTGGTCCTTCTCCTCCAGGGTAGCATCAAACTCATCCTGAAGATGTTTCTTGGCTTGTTGGTCCATTTGAAGCTCCTACACAGTATTAAGTATACTTATAAGTACTACTTCATTAAATAAAAGACAGATGCTGACTTGTATACTGTAAAGCGTACGGACCTCACGGAGCTCTCCGATCCTGCGAAGAGATTTATCTTGACTCTGACTGAGGATGGCCTGAGTAGAAGAAAGAAAAAACAGGTAAGTTTTTAGAAAAGCATGAAAAAGAATGCATCTTGTACAGAATAAAAATCTGCAAACTTTTATTTTCCGGCTAAAGTTACCTGCGTTTTCTCCTTTTCTCGTTGTACTGTTCGATATGCAGTAACCAGCTGCACACACACACACACACAAAGAAAATCATCACTTTTTTAGTTTTTCACTAAACAATTTGTCAATCGTCTTCTTCTTGGGGGCCTTATCTTCTTAAGTGTCTCACCTCTGAGTACTTTCCTCTGTACTTCCCCAGGCTCCTCTCCACTTGAAGCAGTCGGTGCAGCAGCTGTTCCTTAGAAAGGGACTCTGCACTTCCTGAAGGCTCCTCGGCTTCGCTCTCAATATCTGATGGTGGATCGTATGCCGGAGCCCCGGACGACTCGCTTTCTCCCAAAGGCGTCAGCGACTCGCGTGATGAGCTTCGAACCAGGTTTTCTTTCGACGACGTGCGGAAAAGGTTCTCTGCTCGACTTGCGCCAACACGAATCAGCGACTCCATGGAAGGAACTTTCAGCTGAAGTTTCTGTGCAAACGACTGGGACTCCTCTCTCTGCTGTAAGCATAAAACATGATTCTTGTAAATGTGAGACATTAAAGGCTCACAGAGGATGTGTTAAACATACTTGAGGAGAAGCAGTTCCGTCCCCATTGATGCTGCCTCTGGGGGACCTTGCAGGTCCTTTGGGGGTGCTCTGCTGAATAAAAACACTCTATGAGACAAAGAAAAGCTGTGCTGATGAACCTGTCCTGTGCCAGTTAGTCATCCACACCCAGCATGGCACTCCCTGATTTCTCTGGAGGGAGCAATATTAGTATTGCTGGGAGCAATGCAGGGGCGATGGGTACCCTCATGCAAATTGGAAAAACAGAGGGGTTAAATACATAACAGAAGGCATCTCTATTAAAAAACAAACAAAACGGGTTAAAACGTTACTCTAGAGAACAGCCATGAGGTCGGGACAGACAGACAGATACAATCAAGCAGCACAGCTGGTTTTGGAATTAAAGATGCTGTGTGAAGCTGTGTTACAAGAAGTTGGACAATTAAATTAGGTCAACATTTAGCCGTTGGCTTGGTTTAGTTGAAATTTTCTCAACAGGATCAGAGAAAGACAGTCTTCTCCTCACGTGTCCAGCTCCAAGTTCCTCTTTCCTCCAAGTTACAGAGTAAATCATGAACTCGTGTTAACTTTGAATTTATTTCCTGAGGAACAGTCATTACTCCTGCTTGACATTTTAAAGACACACAGAAACACAATTTCTCCTGCTCAGTTTTATTGTCCCAGGCCGACAAATCACAAGGGCAGAGATTTGCAGAAAAAAAAAAAGTCTTCCCAGCTTGTTAACCTTTTGAGAAGGTTTGAATTACCAGGAATCAAAAGGTACAATGTGGAATTTTGGTTCAGTAGATAAATAAAATCGTTTTTATGAGCAATACAACAAAAATCTTTTCATTTCATACTAAAAGCTTCTCTTTAGAAAAAGCTTAAACCAAACTATATGCAAAATGTGATTTAAAACAAGGCAACAATAAAAACTCTTTTCTTAAAAACAAAACCACGACAGGCTACGTCTAACAACTAAATTGATTATATAACCTTCCCATATTAGATTTTATTTAGTTTTTTGATTTCTGATCATTTACTACTTGATCCTAACACTTGCTTTGTTGATTGTATATTTATGCTCAAGTTCAAAACTATAAAAAGTAATGCAGAACACCAACAGTATTGTCTATTTCTCCAGTATAAGCTCAAACACGAAAACACTACATTAAAAGGAGAAACTAAATTTTAAGCAGTTTTAAATCCAGTACTGTGATTCAGAGATATAAAACAAGACAAGAAAACCAAGTTTCTACGGTAGAACCTACAACAAACTGAAAGAAAAAACAACTTTACTAAAATGATTGATGGGATTTATGTAAAAAGAAATCATTCTTCCACATTATGTGAGGACATAATGTCTGAACATGACAATGAGATGAACTTGGTATGTTTGTAGTTAAAGTATTTCCAAGAAAAAAACGTGAGACCTGTTGTGTTCATCTCTGCTGGAAAACTCTTCAGAGTGTAGACTTAAAAGTACACCTGCCACCATACAAATACACTACAGCTGACCTGTTGTGTGTAGTGCAGCATTATTGACTGTGTTTAACCCAATAAAATAAACAGACACAAAGAGAGACACAACTACATCTGGTCAGCGCAGCTAACAATTTCTGGGACTGAAATATCATTTAATTAAATTATTTCAAAGTTAGAAATAAGTAACTACATTAGGCAGATAAGATCAAAAAATGCCACAATAAAATAAATGAGATTCTTGTCATCATCTCAAAGCTGAAACTCAAAAAAAAAAAAAAGGTGTTAAAGAAAACCTAATGTCTTTTGAACTTTTCTCTCACAATGCCCACTTACAATTAATTACAAGCCACTTAAACATAAGAAATTCATGTTTCTGACAAGTGATGTTAGGGATCAGTAATTACATGTTGCATCAAACTTGCTTTACGTATTTAGTACCAGTCAAATGTGCCGAACTCATCAAAATATTTATTTTGGATGTTCAAATGTTTAACTGATACCTTTCAATGAGTTAAATAGAAATGGACTTGATTTGTGTAAACTGTTGTAGCGCATACGGTTTCATTTTGTGAAGAAATGTGTTGTGTACTATAAACAAATGTTGATTAAGTTGTACAAGTGTTTTATGCTTTATTCACAAAGACCGAAAGGCATATTGTCAAGTTTTTTTTTTAAAGCTGCAAGGGTATTTACAAAGCTGTTCTGGTCTGTTTGTTTAATTGGAGAAGTTTACAATAAACCTAACATTTACACTTCTCTAAAGACTAAACTAGAGCCCTATGATTTCTGCAATGTGGAAAACGCTGAATTAACCAAACAAAATGGAATCCAGTATAAAACATAGAGTCTCACAGAATTCACTCATGGCAAATCTGGCAAAGTATTTTGGTTATACTCCCGTGGGGTGAGGTCTCCTCTCGATAGACACACAAAAAAAGTCAGAAGTGGCAAAGAGGCTCACAGAAAAGCCAATGTCCTTCAAAAATATGAAGCTTAGCGCAAAGTTTAGGGCAGCTAATTTTATGAATCTGTAGAACCTTTCTGTAAGTTTTGCCAGAACATGATCGGTTGGACACATAATACATGAGATGAACACTTCCGGCCAAAGACTCACATCAGAGACAGGAAGAAGCAACAATCTAGCATGAGCCAGATGCCAGGATAAGTTTATCCAAGTTGTTGTTGCAGTGTGTGTGGAATCAGATATTCCTTTAGAAAAACTGAAAAGCTTCACTGGTTTTGATAAAACACTAAACATAGAGGGACTCTGCTGTTCAGTAGGCAAGTGTGCACAAAATATTACTCTTTCTTTAAGAGACATATTTAATGCTAAGTTCAACTTTAAGCATTTTTATTTTACTTTTTAAACGTGAGATTCTATGTTTTACACATAAAGTTTTTGTTCTAAAAAAAAAAAGAAAATATTTCTACATACCTTGTAATGCATGTAATGTTCTGTTTGACTACAGCAATTTATTACATTTGTGAACGTGATACAACAGCCATTAAATGTTATATTTTGTGGCTATTCATTTGTTAAACTATTTTCCAGTCACTTTAAAATTACACACTTTTTAGGTTAATAAACATGGTTAGGATGAAAATGTGGAGTTCGGATTAAAAAAATTTAAATAAAACTGAATTTGGGAAAAAAATAAAACAGATTTCATAGGGCCCTAACTGAACTTGTGCAACTCTCCAAATAAACATACATGTTGGGAGAAAGGACAAAGGCCACCGGGCAACATAACAGGATCTTAAGGTCAATAAAGCAAGCAACTATGACTACCCAGTTCTTTGACAGGCTTGATAGCAAAGGTGGGACAAAAAAACAACACAGGGCGAAAAGCACAGAATTGATCTCACAATCTACACCACATCTTCAGATAGATGCAGGAATAGCCTACATTTGAGATGCCTTCTTCAATCCGATGCAAACAGGAGACAGATCAGGACACAAGCTGTCCCTACTTGGGCCACAGTCCTCTACAGATTCCCCAAAACGCGCAGAAGATGGGAGGAAGGAACGGGACAGGAGGAGGAGGAGGAAAACGAGGAGGACGGGGAAGAAGAGGCAGGAAGTGAGGACAAACTCACCACACTGGCTACCTGGGCCGTTTTGGGTCGATTTGAATGGTCCAGAGCAAAGATAGTATACTCAGAGAGAAAAGCGGGCTCTGCTATCATCCCAGCCAGCATCTGACCCCGTCAGTGCAAGTGACAGGGTGAAAGGTGGGGAAAAGGAGAGGGACACAGAGAGCAATGAGAAAAAAACAACACCATGAGAGTGAAATAGCGCTGAAAGGGAGAGTGCAGAGTGTCAAACCAGCCTGTTCAGGGCTCGGCTGGGGAACGGAGATGGATGAAGAAGAATAGGTATAAAGTGAGAAGGAGAGACAAAACATGAAATGGAAGAAAGATAAGAAAAGCTGAAAAAGTGAAACACTTATTTAACATCAATGATATGAAAAACAGTTTGACATCTTATCTAGCTTTTGTGATTTAAAAATACGGCTCAAATCTGCTTCCATTAATCAAATAAACACTCTCAAAAGTGAATATGTCAAAGTGTTTCACATTTGTGGAATGGAAAAATAGATGCTGCAATGTCAGCAGAAATTTGAATACTGAAAGTATGAGTATGATAATGTCTGTATTTAAACAAAAAAATTATAAACCCAAAACTGTAAACACCCATTTTCAAGTTGTAGAACAGACGCTCTAAAAATCTGCTTTGTCATCTTACAGTCATGGTCCGTACGTCTATGCATCTTCAAGTCTCACTGATTTATTAAGGAACAACTGTACAAACTTGCCCATATCCACAGAGCACATCATTTAGTCACTGATGACAAAAAAAAACTCTGAAAGGATGCATTAATTATTCATACACATGCTGAAATACAGGCCTTTGCATTGTTACTGATAAAAATCATTTTTCCCTGAGCTCTTCCAGATTTATTTAAAAACCTAATGCTGTTTCATGCCATTATTAACAAAAGTCATACACTTAGTTAAACGACATTTTTAAAATAAACAACGGTGTAAAATAAATGGAAATAAATAATCAAAATGCCTATTTATCTGCAACATCACCATGTTATCCTGGTCCATATGTTGTGATGATGCTTACAACCTTGCAAAAAAGGCAACAAAATAGAATTTAAAATACTCTGGAGTCATATCCTGTTTCAATTTTTATTAACTTAATGCCAAAGTTAAAGAAAATTAACAAGTTGCACACCTATAGTTATTTTAGGTCTCTTTCTTCCCTTCACACAGAAATCATTAAGCCCTGCAGTGTTATTGGGTGAATCATAACATGTGAATTGTTTTTCTTTTCGAGTATTGGGAGAAGTATTAATCTGGGTAGAAACTGTGTATGCAGGGAGGTGCAGGATGCAGTTTGAACAAGCACACATACAACAGCTTTACTGCACACAAATATAAATCTACTATAAACTCACCTCTCTGTCACTAGGAGAGGGCAGCCCATCCTGATGAAAGGGTGGGGTTTGGCTGCTGCGCCGTTCTCCACTGCCCATCTAATAAAATACATTAATATGCAATAACATATTATTTGTGATAAAGGAAAAATAATAATCCAAAATTAGTTACAGTTATAATAACTATGTTCTTCTTCCTTCTTTATATATAAAACTTAACATCCTGACTGACAGTTGACAGATCTTTTTAATACTGCTGTTTAGCTTTTGTGGTTGTAATTTTACTTGATATTCCATGAATCACTCGACAGATTTCACTGAAACTTTCAGGAAGTAGTCTATGTGTGTAGATCTTCAACTGAGCCAAACAGAGACGTGTCAAATGGAGCTGACGGATGACTTTCACTTGTAATCAAAACAAAGTCACGCCCATGGTGTCAACATGCTCCAAGAGATGTCCAACAGCAGGTACTCTGAGTCAGACGAATTTCATATTTCCTTTCAGGTTGACGTCTTTATCTGCCTGGGACAACGAGAATTACCAGTTCCAGCTCTTTTCTGACTCAATTTTAGCATGGTGCTAATCCCTACAAGCCATTTTAAGGAAAGCAAAGTTGACATTATTTTAATGACACATTGCCAAACATTCATTTTAAATCATGACCTACACTTCGGGGACACGACAGTTTAGTGGGCAGGCATCCATCCAGCTTAAACAGATTTTAGCTTCGTGGGCTAGTCTGAGCATCACAGAAACAAACCTGGGCCTGCTGGGCTGACTGCGCATTTCTCTGCGGCGACTGCTCTTCGTTTATCTTCTGCTTCAGTTTTTTAAACATCTTGTCCCGCCGACGTAGCTAACAGCCGGACAGAAGACGTCTACAATCCGTCGGAGAAATATTTGGTTTTACAGTCCCAACTTCCTGTCGCCCAGGGCCAAGACTTCCTTGCTCGCTGGTGTTTTCCCAGCAGGTGACGAGACGCTCTGCGCATGTGCGGCCAACGTGGAGGAAAACTGAAACGTCAGAGTTAAAGAGCCAGATTTGGATTAAATTGCCCACAGCGCCCTCTATAGGAAACAAAGAGAAGCTCAGTATCGCTATTGCATTGAACAGAAGATGGCACTGGTTAAGCAGGATTTTAGTGTAATTTTTATATCAGATTTTTAGGATTGAAAATAATTTTCCTACAAGAAAAAGAAGTATTCGGTCTTTAAATTATTTTAGCAGCAATCACAGTAACTGAAAGTAGACCACAAGAAATTTGCAATGGCTCACAGTGCAGCCACCTTTGCAGATTCCTGTGAAGTAATTAATGTGTTTTTACTGCTACACCTTCACCTGTGCCAGTTTTCCAAGTTCAGCGTTGTTAAACTTTCCCCAAAGTTTGTACCAGTAGATGTCAAAATACTGTTGCTTTCCTTTTGCATGTTTTTTTTCTTCTTACATCAATTGCTGTTGAAGTACAAGTATTTTCCCAAAGAAAAACCATGCTGTCATGATAGAGCTGTTTTCTAAACAAACTGCCTAATTCTTTCATATAAACATACAAGCATGTTCTAATTTTAGTATACTAAACAAATGAATCAATGAATTCTGCAGCAAAACCTTTTTAACGGGTTGATATTATGTTTAATGTGCTTTCACTTCCTGCTGCAGATGAAGTATTTGGTTTATAAAAGTTTAATGACTGCAGGATTGTAGGATTGAATTTGTCTTTACAGCAGCATTTACATGCAACGCATTAAACACATGTCAAAGTGCTTTTTGTAGTGAAGCTTGAGCACTTTGATTGGTCAAACAAATCTCATATTGATGTGTTTCTAAAAATAGAATAATGTGTGTTTGCTCTTCAACTGAGTCATAGTGTTCTTAGGTAATATAATAAATACAGCAATAGGCAGATAAGTTGATGGAGAAGATCACATTGAAGGCATGAGTCACAGTTTAAACATGTGGTATATTCCCTCCTTTGGGGTCTGGCCTTGTGCAGATCTCTGAGTCAGATTTGTATCTCTTTTTTGCAAGTGGTAAATCTTGTCATTTTAAGCCAAAAAGCCATTAAATAGATTTACATTTTTTCAGCATTCTGACTTGGATTCAGCAGGGTGACTCAGCAGTCAACCACCGGAGATCAGGGTTGATCTCAGATAATATAGTGAGCCCAAACGATGGGTGGTTAATGGCAAAGTGAAGCTGCTCCCGGTATTCCACGCAGCACCCGGAGGGATTCTGCTCAGAGGGATTTGAAGGCAAATGAAGGGAATCTGCCGCTGAAACTCTACAAGAAGTGTTTTTCTTTATGGTCCATCAAACACTGTGTTTTTCTACATTTAGTTTCTCTGCCAAAAAGTGATTAGGCCCATCACCTGACCAATGTACAGAAATTTCTGCCTGAAAGGACAAAAAAGTAAACATATTCTAATTTATATATTGTTTTCTTTAAATATGTTGCTTCCTTTGGGGTTTTAATTTTTTTATATTAATGTTCCAGTTTGTTTTTAAAAAAGAAGCCAAGAATAAGCTGTTCAACAAGTTTGAAACTTTAAGTTTAAGTTCATTTTACTCAATCTATTTGAATTCAATGAATCAATTTTTTTAAGTTTCACATCATGTTTGATTGGTACAAAGTTAACATGTTTAACTTTTGTGACGTAAAACAATGACAGCAGAAGTTACTAATTATTGAGTGTTATCAACATTAAATCATCTTGTCTTGTACTTATTCTTTTTAGTTGTATTAACTAATTTTTCAAAGTTCTGTTGGCTTAGATCGTTAAGTCTGAAACAACTGAAATATGCTTTTACAAACTTGCCCTGTTTTTGTTTTCCTTTTGCTACCTTTAGCTTTTAGTAACTGTTCACTGAAATCCACATTCATATCCCAGGCTCAGCTTGTAACATAATGTGCCTTTTAAACTGTTTCTAAGCCGATGGGCGTTAGAGAACAGATCCCTGGGAAAAGCACAGCTACAAAGCAAGCCCTAACATTCTGAGTTTATCATAATGACTTTTGGCAATTATTAGGTGCTTAAGTACAAAAGTGATTAGGCCTGAACTTTGCTCAATGCCCAGCTGCCTAAAACTACTTTAAACATAATTGTCTCTCTGGAGGAAACAGCACTGATTAAAAATGTATACCCATCATCCCTGAGTTGGTTCTTTTTCTTCCCTTTTCCCCAATTTCCCAAGAAAAAAATCTCAATGCAGATCAAAATTTGACCATGCCTTTAGTTCCTGCCTAAGGGGAGGTCAGGTGGCCTCTGGAGCTGTTTTAAAGCTCCTCTTCATTTCTTCCTCCATAATATTCTATAAAATAAATCATCATTTTCTACAAAAACCAAATCAGAGATTAAAGGTTTACCAATATGTAAATTACCTACCATTATTTTCCCACTGGTTTATGCACAACCAAAGGTCAATTGGCTTGTTCATAATGTTGTTGTTGTTTTTATTAACTCTTTTGAACAGTCATTCATGAAGAAAAGCCAAACTGACTGGGTCTTGCAGTTTTCCAGCTCCCCTGGTGTCATCATCTGGTTGTTTTGTGCTCATGCATCCTGTCACAACAAAGGTGTGCCAACTCTATGATCCTGGGTCTGAGTTTGTCATCAGCATGTGGATTAGATCTGCACACCTATCTAATGTAATGATACACTGTTTTTATCGATCATCTGGGTAATACGCCAGGAAGGTTGGAAAGATAATGTTGAGACCAATAAGACAAACATAAGTACTTCTAAACATTTTATTTTGTTGCATTTTATGTGTTGTCAATATTATCAGACAGGAGCAGGGTCACAAGGGAACTGGCCCCTATCTCCAGCAGTCAGGAGAGACAGGGGACACGTTGCAGGTCCATCACAGGGACACAAAGAGACAAACCTTCACACTCTCACTCACACCTAGGGACAATTTAGAGCTACAGATGAACCTAACATTCATGAGGTTTTTTTTTGTTTGTCAGAGGAAGACAAAGAACATGAGAAAACCCACCAGTGTTCTGGGAGAAGCTGCGCCCCCCCCCCCCCCCCCCCCCCCCGGGCCGAGGGGGACAGCTCTACCGGCTGCACAGCCATGAAAGCTCTGTGCAAAGAACTGGCACAAAACTCACCTCTCCAGATATATGAACATACCCCACCAGGACAGCACAGTGATTGTGACCTCGCTCCATTTAGCTGAGCAAATGAGCCCTGACGTTGTTCCAGATTGTACAATTGTCTCAGCAGGTTGTTTTCCACAAAAAAAAATAAAAAATAAAATCAAGTACAGATGTTGCTTTTTAGACGTTAAATGCGATTCTGGGATGTAGTGACTCCGTGGTGTAATGTTAAAACTGTATATTGGCTCAGCGCAACACCTGCAGCCAACAAACACTCACTGTACATTTGGAGACCTAATTGGCTAATTAGATTCAGGTGTTCAGATCGGTAAATCAGCAGGAAATCAGTGAGGAATCATGGCAAACAGGGAGACACAGCAAGTTATAGAAAAAGCTTCAATTAAACAGTACAAGTTGTTTCTTAAAAGCTTGTCTTTAACCTCAACAGGACAACATAAGACATTAAAAAAAGACAACTGAAACTGATTTTGTAGTGAAACTAAACCTGCCCCTAAAGGGCAAAAAAGATCACCCATGTTGCCTTTTAATGTGCTTTTATTGCACTATGTTGTGAGAATCATGTTAGCTTTTTTTATAGGAATATAAAAAGGTGTTGATGTCTCAGAGAGAGTGACTACGTGTCGAGTTTGATACACTTTCAAGGTTTTTGTTTTCCAACAAAAGGCTTGTGCAGCCAGAGTTAGCAGCTCATCTGTTGCTAATAACATGATTAGACATCAGTCTTGATGATGAGATAAAAGTTGCATGTTTAGTGTCACGATGTATTCTTCCTGCACAGGTGGGACGATCTGTGGATCTTCCCTATATGATTATCATGCCAGCGGTGATAAAAAGCTGCTCTGTGGCCAAGGATAAGAGCATCCCTGCTGTTAACTTTGATACCTCCCTGTTGGAGCGCCTGAAAGCACAACAAAAACCAGCCCAGCCATTAGAAAAACAACAAAAATGAAACAGTAATCTGATTATGTCCAATAGAGTCAAAAATGGCATCAGTCAGTGAAGTAAAATACTCAAACTCCTTCTCAGAGTGAACATAAAATTCCCATTTTGTCTGTGTTTACATCAGACTAAAGCATTGTGGGTTTGCTTGTGTTCTTGTGGTTGTATCATTATTGTAATCTTTACACTCTAATGCAGAAAAAAGCATAGTTTGGCTCTCTGACTGCTAGCCAGTAAAGCACATTTCAGACTGGATAAGAGCCACAATTAGCAGTAATAACCAAAAAGACTGTTCATTATTTTAAAATGTTATCAGTGTTTCTCATAAAGCCCCAGTCCACATCTGACAAAGTAATTTTCATCCAAGTTTAAGAAAGTAAAATTCAGGGAAAAATAAAAACAAGATACTTACAACATTTTGGTTTTTACTCAAAATATACCTTTCACCACTGCCTACTAGAAGAGTGGGTACATTCCTGGCTTGACAATACGTTATGTTGCTCTGGTATCTTTACCAGCCACTGTTGAAGGCAATAATGTCTTTGCATGTGTCTGTGTGTTCATTTGTGTGTAGATATAGCAAGATATCTCATGAAACACTTTAATAAAACTATCAGCTATTTTTCCCTAACAAACACATAAATGAATATAACTCAGCCAATTTCACAAAATTTGAGACAAGATTTGGTGTGATAGTAGCTGAGAGTTACCAACAACACATCTGAGCTCAAACAGACCATTAACTATTGGAGTCTGATTCTCATGAACCACAGGACAAATTTTAATACAATTTTCAACAATGTCTACTACCGATTCACTTTTGGAATTAACCCAATTCAACACAGCCACTGAAAACACAAACAAGACTATCAATTAAGACAGTTTTACAGATATCAAACTGTGGTAGTGACTGAGAGTCATGCCTAACCCTACTCATAGGGCTCATTACCATTAAGAGCTAGTCATCTTTGTTTGTCTATTAGCATTATAGCTCATGAACCACAGAATGAATTATAGTGAGGTAAAAGAACAAGAGTATTTAACCTGAACAAAGTGCAGCCAATTATAAAAAGGTGTTTATGAGCTTTTAATAGCAGGTGTGTGACATTATTTGTGTGTATTTTACAGTGCAGTAACTGGGATCACACCTCAATTAAAAAAGCTGAGGGGAAGTTTTTAGACAGATGGACCTTACAGAAAGAGAGAACCTAGGCAGCTGTCATGTTGATAAATGAGCTGTGGGAAGAAACAAATTTCTCCCGCTAATGCTCAAAGTCTCAGCGGGTCCATGCTGATTCAGCTGATTTACTTTAAAGGAACCCAGTTTATGAAATGTTCAATCATTTCATAAAAAAATGATTTCTGATCATTTTTGCTGTTACATTTGCTTGATTGACTTTTTTGTAGCTATTTCTGCATGTTTTTTTTATCAGAAAAATAGGAATAAAGGATAAAAAGGAGAGCTGCAGCATGTATTGACTTCATTGTGCTCAGTCACACAAAAACTTGCTTTTGTAAATTACTTCTAAACCAACAGTGAGATGTTAAACATGTGTGTCCAGAATATACAGTACAAAGATTTGCAACAAGAGTTTGCAAGTGCCACCAACATGAGTGTGTTTCAGGAAGATAAGGGTCTAAAATAAGCTTATCCACTGTGATAGGCTCCCTGTGTCTGTTATCTGTTGACACTTTTTAAATGATTATCATCATATTAGAACTCACAATATATTCGGCTAAAATACACTGAAATGCTTCCCTTCTGCTGATGCATTTAGCTAGTTAGAAAGTTGATATATGTGAATTTGTCAACCCTTCCCTCCGGCTGCTCGTGAGATCTGTGAGCTGCTGTGAGCCTGAACAGGTCTGAAAGGTACAATAATGCAGCAGAGCTGCCACAGAACTACAGCAGTCTGCAGCTCTGAGGACCGCCTCCAGGTTCTAACTGGGCTGCTGTCCAGAGTGCCTCATCGAGACAAATACGCTTCAGGATCCTCTTGAAAGGCTGCGATTTGAGGACACATAAAAAGCTTGTCTCGCTGTGGAGAACGCTGTAAACAAATATGTTGCATAAAGATGTGCAACGGGAGCGTTTGTTTTTCTTTTTTCTTCTTGCTGTTCTTCTGTATGTAACATGAGTAAAATGTCTGTGGGGCTTGAAAGCTCACAGTTTAAAACAAACGGAGATGAAAACAGTGAAGTGCCTGAAAGGTCTCATGTATTTATTTATCATATCAATATTGGGTCCATAAAAAATAACTCAGAGCAGGAAATATGATGAAAGAGGAGTCCAAAGTTTAGTTGCATCTGTTTCAGTACGGTTAATTTAGTTTTTTAAACATACTTCCATTTCTGTGGCAAGAACCAAAACAACTTCACTTTTTCACAAACACGTTTCTGTTTAGCAAGAAATCTCTGGATTGGAAAATAACATGTTGTTGAACAAGACTCACCTGAATCCACAGCTGAGAAGCTGAGTATGGCCAAACAAATGCATTTCTGTTGCAAACTAAGAACACCCTTAAGCTTTTTCTTCCTCCAAAATAATTTAATTTTCATGGTTTCCTATGAGAACTGTTGTTGTGAAGCTGTGAATCTAATAATATTCTGGATGATAAAACCCCATCTCAGTGGGAAGATTCAGGGACTGGCTTTCATTTCATGCAAAAAATAAATAAATAGAAGAGCAAAAACAAACTGAGGAACTCAAATTTCTGTCAGTTTTAAAGTAAGAAGTCACAGCAGTGAAACAAATCAAAAGCTTTTAAAACACTGAAGGCCAGATTCTTTTGAACCTGTGTAAAAAAACCACAAAGGTGAGGTTTATGTAAAAAAACATTTAATGTTTGCATGTTTTTAATCAAATGCCAAAATGATTGATGTCACCATACGTTCTCAATTATCTGAAGCTAATTTACCTCAGTGGGTTGCAGGAAAACACCCCACTCCCATTTCATTTCTTTTTATAAATTAATGGATGCTTGTCCTCTCCTGTCCCCTCATCATTATTCCCTGCAGGAGTCCTTATTCCTGCACTCTGAAGGATTGTCTCCTCTCCGTCTTCCTCATGTGTCCTTAGTAATTCTGATAAGTGACCAGTTAGGGTGTGTGTAACCGCAGAATGCACTTAAGCCTGTTTCTCACTGGGCTGTTCCTGTTGGTGATTAGCAGGAGATGCCAAATGGCATCATTGAGTTTAGACGTGTACATTGTTAACCCTGAATAAACTGCAACATTCCTGAACATGACTTCAGAAAGACTGACATGTCAGAGTTATTACCATTGTTTAATCCTTCTATATCTTATTGCTGTTGTTTTTTTTTTGTGGTTTTTGTTTTTGGTGTTTTTCCTTAGCTGAACAGAAACAGAAACTATTGTGTGGCCTGGACGTATCAGATGTCACATTTTACAGAAGTGTAAAATTAAATCATTTAATTATTGTCATCATATATCATAAAAGAAAAAGATGAGTGCGTAACGTATTTTACCCTAAAATTATTCTGAATTGAAGCTTAACTATTTGACTTTGAAACCCTCTCACTACTGTTTAGTGACATTTCCTTACATTTGATTACAGCTTTTGTAGCATGGATCATAATTTATCTCCAGCACACACAATGAATTATACGGCAGGTGAACGAAATTTCGAAAAATTCAAGCGAAGGGAAGACAGTTCTAAAATGTGCTACAGCTGCTTTGTTCATTTGTGTGAGTTTAAGTGCAAAAATCAGAGTGATTAAAATGAAGTGTTTTCATCTTAACATGTGCATCAGTGGTTAATGTCCATGCCGTCAAAAACTGTAAGCTTTGCCCATGCTGGGGCTTTTTTCTCCCACAACTTGGAAACTCTACATGGCCTGGAGGTACGAATGAGCATCTGTTGGAAAACTGAAGCTAGAGACAATTTTCCCAGATCCATGCTAGTGCATCTGGAGCATGACCCAAAGAAGAAATTATTGCGTGGAGAGAATGAAAAGAACTACAAACAAAGAAAACGGTCTTTTTTTTTTTACTTTACATCCACTTATTGTCTTGCTGCTTTCTCACCAACATCTGTGATAGCTAATATAAAAAAATAAAAAAGAATACAGAGGTTTGATAAATTAGACCTCAAAGCGAATTACCACAAAGAGCCTGAGCTCTGATTAAATAAAGTAATACATCTCCTGTCCAAGCCACTGACTCTTCTTCTCATTGAGGTCTTCTACCATTACATCTCTGTCCTACATTTCAGGTAAAGATCAGCTTTGACAAGGACGCACTGTGGAGCAGAGATAATTGTGCTGAGCGTGCCCTTGTTCTGCACTCAGCCTTGATATTTGGAAGACAATTAACCAGATTAGAAAGTCTAATCAATACAGCCACCTTGTTCCCTATGGAAAAGACAAGTCTTCCTGTGGTGGCTCCAACATGTTGATACGGACATCTACAGTGTGAACGCTGACTCAGCATTTGCGCCACTGTTTTCCTACTTTTTCTCTTTCCTTCCATTGTTGTCAGTCTAACTACTTTTGCGTACTTTTGTGCTGTTTTAGCAGTTAATACACCAAAACGTTCAGCTCATTCAGAAGATGGATGCTATAAATTTTAGTTTTTGTAACTTTTACACCATCATTTTTTTTGGTTTAACAAATATATTCCCTTTTGAATTACTGTCAAATTGTTCAGCTGAAGACGCCTTCCATGCATATTCTCATGCATCATCAGCTTTTTCATTGTTATTCTTTTAAGAAAAGAAGCTCCTTTTTCTCTGAACATACATTATGGCCTTGTGTTTGGCTCATTGTATTAAAAACTGGATGCAGCAAGTGATCATTTCAAATTGCTGAAACTTCCTGTCCTTTTTTCTATGTTTAGGTCCAAGCACACACAGAAAAGAGCGTTGTAAAACTCCCACTGCTCCACCTTTATAGACTCTTTCCCTAACAGCAGTTTTAATGGTTCTGTTTCTCTTAGATCAGGTTGACTGATAACGGCAGGAGCAGAGTGAGATCATGTCCATCTGTCCTCAACCTCTAATGCTACATGTGCTCCATAGAATACATAACAAGCATAGCTGTCTTAGAGCCATTTATTGTTGATGATTTATTTTTTTTTAAAGCATAGCTTTAATCAGTTGCTGTGGTTCACTATGGGGACATGTGTCTGTCCCTCTACTGTAAAAAATCTGATTTTGGAACCCATTTATGACCATTTCCTCTTGTTTTTCAAATTAAAACTACAATCTGTTTATAAAAAAGTAAAAAAAAAAAATATTTAGATAGTTAATATAGAGTTCCTCACTGATGAAAAAATGCAAATTATTTGCATTTGTTCACACATTTTGATTATTATCTATTCTGCTTCCTGTATAAAAAATATATTTTATTTACTGTCTCTAATTATATTTATTACTCATTGCCAAATGTAAAATGGTGATAATGTTTATGTTTGTGCCTTGGTTTGGAAATTTAAAAAAATCACAGTGGGTGCCAAGCCACAATACAAAATACATCATATGGCAAAATCAGAAAATAGTACTTCATTTTTGGCTCATTTATTGACACTATATTTGTGTTAGCAAAATATCTCATGAACCAGAGGACGGATTTTATTCTCAGAAAGTAATGATTGGATGTTCATCTACAACTAATTAACTTTTGGAGAGACTCCAATTCAAGATGGCTGCCTTAGCCATCACAAAAAGTAATAAAACTCAGTGAAATTTACAGATATAGAGCAAAAACTGAATGTGGTGGTAGCTGAGAGTCCTAATATTATAATATCAAGTAAACATTTACCAGGCTTGAGTGTGACATGAAAAGCTGCCGGCGAAATGCATTCTTTTAAGAAAATGTTTAACCATGTTTATTTTTATTTTTTTAGCTTGACTTAAATCATGTTTAAAAAGTTTTTTTTTTTTGCATTTTGCTCCCACGGTGTGAATGATGAGTTTAATGAGTCGCGTGTCCTCAGTGCGCATGACACAAGTTGTCAGCTTCTTCCCCGGCAGGGAAGATGTAAATCTTCTGTCATCTGAAGGCAAGTGATGAAGACGCGCGGGGCATACTCCTTTTTTCTCTGCCAACCGCACTGGCCCCCCGGTTCAGCGCGAGGACTGATCTCACCATATGCGCGGCTGAGGGACTCAGTGTGCCACATCTCCACCGTGCACACAAATGCTCCAGCTCAGCTCTCTCTGGGACAAGCAAACCCGTGGATGTGTCACTTTATCTGAGAGAAGGATTATACACGAGGCGCGTAAAATTTTTGCAGAATTTTGAGCAGCATTTCTTGAGAGGAAAGATTTTGGTGCAGGGGACCTGGAGGATACCGCTTGCTTTCTGTTTGTATGCACAAAGACGCACGTCCTGTTGGATTTACGCTGCAGTCCACTTCATACCAACAGCACAACTGTAAGGAGGAATGTTATGAAACTAAATTCCAGAAGCTTTTAGCGCAGCTGTCAGTTTTCTGACCCTCAGCAGCAAATTGCCACTTCTCCAAACAATGAGGCGGCGTGGTGCGCAAAGTAGGGGAAATGTTGCGTGCGCAGCGGGAGAGCAGGACGGTGACTTCCAGAGGACGCCCGCAGCCGACCCGTGAACGCCGCCTTCCATGTGGGGCGTGTTGCTGTCCGACGCGCGTGTGGTGCTGAAATTTGGATGATGCCTGGCCGGCGGGTGCAGGGCTGCCGCTCCCTGCACTTCAACGAGGACAACGGCCGCTTCGTGCTGCTCGCCGTCCTGATCCTGCTGTACCTGCTGTGCGGCGCTGCGGTCTTCTCGGCCATAGAGAGGCCCTCGGAGCTGCGGGCTCACGGCCGCTGGAACGGGACGCTGCTGAACTTCAGCGAGACCTTCAACATCAGCCTGCAGGACCTCAACTCTTTCCTGCGGGAGTACGAGGCTGCCATCGCCGCCGGGATCCGGGCAGACGCCCTCAGACCGAGATGGGATTTTACGGGCGCGTTTTACTTTGTTGGAACTGTGGTGTCGACCATAGGTGGGTGATCTCCGCAGCATTCGCAAATTTCCCTGACCCTTGAGTTCTGCTGCTTGCAGCCATGTTGCTCTGCCAGCACACTTGGAAACTACAAGAACACGCAAGGTTCTGGGAAAAACACAATATATTTTAAGTGTGTAATTATTAAAATTCCAACGTGAAAAAATACAACCCCATTGTTTTCACAGTGAAGTCAGATGAAATGTTCAATTTATTAACTAAGTTATGTCAACTCGTTCCACTAAATCCAGTTGAGTAAATGTAAACTAATTTTCACTTTTAAAGAAAGTGTAAAAGCTGCATTACATTTACTCAACTCAGTTGAATGATTTAACTTGGTTAATCCAATAATCTAGGTTTTTTTTTTTGAGAGTGCACATTTCTTTTAGCAACAAAACTTAAACGTCTAAGAACTGAGGCACCCATAGTTTTTGAAGGGAAATTTTGTCCAACAATACTAGTCCAGGTCTTCTTTGATGAGGGATCTGGACTGCAGGCAGGTCAGTTCAGCATCCAGACGAAGCCATCCTGGATGTAATGTGCTGTTTAGCATGGTCTTTCACAACACCTTCACTGAAAAAGACATCTCCTAGAGTATTGTCTGCTCCTAAAACTGTATATTTGGTTGGACATTGATAGTACCTTTCCAGATGTGTAAACTGTCTGTGCCAGAGGCAGTAATACCCCTATACCATCAGAGAGGCAGGCTTTTCAAACCGAATGCTGCTTGAAGGCTAGATGGTTCTTCTCTTCTTTAGTACGGAGGATGGGGTACCCGTGGTTTCTTAAATCATTTGCAGATTTTGTTAGGTTAGCTTTGATGTTTTATGTTGTTTTAGTTTGGTCTTTGGTGCTACATCGGCATTTAACTTTATGAAGTTTCTTTAGTAATTGGGCTTTTTTTTACCGACAAAACTAGATTAAGCTTTTTTTATAAGTCATGTGTTACATTTTGGCTGTAATTGGTTTTGGAAATGGGGCAACATCTGATTTGTCTGCCATCTGGAACAAGGACTCTCATCTGCAGTTATAGGACAGCACCCATGGGTGCAGTTTCCATTTTTTTGGCCACATTTCCCTTCAAACTATCAGGAATGTCAATGAGAAGCCCCTTTCTACTCCCCCCATTTAACATTTACTCGTGCAATAGGTCAGAAAAGAGCAGGCGTACCTCCCAGGGCAACCCGAGGGCCAGCGGTGTGATGTTCTGCATGCCTGATGGTTCCCACATCCACTTTTCCCCACCCCAAACCCACACCCGTAGACGGATAGAAGCCAGCCACAGCGTTCTGTGACTGAATAAATGTAAATGGATAAAAAACACTCCAAGTAATAATCAGATTTGACAGCAACTCTGTCTCTGACCTTGCCCTAAAAACTTAAACAGATATGCAGTAAACAACATCACACCCCTGGCTCTGACTTTTAATTGAAAACGGCACAGAGGCAGGAGGGGAAATGATGGTTATATGGGTTATGATTGCACAGAGGAAATTGATTTCAAGTAAGCAGAAAACCTGTCACAACTTTGTTTACTGTAGACCTGTCAGAGGAGCTTTATTGTCCCTCCCACCTTCCACTCTTAGTTACACAAATGCACTCATAGGGCGCTCTGCTGCACTGAACCACACGGGAGGGAACCACAGCAGCTGTGTTTGCTCACTCGTCTGCAGCAGGTTGTCATCTTTCTGTGCTCTTCTTGTCATGCAGCATCACTGTCTCCCCCTGACAGGCGAACTGACTCAGCTGTTTGGGTGGAATGAGGAAATCAGGGTGATGCTGATATTCTTTATCTCTCCTGTAGTGTTTCTAGGCACGTATAAGTCTTTCAGGGATTTTCTTTAGCTTTGATCTCCTCCAGCCTTCAACCCCTCTGGCTTGCGTGCTACTTTTTCAGCATGCTTGTGAGCCGCTGATATAAAAGGGATTTGAGGACCTCCCCACAACGCTCTTTTTCAGAGCGGCATCCCCCCTGTGCAGTCCGGACGCTCCTCCCAGACACTTCCTGTCTCTAACTCTGCTCTGCCAAAGGCTTCAGATAAGCAGTGACTCTTTGCTCCCCTTCATGTGCCTCCGCAGCATCACTTTGAAGAATGAAAGCGCAGCTCTGACCACATGATGATGTTGTTTACCAGGAGGTTTTGCACTGAATCAGTGGCTGTTAGCGCTTCACCTGTGGTATTGTTTGAATGGGGTCTAAATGTCTGCTTTAACAGTTAGGAATGGAAACAAGTGATGCTTTGAAGTTTGGAGTGTGATATGCAGTTTTACTTGAACAAGTAATTCTAACTTAAAGCTTCATCCACAGGGACACAGTTTATCCAAGCACTGACGTACTTTCAGACTAGAGTTGTTTAATTACATGGGACATATGTTACTTCTTTTAAAGAGACCCAAAGGCCATTTCAACAAACGTGTGAGTTCCACTTTTAAGTGTTTTCTTTAAACAAGCCATAACATTTTTCTGAAGTGGTATGATGGAAGAAATGATCCCATTTAATGCAACACTTTCAACCAGATTGCTAATTAAAACCATTTTTGTAGGTAATTTTGTCTCATTCATGTTTAATAGCTGTTCAACCCTCCTATGTTCACACAACACACACAACTAGTTTTATGAATCCTTCGAAAAATTTGTTTTCTTCAAAAGTCTGCTGAGACAGGGACCGCAAGGCTGGAAATCTACATTCTCAGTTGTGGATCTGATGACACAGAAGTCTTTCAGCTGACGACTAAAGAGGAAATATTTTTTCCAAGGGGCTGCAGTGTTAGTCTGTCTGTCGACTAGGATAATGATTCCCCAAAGGGTCATAAATGCCTAATGACGTTGGTAGTTCTCTATTTTTTCCTCCAGTGCGTCAAGCAGCTTTGATTATTCAATTATTAATCATGGTGTTCAACCTGGTGGACCAGACCTCTGTTTTGGACAATAAGGAGACAATCCAAAGCATCTGGCTTTAGTGTAGTTTTTTCTCCAGTGATATGATGATATATAGCTGATTCTATAATAACAAATACATAAACATGTTTGGAAGCCATTAGTACAAACGTTTGTTTTTATTTTATTTTAGATACGTTGAAAAAAATCTAGCTACTACATTTTCATTTCTGTGACATCATCATTATAACTAAGATAAGAACTCAAAAGAGTCGTGGGGAGGAGGACATGGACTGGTGGCAGAACTGAGCTGAAAGATCTTTTAATGTTTCCTATTAACATCTGTTTATGTTGTGCTGAACAGAAGTCATGACCGCCAAAGAATTGGCATACAGCCTCAGTGTCTGCTGCTTTTCCCACTTTTATCTCATTTTTTTGGATTTTATTGATTTTGGCAGGTAGCAGATGTTGAAGATGAAGAGCTTGGCAAAACTGAAGCTGGTTGAAATCTAAAAAGGCACGAGGAAATCTGGAGGAAAGGCCTGGGATTCTGGGAAACAGAATGAAGATTAAAACTGGGTGAAGTGGAGATTAGTTGAGGGAACTCAATGAGACTAAGGGTGTCACAAAGTTTGTGATTCTGTGGGAAGTGATGTGAAACAGTTGGCTGCTGGACTTCTCAACAGATTCTGTCTTCATCTCGCTGTGCTACAAACTGAACTGCCTCTTTTTTAAAATAATCATCATGGTTGTGTTGGCCTACATTTGAGTCACAGTTTTACTATTTTCATTCTCATTAAAGAGGGCACAACAGTCTGTGACCACAATTTCCAGCAGTAAAACCTCTATTTATAACATTCAGTGTGGATTGATGGGCAACTTCTGCCAATTAGGACAATGCTGTGTAGTCTTTTGAGAACCCGGGTGTCTCATTATGTGTCGCTGCAATGACATTTTGAAGACATGTTTTGTCAGTTTTGAAAGGCTGTTAGAGGAGTGCTTGCCAAGAAATCAAGTAATGGCTTTAAATGTTTTGAGACAAAGTGGATGAAGCCAGTTTGGCAGTTTTGTGGATTTTGGTTGTTTATTCCTTGGGATGGATGGCTTCCTGTCTCTTCTTACCTCTGGCAGCTGCTGTTGTAGCTTGTTTCTCCACAACACTTGTAGCCGCCCACGCACAGAGACCACAAAGGCAGACAATGCAAATATAACCGTTTAACAGCACACATGCAGTGTTTGCTTGAAACAAGGCCTGATATGATCTCAGTGCAGTTTAGGGATTGCATAATGAGGAGAAATGTGAGAAAGGAGGCAGCGTCAGAAGAGATTTCAATTCTTGGGGGATCTGAACTGTGAGGACCTGTGTTGCAACCAGATGATAAGAAACGCTTGAGATATCAGTCTCTTCCATCACAAACTGCTGGTCTGAAATGTGAGCTTTAAAACTGTGTGGTTTATGTGTGCGCTGTAGGAGAAAAGCTGATGTAGCTTCGCGTTTATTGCGCTGCAGTTAAATGATTTCTTTGAAGTATCAGCAAAGATCTGAAAGAAAGCTACAGAAATAATCTGTAGGCAGAGTAAGAGAGGCTCATAAGCAGCCAAACCTGTTTAAACAGGAAGATTATTACTTATTATCACAGATTTCATTATTTGTTTTATTTTAATTATCAACTTGTTTTAAAATAAATACATAAAAGGAATAAATATATGGATGAATCAATCTACTGTCCAGCTAAAAAAATAACCCAGGAATAAATGCTGTAAACATCCTGCAGTGAAGACATCCTGTCCCTTTGATAAGTTCATATTTCCTCCTCAGTCATTCACAGCACGGGCAGAATGAAGATGATAACATTCCAGCACCATATTATAGTGTATTCATTTAATTAATGTTCTGGGTACTAATACAGTGCTGTTTTTGGATAATAAATTCTGATGGTGGCGAAAGAATGGGGGAAAAAAATATTTAGCAAAAGCCCCAAGTTAATTGTAAAAACATGCCTGCTACTTCAGCACCACAGACAGCTCCATGGATTTCTCTACTCTGTCCAGTCATTCATCAACTTTGACTTCCATAAACATCAGACCATTTATACTAATGATATAAAGCATCTCCGCCGCCTCTTTACTACCTTTTCCCGCCAGGTGAAACAGATTCAGACTGCCTTTACAGATAACAATACAAAAAACAAAACAAAAAAGATTGCTGTTCATACACAATCCAAGACATGTCGGCTAAGTCTGTAGTTTCTGAGAGATTTTAAAGATTCTTCAACATCTCTTCTGTTTGATTTCATTTTCTCACTGCTCTCATTTGAAACCCTCAGTGTTGTGACTTACAGAACGGATGGGAGTTGATAGCGCATGAGTTGATAATGACATAAACAGAGCCGGAAAGCGAGTCACTTATGGATTAAATGTCACAGAGTAACTTGATGAAGTCAGAATAAATGCTATCACTGCAAACACTTTGTTGTGTATGTGGATTAGATGCTGTTTTCTGTGAAAGCCGTTATAAAATGATCAGTAGAAGTGATACTGAACCTCGTTTACATCTAAATATGGGATTACATCTTTGCAACGATGTTGAAAGTGAAATTATTCCTAATATTAGACTGACAATTATTCTTATCTTAGACTCCCCAATGTCATCAATCAGATTAAAGAAAACCTGGTAAAACAAATAAAACATGTAGGACAGCAGCCCTCGGGGACCAGGATTGGACTCCCTTGCCATATTGCCATTATCCTCTGGATTCATAATGTTATTATTGTTTTAAAATATGCTGATTTTGCAGCAGAATTGTATTATCTCTATCTCTCTTCTGAGGTCTGTAAGACTATTACATGCCTCCCTGACTAGACCGCCTGTGTCTGAAGAAGAACTGAGAACCAATTGTTCTCCTCGCACTCTAGTTCACTTTGTAATTCACGAGTTGCCGAGGTTAGAAGCCAATGTCACCTCGGTGTGGCGGAGCGTGCCTTTTGGCATTTAAGCCGTGCACAAAAAGCCACATGATGGACTGCTTTGAATTGCCAAGGTTTTTAACTTGCTGTAGCGCTACTATTTAGATGAACCACTCTGTGCGGCCTGGCTGGGACAAAACCATCTGTGTTGCTGTTACAGTTGGTGTCTGCACCACCAGGAGGAGGGTGAGACAGGTCTGCAATCTGTGAAAGCAAATTTATTACTGCACGGTGATGTTTCAGACTTGTTGTTGTTGTCTTGTCTCTCACTTCGGTGCTGTTGCCAGCTCTCACCAGGCTGATTGTAATTACCACTGCACATGGTCTCATTCCTCTTTTTGAATAGCCTGAAACTGAACTGTTTTTATGGGTCTGTGCTGTCAGTGTATGGTAAAAACTGATATGATATGAAAATCTCCTGACTCGTTTTTCTACCTGGTTTCAGCTGTAGTTTGTTTCCCCCACTTCTTCCTTTAGATCTCTTTGGACTGCTCTGTTAAATCACAGACACAGAGGAAATGTCACCGTTAAAAATGGAAAACGGTCAGCCGTCAGTCACATGAAAGGCAGCTCGGGTCTTTTTAGTCCAGTCTCTCAGCACAAAATTTGTTTCAGCCGTGATTAAGTTGAGCTAGATGGTGCCACTGCAGCATAACAGGTCTGTGGGGATGAGTCTATATTGTGAAAGGACCAAGACTTTTAAAATAAGCCTAATAGCTAACTCAGCATTTTATATAATTAAATAAAAACCTAACTTACAGAGACAAAACCACTGCCAGTTAATACATTAGGCCTAATCAGAGAAACGTCACTGGCTATAGTCATTTAAGCTACATCATTGTTTTCGTTAGAGCTCACCTTAAAAATTTTGACTGATAAAGTAACAAATGTAAAGGTTTGAGTCAGAACAGTAATATTGGATCAGTAATATTTAACTGCCAGCCCTCAAAAATGCTGGAATAAAATGGTAAATATAAATTGGCTATCGTTAAGCTTGCTGATTGGTACAAAACATCAACCAGTGGATAGAAAAGGACAACCCCTGGGTACCATGTGGGGGGTACCATTTAGAGGAGAGACAAATGGACCCACAATGAACAGGATGGATTGCCATGGGGATTGCCATACATGAGCATGAATGCACGTCCACGTCCGATCATCAGTAAACACGTGTGTATGATCACCTGCCTCATCATTACATGACATTATTACACACAACCTAAGTTTAAATATTTGTGGCTCTTGTTGATATGTTACTGCAAATATAATTAACAATTATTTTGTAACTTTTTGTAACTTTTTTATGTACTTTTACAACTATCTGTTTCTATTACTGTTGTTGTTGTTGTTGTTGTTTTTTATCTGTTCAAGTCCCCCCCTTCTGTTCTTTCCTTTTGTGTGCCCCTCAACCTTCGCTATCCGGTGACTTCAAACAATAAAGGCTTTAACAGGAGGTCTGTATAAAATCCCTCCTATTGTAGAGTAAAACTGTCAAGGCATTGGAATAGTTTTCAGTTTAATCTTACTGAATTCATATATGCCAAACAGGACAGGTGAAAAAAAAGACAAAAAAAAGAAATTTCTTTGATTTTGAAAAGCAAAATTGTTATGGTGATTTCAAGAATACATGTAATACAGGCAATTCATGAATCCGTCAAAAGTTTATGAAGTTAAAAAATAACCCTCTTTATACATCTTGTTGTGAGACAAAATCATTAACATCCTGTCTCCTCCAATCACTCCACTCAGACTCGGACCAATCAGAGAATGTCTGGAATCCTCCTTTTTAATTAGTTTAAATTAGAAAACACGTTTATTTGGAGGACCCTCGCTCTTTTTAGACATTTAATTTAGATATCAGCCGTCATCTGGTAGAAGTGGATTAAAGACTGTTCTTTTGATGTAAGTGGACATTTCTTTATTAATGAGTATTCAGTTCATCAGGGTGTGGTGTCAGTATTCAGATAGTGGGGGATGATGAAATACCCCACTCACCTGTCGTCCTGACTTCTCCTTCATCTTTGCTCTAACTTGTCCATCTCTAGATGCATGGACGGGGGACACCCTGGACAGAATGCAAGTCCATCACAAGGCCACACAGACACAAATAAGACGAACAACCGTTTGCGCTCTCATTCACGCCTGGGGACAATTTGGAGTTACTGCTGAACCTAACACACACGTTTATGACCTGTGAGAGAAAATGGGAGTATCAGAGAAAACCCACCTGTGCATGAGCAGAACATGCAAACTCCACCTTGTCTCTTTGCTGTCTCTCAGATTACACTGTATGAGAAACTGACACTGAATCAAAATTAGAAGAATTCATATAAACTCCAAACAGATCAAGTAGGAGTTGAAAAACAGCAAAATCATGTTCTGTAGATGAGCATGTTAATGCTTTGTTTTTTTTCTACTTGTAGTGAGGACAGTGCTGGTTTCTCTGTGCCAAGGATGACAGAGACTGTCCAGAGGCTGTGATGGTATACTGGGTGGGAGTTGAGTGCATAAATGACATGTGTGAGTTGCATTTGGGTGACGGTGTCAGATGCTGGGACATACAGTGGAATTTTTGGAAAATGATACCACTAAGGTGACATGATATCTTGGGACTTACCAAGGCTATTTTTGTAAAATAATGTCTGTGTGTGTGTCCTGTTTAATATCTTTGGCACATCCTGTTGAGAAGAATCAGGAAACGGTGACCACAGACTGTTGAGCAGCTGAAATCTTCTGCTCAGCAAGAACAGTGCCAGAGTTGTCTTGGAAAATTACAACAATTAAAATTCTGAGTTCAGGAAAGATTAAAGAGTGTAATTAAGAAGAAGGGTGGTGTAACGCAGTGGTAAACATCATTATCACCCAGCTTTTTATTATTATTTTAATGTCTTACTGGGAGAAAGTTCTAAAGACAAAATTTTTTTATTAAATTAAATTTTATTTTAAATTTTAAAAAGCTTCTCTTTATGTTTTTATTATTGAGCTTCTTCATTCCAACTGGTTAGTAAATAAAATTGTGGTTGCAGAGTGATGTTTTAATCACTTTGCAGTAAAATCTTCTTTTTCATACCTTTTGTGTTGAGTTGCACGATATCCATCATGCATGTGAGGTATCCTTCTCTTTTCCCACAGTCTAAAAAGCATTTTAGTTATTAGTTAGTAATTCTAAATATGGCTCAAGAGTACAAATGTACATGTTTGTTGTTTTGCATGGCTCGGAGTTGGTCCTATGGTGTATCGGTCACCTGAAAACCACTTCTTTTTCACTTTGTGACCCTGAACAGGATAAGGCATGCAAAGAAATGTAAGCCAGTTAAGGAAAAGCATAAATAATAAAGGTAAACAGTAATAAAATAATAATTGCAGTTAAACTAACAATAACCTAAGTGGACTAGAAACAAAATTGAAAGTGGAAATGTAATTTACTGTTGAAGATAATAAATGTTCTTGTTCTTATAATCATCTTTTCCTCCACCTCCTTCGTTTTTTTTTTATCTTTCTTGGTACTTCCTTATGTGGTGTTTTAAATGCATTTCTGTGTGTGTGTGTGTGAGAGTGTTTGAGAGAGAGAGAGGCAATCCTGCTGAGAAGCGCAGACTTCAATAAATCCCCATCATACGGGCGTACGAGATGCTGTGCACACCTCTGCGTTTGCTTTTTGCTGCAGGCCATGTAGTCGCCTTCATACAGTGTCTCACACACCCAACCTCATACGACCAAGTGATACCAAGTCTATTTTAGAGGACACAGCATTTATTTTTCCTTCCTGGGCTTCCTTCACTTGAAACTTATTAGCGTTTTCCTGAACTGTTCTTTGCACTGACAAGTTAAAAAACAATAAACTCTGATGAGCTTCCTGTCGGCTTTGATCATTTTTAGGAAGTGTTTTTGTTTAGTTTTGTTCAATAATAAAAGTTTGATCATTATACATTTCTCTGACAAACTCAGTTGCATAAAGTGATCTGTTATTGTTAATTTCCAGCTATAAACATGAAAACGCTATCTATGAGAGGAATCTTTTTTGTAAAACGGTTCTTGAGGCAGGCAAGAATAAACCAATTAATGATTCTGTAGAAAGGCTGTGAACAATTACAACTGTCACTTGTTGTAAATCATTCTTTAAACAAACTCAGTTTGAAAGAACAGAGTTTAATTCTGACAGGACCAACAAGCCAATGGCTTGTCCAAATGGGGCCAAAAGCAAAGTGTATTTTAATCATCTTTAAATAACTCAAATTTAATATATATATTTATAATGATTCATGAGAAAACATTTTTATAAACTTTCATGAGTATTTATAAACACAAATGGCAGCAGCAGCTCTCTAAATTGTTTGGTTTAGAATTGTTTTAAGATGAGAACAATGTGCTTTCGTTTTCTTGGACTAGCATTAGCTCATCAATCTGATCAGAATGAAACTCTGTTTCCCTAAACTGAGGTCATTCACGAAGCTTCATACCTCCAGCATTTGAGATATTAATCCTTCATAATCCTCTCACAGAGCCCCACTTCAAATGATATAAAGGTTTCCCGTAAATCAGTAAAATCTCTAACTTGCATCTTTGTCAAGATTCAAGAAACCTGCAGTTATTCTACCTCTTGGCCAGAACGAGAATTATCTGCATTTTCAGAAAAATGACAAAGATGACAATAAAAGGATAGTCTGGTCATTTTTAAAGCACAGAATATGGAGGAAAGGGCCAAATTCTTTGTCCGGGCAAGGCTAACGGCTAGCCAAATACCAGTTTAAGAAAATGTCCAAACTATCTATTTAAGATGGTCTGCAGCAGTCTGATCTGCCAGCTGACCATCTGTTTCTTTGCATGATGGGAGGCTGCTGGTGTGACAGCTGGGACAGAAGGACAGCAGCTACACATATTTCTATCAGCAAAATACTGCAGCACAAAATAATATTTTTCAAAGACGACACGGCTTAATAGTTGTCAGATTTGAGATTGATCACAGTTCACAGAAACCTCGTCTCATTTCTTGAAAACCGAAGCAAACCTAAAACTCATTAGAAAGTTAAAGAGGAACAGGTCAACTGTGAGCACGACCTTGAATCGGTACAATTGTTTATTCTTACGATTAGATTACTGAAAAAAAGAAATGCCTGCAACATGTCGTCCCCAGATTCTGAGAGCATGTATCACATATCTGCCTGCTCCATATCACCTGTTTTAAATCAAATCATCCTCATGTTCTTTCAGTGAAACCTTGTAAGCAGCTTCATTTTATCTGAATTGTTCCAAAACACACACAGCTCTTTGGTTTTTTGATTCATACACTCACTGATTGGATATAAACTTAGTGTGTTTCTTAAAAACAAAAAAATACATCAGAATTACATGTCGGTTGAAGAAACTCTGACAGCCTTTGCAAAATAGTTTTGGCACATCATACGTTTAGTTTCTAGAAAGTAGCACTTAATCTAATTATGAGCAACACAGCAGCTTACTGAGGCTTCTCTATACGTGATCTAAGATCATTATTTCAGTTGTCACTAACTTTGCAGTCCATAAAAGAGATTAGGTTTCCACACAGCCTTTCATTTCATACATTTGTGCGTTCACTTTTCATGTGACCGCTCAGTGTCAAGCATTTGTTCCTGTCTGGCACAGGACTGGATTGTTTTCCAGTCATGACATAAAAAGGAAACAGCAGTGAAAGGCATATAACATAGCTGTTGTATTTATTACCTTAAGCTAGAGGCTTATCAGACTGATCCGAGGCCAACACTGGTTGAACCTGGACAGGTGTGTTTACTTTTAGGAGTGTAAAATAAAAAGGATTTTATGCAGCTAAGCTTCTATTCACACACTGACAGTGCAACATAAGAGAGATTATAGGTTCATCCTGATTTGGTAAAAGTAAGCATCCTCAGTTATCTGCTGACCAAAACCATTGCTTCTGTTTGTAGAAAAATACTGTAATTTTTTAAATATTCTATAAAAATCCTGCAAAGATGATAAAGCAAAAAAAAGTATATATTGGAAAAGTCCCAAAAATAATGCAACCATCTTGACAAAAAAAGGAAAAGAAACGAAAATCAATATATACCACAATGGAAAACCTTCAGGCTTTCTTTGTCAGAAAATTAAAAATGAACAAACAAGTTTAGAATAAAAGGACCTTTCGTGTTTGAGTTGTAGATTAAAATCTTAGGATGAAAAAATTCCAGAGTTGTAACTTTGTTGTTGGCCTTTAATTACCTGACTGACCTTATTTTATCCTCAGCTATTTGTAAAACTGCATCATGATGTGGAAATTTCTGTTCCCATGCTTCCTGCTAACAATCTTGGCAGCTCCTCAGCAGATGGTGTGGTGATAATGTTGAAAATCTGACCAGGTTGCTGCTTTCTTGGATCTCCGTCCTTCCCTGCAGACCCCTGCAGTGTCACGCTGGTGACTAATCATTTCCTGTTCGTCACATAAGTTAGTCATCAGATGGACGAACACGTGTGGCGTCCTCTGTTGCTGTTGCAGCTCTTATCTGGATGGTTTATAGCTCTTTTCACCTGCAGGAACACAATTGGTTTGACAAGTTTTTGGGGGGTTTTTTGAGTATCAATCTCATTTGTGTTCATCCCTGAGCTCATTAAAACTTTCAAAATAGTGATTTGTTGAGGCTTTTGAGAAGATGTTGTGGATAACTCTCAGCTACTTTCACATTTTTGATCAATATATGTAAAAATATAATCACTTTTATGTTGTCAAATTCCCTATTGGTTTATGAGACATTTAAGTAAAAATCAAATACACAAGCCCATCCATAGGTTTGTGTAAAAGCTGTATTGTCCACCTTTGCCTTTTGGGTTAAAAAATATTGATGCTGCCTTTTTGTTGTCTTTGATATTTCTCATGTTTTATCTCTTCTGTAGTTGTTGCCAGTTAAGCTAGACTTTTCATTATATTTCCTCAAACATCACATGACTCATACTGCAGGCGCCTCTAATGTTAGTCTGAAAGATTTATGGCAGCAGCCTTGTGAGGATGTTCTCCAGTTAAACTGAATCAATATGCCTTCTGAGGAAACTTTAATTTGTAAAATGTGACATGTGGGTATTGCTTGAAACTAATGCACATGCTCCAAGAGGATCTTTTTAAAAAGCACAACACACTCCAGGTATATCTTGTTAAATGATGCTATCTGTAAAAAAACAACAAAAAAACAAGCTTATTCTGCTGAGTTGTTCTGAGCTTCTTGTATCCCAACATTTCCTTACTTTTTCTGCTAAGTTTACATTTATATTATTCTTCTTTAAAGGCCTTAAAAAATTGTGGCATCTTCCAACCTGTAGTAAAAAATATCTTGTCTTGTTCACCAAGTTAGGCGAGATGTAGGTGGCATCATGTTGAAGGGAACCTTATTGCTTCAGATAGATAGGTTTTAGTAAAACGAGCTAAGAAACTTCAGCATTATAATAGGTACTAATGATCTTTTTCTAATGGTTTTTTGATTTAGTTCTGATTAGAGCTGTTTAACAACGCTCATCTGAGGTAAAATATATATATATATGGTAACAGGTTTTAGTCTCAGTCACAGAAAGGCTCAAAAAGCTACAAATCGCTGACTGACTGTTAAATTTAGTCTTTATTTGTAATTTGACAAAGAGAGAACATCTCCAGCCTCATCCTTCAGCTGTAAATTAAACAAACTTGAGAAAATAACCTACAGTTTGTCACACAGCTATGATCCCTTCCAAATTCTGTTTATTGGGAAACAATCTCATCTGCCTCATTGCTTCAAATACAAATCACTGCTGAACAAAATGTTTTTTTATGTGTTGTTGATGCACATTTCCGTCTCTGAACTGATGGCAGACTGAACATCAGCCTCTTCTGGTCATTATATTTCTGCCATTGACTTCTTTCTGTCGTCAGCTCTCCATATAATGAAGGCCTCTGAGTGTCGTTGAGAGTTCACGCAGCTTCCCTCCGCTTAGAGTGGCTCTCATAGAAAATTCAACAATTGATTGCAGCTCAGAGTTGAGTGGTCGACTAAGTGTGTCAAACGAAACACAGAGCATTTGGCGTAACTATTAGTATCACGCTTTGTAATTTATGTGATTTGTTTGGGTTTCTGTTTCACCACGAAACACTTTGTTTGCTGCAGCATAACGAGAACTGCTCATTTTTCGATGTGTCAGGTGAGAACGGCTGAGAACAGGTGATTTAGACTCAACCACTGGCAATATAAGCCATCCGAAATGGTGAATGTACATTCTGGTATTGACCCATTATCACCCGGGGCATCAAATTAAAAATGCTTCAACATCCGGAAGGGGGTTTTGGGGTTGGGTGGGGAATGAAAGCTGAAGACATTTATTTTTTTGGCCTCCATAAAAACTTGTTTCCATGTGGAAAAACAATTAAAGGGCGACAGGCATTTATTGAAGGAATGCCTGTTCAGTTCAATTTATTTCAAAAACAGTTTATCAATCCCAAAGGGAACTTAAACGTTGTTGTAACTCATTTTAAGGATCTCCTGTCTGGCTCACAGCAAATTTGTAGAAGCTTCTGACGGAAGACGCTCTGGATTAGTGTGACAGTCTGATGAAGAGGGTGCTCAGAGTTGTCCAAAATGTTCTTTATTTTATGAAGAATCCTTCTTTGTGCAATCATCCTAAGAGCTGAGCTAGCCTTCTTTATTAGCTTCTTGAGCTTTTTAAAGTTGCTCTGATGCTGCTACTCCAACAGATGATGGCAGAAGAGATGAGATGAGATGAGATGAGAGAGATCTCCACTTCTTCTACTATGATAAAAAAATAGTGTTGGACCTGTTCCTATTTCTCCTGAAATCCACAATCATCAACATCAACCAACGATCTGACATTGCCCATCATGATCCGTGGAAGAGATTGTTTGAACTTCCTCCACTCTCTCTTCTTGATCTTGCTTTGCTTTGTGGGGCTGTAGTTGAGGTATTATTTGAGCTTTTGAGATGTTAAGCAGCTGTTCCCAAACATAACAAACCACGGTGTTTCTATGGTTACACATCTTAACAAATGTCCACAAGTTAAAAGGTGTCAACAAAAATCCTTCCATAGCAAAGAGAATAATCATCCCAAAAAAAATCTATTTTTATTCAAAACAAGCAGAATAATTCTATTGCCTTTTATGTTAGAGATTTAGACTAAAAGCATTTCATGTTTAGAACTGACAGTTTTAGCTGTCTTGGTAAAACCTTGAAAATAACTTTGAGCATTCTTGTGTGCTGAAAACGAGTCTCAGCTACTACCACACATCATTTGAGCTCAAGTTCAGTAAAGCTGGAGCCTTTTCCGTTTTTGCTTTAGGCGTGATCAGAAATGCAATCATCTCTCTTCCCCTTTCAGTTGTGAGCGAAAACAATCGGAGCAACTGAACAAACTGGTTTTATTGTAAACTACTGCTCTTGTCTTTATGTTCGTCAGTATCTTTTCATTTAGTGTCAGATCAATGTATTTGTTGCTTAAGGCTTGAAGGGCCCAAATTGGTTGCATTGGGTCATAGTGGTTAATTTTTCTATGATCTATTAATCTTCCACCTATCAATTTCCCCCCACAGTCAGATAAACCATCAGCGCAGACCTTCTATAAAATCTGTCAAACTGTAATTAATGGATATAAATGGCACCATTTCCATAACTCCCCTCCTTGTTGGATCTCCAGTGTGTAATTATGTGCTTACAGCCACCAGAGCATAACGTCATTTTCCATGTTGAGTTGAGCATACTTTATTTAATGTTAATGAATAAATATTCTCCCGGGGCTCAGAATGGATTAGATCTACACACGTATGATTTCCTGCCTCATCTAGGCCCGCTGACGAAAAATAACTCATCTCAGCTTCTTCACCGAGGTCGAACGCCTCGATCTGCTGCCTGATGACTTCAGCCCTCAATTACAGCCCGTTCTGAGTTCTCAACTGAATTTCAGCAAGACAATGCAAAACTGTTTTTATTAAAACATCATAATAGAAGAGTCCCAGTGCTGCGCTGGCCTGCCTGCAGTCAAGGCCTCTCGCCTATTAAAAACATTTACACTGTGAAACTATAAATTTGATAAGAAGACCCAGAACTGCAACTCAGAAGTATGGTTGTAGAGGTTTGGACGTAGAAATGAAGACTTTTTTGTAGACAAATGACCCGATGTTTGCCAGCTTGGTATTTGCTTTCTTATATTGGAAAGTGTCCTCTAACGTGCTTTGACACGGTGGTGTGGAGTAATGGCTCTGAAATGCCACACTGAATCAATGCCTGGTGCCTTTTCCTCTCTTAGGAAATTTACTTGGTAATGAGAGACGGTGCAGAAGGCTGTCTCTGAGAGCACAGAGAAGATGTAATCTGTTTTCCCACTGATTCAGTCGGGTTAAGGAGTCTTGGGCTGCTAATTAATTAACTATGAAACACTGAAATAGGATTTCATTGAGGGGCTTAATTTGGGTAATTGCAGCTCTTCGACTCTCTGTGCACCAGCAATACTGTAGTGTCATCATGGTTTGAATATTGGGAGGGACTTCACTCTGTTAATTCAGACTTCAAACCCCACCCCAAATAAGAGGTAATAAATTGAAGGTTGGGGGATTACCTTTATATTTTTAAAAAAGTGTTTGTATAATTCGCACACAGTTTGTCACCACCATAAAATAAAACATTTCAATATCTGGGGCATTTTGTAGAGCATATTTGTGTCTGTTTGCGGGTGTGCACATTTATATTACTTCTAGTCTATAAAACAATCTGTATCAATCAGTGTTGATCTAAGTGGCCCAACATGTCAACAAAAGACTTGCTTGAGAGTGGCTTTCACTGGCAGAGATAAAGTCAAAACAGCCATTTTGGCCATCATAAAGGAAGTATTGTCAAGATATTGATGACATTTATTACCTGGGAAGGATGGTGAGATGAAAAAGAGGAAAACGATCTGCCTCAATGCTCCGAGCGGACTAAAACAAGGGACGGGAACAAAAAAAAAATCTATTAACCTTGTCCTGGAAGTGAACCTGTTGATCTCTCTGCTCGATTTTATTTGTTGACAAATATAACATCTGCTGCTCTGTTGATGTGGGAAACGACAGCATGTGGTGTTTGTGTGTCTGTGTTTGCTGCTGACCCTGGGATGGAAATATGAGTCTCCATATGTGCAAGTAAAAAAGCAGGTTTGCACAAGTAGACAGATATATTGTATTGGCCAAAAAGTTTCATCAGAGATTTGTACATTTCACAACTCTAAAGTCATCCTTCTTTAGTCCAAAGTAAGCTGAACAAAGACTTTTTCAAATTGTTTAAATAAAAAAAAATGATCACAAACCAAATGATCGTTTGTCTTTATTAGTTTTGTTTCTTGTCAGCTCAATTGTTGGGGGAATGTTTAATATTTGACCTTCCCACACTCAGACTCTGATCAGCATATATTAACATTGGAGCTACACCTGACTCTTCTGGAAACTCACAGAGCTATTACAACACGGAGCGAAAGACTGAGAAATCGGTTCTTCTGCGTTTTATCTAAAGCCTCCTCCGTAGTTTCAACACTGGAGGTAAACTGAAGTCAAAGCACACAGCTGAGGCAGGAGACATGTTCAGAGGGTTTAAGTTAAATGTGCTGCTCCCCCACTGCAAAGTAGAAATATATTGACTAACATTACTTTAAACTGTTTAAACTTTTAACTTTAAACTAAAAGATGCTGTTAAAGTATAATTTTAAACTTGAAATTGTTTTATTTTCACATTTTACTTTGACATATTTTCCTGTGAGAAAACTAAAGGAATTCTCAGTGAGTGAGTTTGTACTTTGACCTCAATTAGGAAACTAACTTTGTGATGTGTCTCTTGTCTCTGCAGGTTTTGGGATGACTACACCTGTGACAATTGCAGGCAAGGTGTTCCTTATCTTTTACGGGCTTCTGGGCTGCGCTGCCACGATCCTCTTCTTTAACCTCTTCCTGGAGCGCATCATTACCCTCCTGGCTGTGGTGATGAAGGCTGTGAGGGAGCGGCGCATCAGGAACAGCGGCCTGCTCCCGCCAGGAATCCGCCACGACTTCTCTGCCTACTCTCTCCCCGGATGGAAGCCCTCTGTGTACCACGTGATGCTAATCCTCGGATTGTCGGCCATCACCATCTCCTGCTGCGCGTCGGCCATGTACAGCCCCGTGGAGGGGTGGGCCTATTTGGATTCGCTCTACTTCTGTTTCGTCACCTTCAGCACCATTGGCTTTGGGGACTTTGTCAGCAGCCAGAGTGCGACTTACGAATACCAAAACCTCTACAGGGTGGCCAATTTCTTCTTCATGCTAATGGGCGTGTGCTGCATTTACTCTCTCTTTAATGTCATTTCCATAGTGATTAAGCAGGTGCTCAACTGGTTGCTGGAAAAAATGAGCTGCTTGTTTTGCCAGCGTTGCAATAAGGCCAATGCCTTCCTGGGCAGACGCAATGCCATCCGTCCAGGCTCCAGGGGTCGCCAGGCTCGGTTTGGCCAGCCGCCCGACTCAGATGGGCCTTGCGATAGTGACACGGAGGGACGGAGGCTATCAGGGGAAATGATCTCTATGAAAGACCTGGCGGCCTCTAGCAAGGTGTCGCTGGCCATCATGCAGAAGCAGCTGTCTGAGTCAGCCAACGGTTACCCCAGGACAGTCTGTGGCAGCTCGCGCAGTAATGGGTTCTCTGGTGGGGTTGGGGCACTCGGGATCATGAACAACAGGCTGGCAGAGACAAGTAACTCCAGGTAGAAGGCAGAGAAAGGCAGAAAACGGGGATAGGGGCTTTTCTCACTCAAAACTCGACTATAAAAGGTTTTTTGAAAGGGACTATCAGTGGAACTTATGCATGAAAATATAATTTTTATACGTTTGAATGGAATACAAACCTGCAGTAATAACACAGAAAATGGTAGCGATTATTTTAGCAATGATTTTATGATGACGGCATGAGGAGAATCACAAAGTCTATTAAAAAAACACAAGCATGGTGGCCACTCATCACTTTTATTAACTTCAAAGCTCAAAACAAAACAAACTGCTGTGAGTCCCTGCAACTATTAGTGTTTGAATGCAGAAAACATCATTAGCTGTACGCACTCAGTATATCAGAGTTTTTATGACTAAATAGTTGTGCTGGAAAGAAGCCAAGGGAATTACGCGGCACACTTTTTACCCTCTTGGGATTTTTGGCCAGTGCATTTGAATGTACATACTGAATGCTGATAAAAACAAGTATAATCGCTGAATGATATAGCACACAGTGATCTATGCATTATTCCGCTCATGCATTTTGCACCATCTCTGAACCGTCCTTTCTGCAAAAACCCTTCTTTCTTCCCCCTTCATTCCATTCCTGAGGTGATTGATTTCTGTTCTGGGTCCAACTGTGGGAAGCAGACTTTCTGAGCCTTGCCATGATGTCGCTGATTTAAACGGGGTTGACGTCCAGGCTGGTTTCCTGCGCTACTATAACCGGCCACAAAGAGTAATTTCCTCTCTCTCGAGATGGAGAAACGAGCAAAAATGAAGAATACAAATCTATTCCTTGGAAAAGAGGAACTGGCCTTCTTATCAGCAAAGCCCATGTTTCAATGGCCAAAGAAGTTCAGTTAAAGAAAAAAAACACTATTTGGATCTTTTTTACTTCAAGTTTTAAGCTTGTAAATGAACACTATTAGTGTTTTTAGTTACTTCATGATGAGTGTAAAGACATATTTGCAAACTAGAATTAATGAGAAGTTTGTTTTCTGTTAGCTGGAAGTTAAATGAGGTTAAGAAAATACCACTAAATACATTAGGAGGTAAATTACACTAGGATGCAAATGTTGGTCAGTTTTTTTTTTTACTAAAAGCAATGTCCTATTGGTTTACATGGAGGGGCAGGAATTAAAACCCATCCCCACCCAGAGGGGATGCTGTAACGGCTCCAGCTTTATTTTCAAGGGTTCGGGCTTGAAGTGCAGACTGTGACAAAAGAAAGGTTTGAATAAGCGTTTTAAATAACTTTTTTATCATCCACTTTATTGTCATTGCACAAAGTATAATAAAATTTTAAAAAGAAATTCAGAAATCTTTGATTTTCTCAAAGACGTGTCCAACTAAATGTTAAAGAATAATTTGTAGAAACAGCTTAATAGAGTGATGTTTACAAAGCAACATTTAAAAATCTTACAAAAACCTAAAGCTCAGCACAGTGGGGGAAAAAAATCCTCATAAGAAAAATGTAAGATTAGTTTCTAACACTAAATGCTACTAAAGGCTCATAATGTTTGCCTAATGAGCTGCACTGACGAGAGTGCCAAAAAATGTTGATACATTTTCCTTTTCCTTTAATTAATATGGTTAAAAATAATGGTGTTTAAAATATTTAAGGAGTGTGTTTTTAAGTCATCTTCTTTTAAAATTCAGGTCTTTTCTTACATCTTAATTATTCACACTTTTAGAAACTTTGATCAGCATTGGCCAGACATTTGCATGCCAGTGATAGTTTATCTCATTTGTACATAAATATTAATTATTCTATTTGAAGGAAGCTGTCTGGGATGTTGGAGAGGAAAACTAAATCTCTGAAAGATTTGTTTTTTTCTCTTGCACTGATTTATCATTGTAATATATTGGCTCTGAAAGCTGAAAACGATTCTTGATTTCACTTTAAAGACACAGTTGACATGTTACAGTTAGAAACGACATGATCTTCACCTGTCAGGTTTAGCAATCAATGTTGTTGTCGCTGGCAACTCTTGCTCTGATGATTTAAAGCCGTGGGGTGTCGTGTGACGCCTGTGAACAGCGCGACAGAGGAGAAGTTGGTAGTTAAACTGTCCTGGTGACAGTGATGAAGGAGGCGAAGCAGCCAGAGAGGAGCTGAAAGCAACAGTGGTGGGACGTTTGCGGTGGCATTAATCGGCCTCCTTCAGATTCAAATTCATGTGCATTGCAAAATAACGGCCAAGGGTTCAACTGCTGCAGCCATCCATCTTCAGCATCTAATGTGTCCCCCCCCCTTACAACCTCCAGCCCACTCTTTTCTGTTTCCCTGTCATTTCCTTTTAAATACACTGCAGCAAAACCCCTCCTGCTTCCTTTCCCTTGCAGATCTCGGCTCATTTTTTGTGCTCATCATTCTTACACTGTGAATAATAGACATGTTAGAAGTGTACATATAAGTGTAAAAAAAAACTGGAATGTCTTAAAATGACTTTTTACAGCATAGTGTGGATTAAAACTGGAGATATTTTTGGTTAATTTTAGTGCATAGATCTGAACAATTTCCTTTATTGTCTCAGCAAGCGGAATAGAGAAGATGACTCAGGTAGTTAAATCTTCAGGCCTGTCTTGTTTCTTTTCCTCTGCATGCCATTATGGTAAAGCCATAGCTGTATATAAAACAAAGTACGGTACTCCTAAAAGTATATTTTTCTACATATACCTTTCAAGCATCTACACATGGATGACTGGAAAAGCCTCACGTCACATGTCTACAGCAGATTGAGGAGATGCAGTGTTTAGAATTGATCTGCCCTACAAAAATATGCACATGGGAGACACAAATCTAGCACAGCTTCTTCGGGTTTTAACGAGAGGTTTGATATTTTTGCAGGTTCAAATAAGAGGACTGTTTCCTTACTTGTGTTTTATAATGCAGTCTTATTACCAAGCTCTTCTCAAGATAAAATTCCCTCCAAAATGAATGCATTCCTCCAACCGTTCCCAAAAGTGGAGCAGTAAAATGAGCATATGTTGTGCTAGCAGCAGCAGCACCAGGAGGATTCATGCTTTTCTCATTCACTGGAAATGACTTTGCAACCAGGAGAAAAATAAAATAAGTGAAATGAAAAGTTAGCATGCTCTACCAAATGACATACTGAATATAGAAAGAGTTTCCCGACTCTAAATTGTCTCTGGGGGTGGACTGCTGGTATCTTTCTAAGATCTATATGACACTTCACCCTTTCCTCTGAGGTTTAAGTGTCGAATGGTGAAGGTTTCAGGACTTTGTTCTACAGCTATAATACCTGCTGCTCCTTACCATCAACCTTACTTTCTACACGTGTTTGAATGTATTTGTGCATCTAAACTATGCTACCAAAAGAACACGGAAAATACACATTATAGAGTAAGTATCTATAAGAGATAACTCAAATCTTTTAAAGTGGGGTCATCTGTTTGAAGAAATAAAGTATTATTCTGACTTAAATGATTGGCTAATGACAAGACTGAGCAGGACAAATGTTAAAGTAGATTAATGCTCTTTCAACACAACTCTGGATTTAAAAAGTCATATCACTTTACGCTAACGCTAATATACAACTTGATGTTGGTAATAACTTTGTACCTCTGCTTTTTAAATCTGATAAATCAGCTTTTGCAGGAACAGCTAAGAAAATGTTGCAATTCTAGACGACAGCCGGGCTCAGACTATCTGTTAACTTGTCAATCTAGTGGAATGAAACTTTTTTTATGACAGGTAAGATAATATTTGCATAAAACGTCTCCAAAGAACCTCACTTCATAAGATCTGAACTAACATTTTTAGATGTTTTTCTAAATATAAGCCACCCAGCTTGTCTCTCTAAAAAGTTATTTAATTAATTATAATAGTTTGAATCAGAAACACATCAAGCTTTTAATACACTGGATTATTGTATTTAATGTTTGGTCATCTAAAAATGCATGCGTGGCTTTAAATCAATTGCCTCACGACTGTCATATTGTTTTAAATCATAGTAAGTAGAATCAGTGTATCTGAACTATATACAGTAGTTTTTGCATTTTGCAAAACTGATCTCCATTGATTGCAATGGTTTTACAGCCTCGCTCTTCTTTTCTTCTGTAAGAAGAAACCAGTGGTCCACATTTATCTATTTAACAGTAGACTTGTCTCTGACTGAAGAAACATTTTTTGTGCAGTTATTTAATTCATACCCACATCAAACTAAACATTATAGAGTGTAATATTCTAAATCCAAACTACTCACACTAAGTTCTGTTGAACAAAGCAGACTTGGGTCTCTGTACTCCATGAGGTGCAGTAAAGTTGTCAGTTTTAATTCAAGCTTGAATTGTTGGAATTACCACTGACAGTGTTTATTTTCAGTACACACTGTATTCACGCTGCTCTGTAGGCAGCAGCTCTTCATTAAAATGTCATGCTTCCGTGGCACGACCAATAATAAAACAATTTCTTCAATAAAAAAGACTGAAGCTGTTGTTAGCATATAATCTCTTGATGCGGTGGATGGTCTAGTGGCACAATTATCTTTTACTTATCATATTTCTCCATAATCACAATGTGATAAATTACACTTTGCTCTCTGTTTTACACAAAGGAAAAGAACATGAACTCCTCAGTATTTTGCACTTGTCAACTGGTTTTATGGCCAAAACACAGTCATGTGGGAAAAGAAAGTCCATCTTCTATCAAATTTTAGGTATAAAGTTAAAACAATTGATGGTCTTTACCAGGTTCAACAGCTATTCAGCTTTTTAAATCTTACCGTGAATGTACCAAAACACAGAAAAGGTTCCACCATGTTAATCCTGGATGAAGTAAATCCACCCTTGCTGCGTCCAGTATTCAAAAGGGAAAGTACCAGCTGATCAAATGTATTGAGTGCCTGATTTTTAATATGTATGACTCTATAAAAGCAGGAGTTTTGTCAGTTTGCTGCTGTGGAGCAGACAGGTGTGAATTAAAAACAATGCCAAGGTGAAAAGGCATCAGCAATGACTTCAAAGAAGCATCTTGGAAGGGTCAACGGTCATTTTTAAAATGAGTCAAACGGAGTCCATCATTCTACAAAAATAAAGATTATTTACAAACATTTGAGATGACAATCTTCCCATGAATTAAAAAGGATGGTTCCAGCAGAATCATCAAAGTTTTATCTGAATGAACCACAAGACTTCTGGAACATTGTCTTTTGGACAGATGAGACCAAATGTTTACTCATAATCTTCGAGGCCATTTTTGGCAAAAACACACAATTACACCACTTCAACACAAACACCACAAGCACAGTGATGGGGGGTAATGATTTGGGCTTTATATGTAACTGCAGGACTGGGGTACTTTGCAGTCACTGAATGGACCATGAGCTCCTATGAGGACCAAAAGGATTCTAGAGTCGTTGAGTAGTTGTGAGGCTCTCTGTGCTATCAGCTGAAACTTGGACCACACTGGGTCATGATGCAACAAGATGATGATCCCAAACACAACAACTACAACAGAATGGGTGACAAAGAAAAACAAATCATCCAGGACTTCCAGACTTCTATCTGATTAAAACACAATGAAAGGACCTGGAAAGAGCCCACAAACCTAAATGAACTGAAGCCATATTATAAAGAAGAGTGGGTCAAAATTCCTCCACAATGCTGTGAGAGACTGGTAACGTCACATAGAAATGACTACTTCAGTTGCTAAAAATGGTTCTACAAGCATTTGAATCATGGTGTGCCGTTTATTTTTTACTTGCTTTCCATTTTGTCTTTGACAGTGGGAAATTTGTGTTGTGTTGTGTTTTTGTACACTGTGGGTTAGACTTAGATCATTTTAGGACCTGGTAAAGACCAAATCATAATTTTATTATGTCCTTCCATCCGTCCATCCATCTATTATCTGTTATCCGGCTTCTTCCTTTCAGGGTCACTGGTGCCCATATGCAGCTGTCAGTGCGAGGGGCGGGGTACACCCTGGACAGGTCACAAGTCCATCACAGTGCCTTTATTATGTCCTGATATGTAAAATCCCAGAACTGGACAAGGTTAGACTTTCTTTTCCCCTTGACTGAATATTTGAATTATTAAAGTAAATACCTTGTGGGTATGGGGGGGGGGGGTGGGGGGGTCTTCACAAGATTAAGACCACTGTTTTCTCACTTGGCTGTTTTAAACCTAAAATAATAGTCCCAATCTTGGGATTTTATACAAATCTGAGGACAAGTCTGGCTGTCATTGATTTTTGATTTTTTTTGTTTGTTTTGTGATGAAGGCAGATGATTTGGAGCCACACTCCAGATTTAGAGGCTGTTTCATGTTTCTGTCATCCACACTTGGGTTGACCTGTGACTCTGTTTGCATCCACATCATTTCCATACCTCTGCGTGTGTCTCATGCTGCTTGCATCGTGTTGTAATTTTCAGTTAATGGATGCAAATTAATTCCGTTTGCAAGTTGCACATTTATACAAATGATTGTACTTTTTATATTTATGTAATGGAAAGTATTTGAGACATGAAGGCGTTCCATTAAACGGTAATAATTACTGACAGTGTTTTGGTTGTTGTACTCATCCATGTCTCATAATGTGGTGTGTTATAATGTTCATGGGGAGTGTGACATTTAACATCTCAAGTTAATTACATTCAACAACAGATTTTCAGATACGCTAAGGGATTTTTTTTTCACAGTAAGACATCGAGTTTTGAGACTAAGTGATATTAACTCTGATTTAGCTTGATTGCAGCAGAACATTCTCTAATGATCCCTCGGGAGTCTTGTCAGACTGCAGCACAGATTCCAGGAAGGTACTGACTTTTGCCAAGAAGAAGCTGAAGCCAAAGCCCTTAAAAATCCAGACATATGACTGGAAAACTTTGGCTGTTCTGAGGATAAAATGAAGCTAAAATATGTTCAAAAATGAGTTTTTATGAGAGACGTGACTGGTTTCTGACAAAAGAAGAGAAACTAATGTCTAATATTTTATAGGCTTATAAACTGCTAGCAAAACATCTTATGAATTACTGAACAAGATTTAATGAAACTTTCAGAAAGTAATCATTAGATGAACAATTGATTATTTTTAGAGTCAAACTAATTGAAGACAGAGCCAACTAACCTGCAGAAACGGTTACGACTCAATTAAATTTATAGAAATTGAGAAATAACGATGTGGTAGAAGTTTATTGTCAGTTGCAACATATCTTCCAAGCACTAAATCACAACATTTTATGAGATTGTACATGTTTTAATATATGGTTTGACCAAAATGACTTCAACTTTACAGTTTATCATAACAAAATGATCTTTGAAGATGATTTCTGGCATGAAAGGTGGTGGATGACATGTGTTCCTTCAAAGAATACGAAGCCTTTAAATCCCAATTGTTCTTGTGTGTTTATTTAACTGTGGGTGAAATTTTGCCTCACTATTAAAACGTTGATACCTTAAAAAATTGGTCCATAAGTATGAAAGGTGCCAAACTGCTACAAAAAAGCAATTAGGCCTCAAAACTGATAAAACGAAGAGAGGGAAATTTTGTTTCGTTAATTTCTCCTTTAAAGAAAAGTAGAGACAAGAAAGAGGTTTGTTTTGCAATTTACTAAAAGCTCCTAATTTGATTGTATTCATAAATTCATATTTAACAGCAGGTTAACAGTTGTCCTCTCTGCCTAATTCAGCTGAATTAATTTCCTTGAGCCGTGCCGCAGTCGAACTCATGCAGCTCCCTAAAAGGACCATGAAACAGCCAGGCACTACAATAATGGGTTGATCAGGATGTTAGGCATAACAGAGGGAACCTGTAATTGCATTCATTATTGAGATGAGTCTGATCCCAGCAAATTATGCTGGAAAAACATCATACATTATCTCGCCGCACAGAGCTGAAGAGAAGGGGCGTCTACGCAGAGAAAATGTGCCACAAAGCCTGAGCTCAGCAGCAATTTTCTGTTTAGAAACCTTGTTTCCCCTTCGAGAATGGACAGAAAGCGGTCGGGTGTTGTTGCTGAAGCAGCTAACACCCACCTAAATTGACTGCAGTTCTCTGTGTCCTTATGGGGATTTTGTTGACTTGAGTATTGTTACCAGATTTGTTCAGAATGACTGGGAGTGCTTCCTTTTTCCACAAGAAGTCAATTTGTTAAATCAGTCTTCAGTTTAGTTTTTATTAAGAAAATCCCACATTCTGTATTCTTCCTCAATTTTACAGCTGTTCTGAGGATCCCCAACAAGCCTCTTTATCACACCTCTTTTTCTGAGTGAGCTGAGATTTCTCCACAGGGACACAGGACTGCAGTTAAACCTCCAGCAGCAGGCTGTTTTCTCTGGGTCTCAGCTGGTGTCACTGGCTGGTGCCGCAATTCTTGCACTGCGACACTGAATCCCTGCTGTTTGGCAAGGCCTGTTCCTATTCTTTTTTTCTGCATCTCAACTTTGACTCAGTCCCTTCTTCTTTTGACTCAGTGAATCAAATACAAACAGTTACAGTTGGATTATTTTCTGTATAAAACGCCACTTTCCTTCAGTCAGAGGAAATGTGTTATTTGTCTTCATTTATCTTCGTCATGATATTTTTCACAGAGAAGCCTTTGATAGTGAAGTGTTTTTACAAACGTGTCAATTTAAATATGTTCCATCAGTCATGGGAAAAGGGATCAGAGCAGGCAATGAAGTGAGAGGTGGAAAAAGGATCAGGGTGGACTTTTAACCGTTTCATGGTCCCGTGACATTTAAACCCATGGTGATGTGCACAGAACTACTTCTCCTAAGTTGTGCCATGATTTGCAATTCCACTCTGCATTTCATTGAAAAAAGTGCAAAGACAAGATTTCAAAAGCTGAGATGTTCAAAAAAAAGAAAAAAAGAAATGTAAGTAGAACATCAGAAAAAAGAGAAGAATTAGGGTAATTAGCAACAAGGTCAGCAAGATAATTGTGAGTGAAAAGAGCTTGAGGAAAGGAAATAGGAAGGAGATCAGCACGATGAAAAAGACTGCTTGGATAAAAGCTCAACACGTGAAGATAAAACTTCACAGCACAAAAACAGAAGATTAAAAGCCCAGTATTCTTTCATGCCAAAGTGTTCAAAACCGATCTTGAGAAAACTTAAAGTTAAGTTAAGCTTTGATGAAATACTGACCAAACCAGAACAACATTTTTGCTTTAGATCTGTAAAACTGACAGAGACATTATTTTAACTTTGTTATAGCAGCAAAGAATAAATGTTCTAATTGAAAGCCGGAATCATACGCAGAAAACCAGTTCTGTACTCAGTAAAACATTTATTTCAGGGCAACTCTAAACAAAATGGCCTCAATGTCACGTAATCTACGCATGCTCCTAGAAAATCTTTGTCCCACCCCAGAAGGAGGTCTTTTTAACGTCCGCAATGCAATAATGACACCATAAACAAGGAAATACATTCTGTTAAAGCAACATTTCATCTAAACTAAACCAATACTTGTTATGTCTAGCTGAAACTCAGTTAAAATATTCAACAGCAGCAATTAAAAAAGTTAAACCACTTGGATCATAACATTCCTCTTATGTGATGATTATTTTATTTAATTTTGAAAACATTTAAAACTGTTTAAAAGGCATTTAATATAAATACATTGAACAAAAAGTTGTTCCATTCCAGAGCACTTCAGTCTTAGTAAAAATATTTCTCTACTATATTAAGTTTCCTTTTCAACCCAGATGTCTCTTCCTAAATGTCTTTCATTTTGGCCACAGTTTTATCAATGTGTTCAGAAAGCACACTTGGAAAGATTGCTGAAATGTCCTGGCGGGTTCTGAAAAGAGAGTACCTGCATTAAAGGAAACTCAAAACAGAACATTTACATGTAGAGGATCTGAATAGTCTGACTGATGAGGCAATTACTTTTTATCTGCTCTTTCAATTACAAGTGAAAGTGAGATAAAGAAGGGTTAACAGATAAGGGAAACTCACTGTTTCAGCTAATAAAGTTTAATGAGATTTCTGACGATTCGACAAGATTGATGCTTATAAATGTTGAAGTTATTTATTGTCTGCTATCTGAAGTGTAAGAAAGCAGAAAGTTCAGATATTGTATTTTGGGAAAATACAAATCAAACTTATGAGACTATCCAGCCTCACTACTCAAACACATAAATACAAATTCAAAATCAAGATAAATAAATAATGTGCTCATGTTTTAGGGAATTTAGTCATCTAGTAAGTGTCACATTCTGTGAGTTTTTGTCTTAGATTTTTAGTGTTTGGTGTTTCCCTGTGTTTCTGCCCTGCTCCAGCCCCGCCCCTGCTTACCTGATTCCTCTTGTGTCCAGGTGTTCCTTGTTGAGTGTAATTTGTGTTGCTTTATATTCCGTGTCCTGTGTTCAGTCCTTTGTCGGATCATCGTTTCTGTTTCTGTCCCGTCCTCCGTGCCTGTTACCTGTTCTCTTGTGGATTCCGCTCTAAGTGAGTTTTGTATGCTGCCTCGACAGCTTTTTGTTTATTATTAAAGTCTTTTTGTTACACCTTCGAGTCCTGCCTGCGCCCTGGGTTTTTACCACACGTATCCTGACCGTAAGTCCAAAATCACAGTAGTCAAAATCACTTATTTAAAAACAAAAGACCAGATTATTCCTTTAACTACATCAAAGAGGAAACTCAAATGATCGACTGGAATCTTCTCCAAAGAATAATAGAAACTTTACCAGCTTGTAAATCATTTGGCAAGAGTCAACATTTCTTGTTTCACGTGACTTCTGAACTGAAAATAAACTGTTGTCTCTTCAGAGTGTCTCCGCTGAAAGTTGTTTTTAAGTACACTGACACATTTCTGACAATTTTCACACTCAACTTCTTTTATACATTTTATGACATCTATTCACAGTCTTTGAACAGATGGGAAGCATTTGAGAGAATGCCATGGCAGTAGAAAGCATTTATTTTGTTAGATTTTTTTTAAACGAAAAACACCTATGATCACAAATTCTATACCAATAATAATAGACAGATATACTATTATTGTCCTTGTAAAAGGTATAATGAGATATAAATGCCCTTCGGGACATCTAAGCAGTTGCCCAATTTGGAAAAAAACAAAGAACATATTACAAGTAATGAAGTTCTTGTAGGTGGGTAGAATATATGCAGTACTGGAACAGAATTATTTACATAATAAGGTGTATGAAAGTTACACAGACATATGAAAGGTCTTGCACATGTACTACTCAAAAATGATCATTGTCTCAGTATGCAATTATTGCAAAGAAATATTATTTTTGCTCAAACATGTTGCCTTCAGGAGACGAGGGAGGTAGTAGATATTATACAGCAGTCTCTTTTACTTGAAAACATATTGATACATGCATGGAACCATCATCAGTCTGTGCTCTGGGCATGGTTGAATGTGATGTAATCCACCTCTGTGAATGAGTGCAGGTGTGTCTTTCAGTCTTAAGAGTTTGTTGTGAGGTGGAGGAAAGTGCTGTGTATTTAGTTGTGTACAAGCTGAGGGGTTAAAGCTGTTCCTCAGCCTGGTTCTGTTGGATTACAGGGATTTGGAACACCTTCCAGAAGGCAGAAAGGTAAAGAATTTGTGTGCAGGGTGGTGTAAGCTCATGATTATTGTGTCAGCTTAGAAGCTGCATCTGGTGAGGTGGATTTCGGTGATGGAAGCTTGGTGCCAAGGATCCTGTGGAACATATTTGTGTTGTGCTGTTGGGTCTTCTTGTTCTCCAAGGTCTAGAATGGGTTTCCTGTGATATTTAGGACATAATGAATGTTTCTATGGTTTAAATGTTTGCTGTTGTGAGAGTTGTGATTCATTGTTTTTTCAGGAAGTAGAGCCTATAAACCTTCTTTTATGAACAATCATTTGTGTTTATAGCATATGACACGTCCTGCCTGATGTGAACCTTTAAGAATTGGTTTCTCTGGACCACATTTACTGGTTTATTAAAAAGATAGCACCCATTGTGCTTGAATCGCCTGAAATCCAGAAACAATTTGGTTGTCCTTAGAACTCAGGGCAATCCTACTGTGTTGGCTCCTTGTTTGTTGTTTCTTCTCTGCAGGCTACTAATAAATAACTCAAATGTAAAAATATAGTTTGCCATACAATTTTGAATAAATTTATCTATTAGTTTTGTTTTTTAGAGAGGCCAGTTCACAATATCAGACTAAGATCAGTTGTTGATCTGTAAGATCTGTAGTTGATGCAGCGAAGCCTAAATTTTAGTGTCTGCTCCTTCAGACCACCCTGTGGATCGCTTCAGGATGGAATTGCATTTGAATAATCAGGTTATGTTGGACCACAATTTCTGAGAAACATGACTTTCCAGCAAAAAACTGAATCATGTTTTGACTGAACTGCAGGTAGTTCTGGCAGGTGGGGAAGCAAGCTGCCAGCCACGGTGCAGACTTGTAAAATTGATTCTCCACTTCTCTTTTCATCAGAGGGCTGATGTACCCGTCAGTTTCTGAGTCTAAATGTCACCAGCTTCACTTGGTAAATCACTGGTTTTGACACCTATTTTGTAATTTTGCTCACTACTGTAAAAGCTTAGCCTCGGCTCCTTTTGCTGCTGATTGGAGCTGGAACTGATCAGTTCAGCAGCTTTTTGACTGAATTCATTTATGCAGTATGTTCTGTAAGCTTGTTCTCTTGGAAAAAACACCTGGGATAAAGAAAGGATCTCAGTCTGATTTTCATCATACTTTAAATTAATTCCATTGTTGATGAAAACGGACTCTAAATCATTAAAGCCAGCAAAACTCATTAAACTGCATTCAAAAAAAAATATGATTTTTTTCAATGCATAATAATTGTTTTAATATATATAGGTTGCTCATTGAAAGGTTATTATTTTAACATGCTTTATAGCTTGAAAAGAGGGAGGTTAAAACAAATCCTGATTTACTCAACAAATTTTCTCAAGTCTAAATCAACTCAAGTCTAAGTCTGAACTATCTTAGTGATCTAAAAATGTTTGTGCAATACGGGAACTAAAGAGAGTAAGTATGAAGACCAATAAAATTAATATGCTTGATTAAACTGACACCATAGACTGAAAGCAGAAGCGCTGCATTTTAAAACCAAAGCTTGTGAGTGATTTCCACTCACTCATGAGACAAAGACACATTTCTATCCGTGTGGCATGTAAAAACGTGTTCTAAAAATGGAGCTGGTTAAACAGCTTTTGACTTGCAAATCAGTGTGCAGTGTGTTTCTCAAGCAAAGCAGACATTCTGGAGATGATGAAAAACTTCTACAATAATAGATATCCTCCTGTTGGTAGTTTGTGGTGCTCATTTGCATATTTCATTGGTGTGGGTGCCTAAAATAAAGAGAAAGCGGACAAATAAATCAGAATAAAGGGAAAGTGTTGATGCCACATTGTAAATTGAACAAAACTTTACAGTACTTTATCTTACTCCTCGCTCACCTCCACATTTTACTCACAAATGGCTCATTTCACAGTGTGATGAGGGGGGAAAAGCCACTGCAGTTTGCTGTTAAATCTGCTGACTGCACTATCACTCTGCTATCAGTGTCTGGCCCCACTTCAGTTCCCCCGGAGGCAGCTGAATTATTATATGACCGAAACTTACACATTTATGGTATTTCAATAAGATGCAGTCAGTCTGAGAGGAATACGGACAGACTGCAGGGTGGCGAGGCACATTTTGCTCTGGGGCTTCTAATTAGACTGTTTTATAATGAAGAGAAAATGAATCCTTGTGATCATGAAGTCTGTCTTATGTTGGTGTGAAAGTAAGATCAACAGAACCTATGTTTGGATGGCCACTTTGTAAAGCTGTAGATGGAGGGGGGGGAGACATCAGAGGGAAGAGAGGAAAAATGAGTTTTATTTCGTGTTGTTTTTCTTTATACGGCCTCAGCAGCGCTTCGGGAATTACTCTCTTCATGAGCCTGTTGTGCATCCCTCATTATCCCCCAGAAACCCCACCGAGCTTCCTCTTTAACAGCAGTGATTCAGGAATGGATAGGAGGGGAAGTAAGACACAGGAAGAGCAGAAAAGGTAGATAAATCAATCCACAAAAAAAAACCCTGAGGTACTATGGCCAGTTCAGTGATGGCGCTGGGATAAAAAGAGGTGGGAATAAAAACAAGGGAGATGGAACAAGAATGGAAGTCGTGCAGAATATTTCAAGTGACTTCCAGGATTTAAACATTTTCAGGTGCAGTATATTTTTCTATCGCCGCACTGGCAGTGACAACATACAAAATATTGAACAAGTTAACAAAGAAAATGTGCAGACCCGGGTTTTTTTTTTCAGATCAGATTACTAGATTTGTAAAACACAACTTTTCCTAACTTTGAAAATCAGCCAGAAAATGACAATCTGTTGTCGAGGCTGCCCAACATAACTTTTCAATTCAGTTGCCCCAAGAGACAGCAGATGATAACGACAGAGGACAGCACCAACAGTGTGCCCTTTTCCAGACATACAGCAGTACATGACTTGCACATCTTCTCCATAACTGCCTGGGATTAAAAAAAAGACAACATTTTCCTGGCTCGTGTTGGATTTGTAAAGTCCAGATTATTTGCTGCAATTTAAGAAAATGTGTTGTGCTGAATGGAAAATATTAAACAATAAAATCATGAATAACCTTTTGGTTTTAAACACAAACTTTGCAGCCAGTTATATACTTTATTCTGACACTTGGAAACCTCCCAGCAGCTTGAACAGTGGTCTGTTTTGCAGCTGAATTCATATTTCACACAGAGGAGCTGCATCTTAAAACAAAAAGCCACTGTTGGCCACATCACTGAGGGCAGGAGGAGTTGCAGCATTTTAGGGTTACCCAATGCTGCACTTCCTCTGGCCCAGTTCATTTCATAAAACACACAACAAGCAAGCTATAGCAAAAAGCACTGTCAGCCAGTGTGCCTGGAATATGAATCCTTTATGAGCATGGTTTGCTTCACTCTCAGTGTATTAAAAGTGTGAGAAGTAAGGAGGCACTTGATGTTATAAAAACACAGTTTAACACTGACCACTGAAAGCCAGCCATCGTTGCTCTGCTGTGACACGTCGGCCCTTAGTCCCTGCTAGGCAAACTGACACTTTATATAAAAAGGTGCTAAAGGAGAAAAAAAAAGAGAATAGAAGTGTATTTATTTCTTCACATGCTTACTCTCCTTCTTAATTTTTTTTTTTATTTCAAATATAAATAGTTTTAGGGGATTTGTTGTTTTCAGCCAAGCATGAGTTTATACAAAGAAATATTGAGACAACTGAAGCTGGACCATTTTAGATGAATATCTGTGAAATTCACTGAGTTTTTGCAATTTTTTTGCAACTATTGTCAGCAGCTATTCTGAATTGGGTTGATTCCAAATGCTAAACATATGCAGATGTGCGTCCACATATACTTTCCATGCAATTATTTATGAAATTCAGTTGTCTTGTCAAAATTATTATAATGTTCCTGTTGACAGTTCCATGGGCTGCACAGGATGTGCTAATGCCAAGTTGACAACGATGTAAAGGTTTATAGGATACTGTTGTCTAAACGGCTGTGATATTTTCTTTAAACTGGAGCTTTTTAGGCAGTCAGAAAGCTACTTGGCTGTTCTTGGACTAGCAGTTAGTTCTTCAAAATTAAATTTCTACAAACTGAGGTTGTTTAAAGAACTATCTGCAACAGGTAAGATAATAATTGTCCAAAACCTTTCCACAGAATACAACTCCTGAAATTCTAAACAATCAGTTCATTGTAAGGCACATGTAGGAAAAGACTACTTTTTTGCTTTTTTCCCCATCAGTGTCCCTTAAAGTCTTACTTTTACATAGAGTGAAGATGTTAAATTTAACAAATGTCTGCTCTATTTAGCCACTTTTTAAACGACACATCAAAAGGTCTGTTGTGGAGAAAAGGTCTCTGTTGGCTTCAGGAGATATATATTTTTCCTGGTAATTAGTTGCTCAACAGCAGACTGCTGCTTTCCTCAGAACTGAAAGTTTAAATAAGGAAAGAAATGAGCAATTTCCTTTGTTTCTTCTGAGTGTAAAACAACTTTAATTATGTACAATTTTAAACATAATTAGCTGCATTTATCTTGGCAGAATTCAGTCTGTTGGGGTTTGTATGAAATAAACAATAAGTATGGCAAGAAATTACCTGCATCAGTCTAGAAATTATAAATTCTAGTTATTGTTTGCATATTGAGTGGTAAATTTAATCCTGCTCAACTAAAACAGTTCTTAATTTGATGCTTTCTATCACCCACACACCATACGCCAAATGTTGAGCGTGGGTGGATGTTGCGTTGTCTTGAATATGTAGGGGCCATTCTTATTTTCTGAGAATTTTATGCAGTTAGGTATTTTAGTACATTATCAACTTGGGTTACAGGGTCAAAGCTTGCGATTTAGTTGAAGATTTTTCTTGAAACAAGGCCCAGATTCTCTTCTAGCTTAATTACTTCGAGCATTGTTTGGAATGAAACATTATACTGTCAATAAAATCTGTAAATTGAGCTAGGATTAACAATATCTGTTCAGAATATTTCAATCATTTATCACAAACTTTTCAAAGCGTTTTGCTGCGCTCTGCTGGTATTAGGTCACTAGTACAGGTTGGACAGAAAACATGAATTTAAGAATAATAGTGTTACAATAATCTGCACTGACAGGATCATTACTTTCATGAAATATATTCCCCTCTTTACTTGTATCATTTTACTGCAGTAATGTTGCAAGAGATGGAAGGGCTGCTCCTATGAGTACACACAGAACTGAGAAAACATCTGATGAGAGAATGATTCACATTATTCTCTACTCATCATATCCTGTTGGTGCAGGTACTCTTATTGTAAAAGGAATCAGCACAACTAATGGGTATTTCTGCTCTGACATTTTCCAACATCAGAAGAAGAGCTGTGAAGGTTCTGTTTTGGGCACTGTCACTTTAGCTCAGCTATTTGCAGCCTCACACCTGCAGCATGCTCACAAAATGGGGGAAAAAAAAAAACTAGGCTATTTAATAGGCTAATATAAATTTTATAATTAGGATTAATCACATCAAGATTGCATTTATTTTTGTAAAATTTCTCATGTATCAAATTTTGGATGAAATAAAGTTAAAAGAAAAAAATGTTAATAAATAAATAAAATATGCGCGCCAACAACACGACCAACGAGCAGAAGGTGTTTGTGTCACGTGATCTCCACCATGCAACGTAGTCGCGTGTCTTTGGAGGACGCGCGTGTCCACGCCCACAACATCTCGCGCGTTTTTTTTCTTTTTTCTTTTTTCTTCCCGGCAGTTGCCGCGAGGTGCGACGCTCTTTCGGCTGGATGCTAGGTAGAGACAGGAGGCGGTAATTCTAGGAATATATTTTGAAGCACGGCAGAAGAGGTGTACAGCCGCCAACATGGCGAAGCAAAGCTCCATTTTCAAGTTCTTCACCAAGTCTCCGCCGCCTGCGTCCAACAAGCCGAAGCCGAGCCCTTCTCCGGCCGAGGCGGACCTGCCTTCCTCCGTGCAGAAGTCCAACTCGTCTCCTAAAGAGGAAGCTAAGCAGACAGAGCAACAGGAGTCGACTAAACCCAACAAAGTTAAACAGAAAAGTAACACCACGTCTGCAAGCAGCAAAGGATTCAAGAAACTGTTCGGCGACGCTAAGGCCCCGACGACCGAAAACAGGTTAGTTCTCTGGAGCCGTGTAATTGCTGGAGCTTTATGTTTGACCATGAGAAGTTGTGCACTTCAGGTGTGAAACCAGCCCCAAAGTATCTATGCTGGGCTTTGTGTTCGCTAAATATCATCTAGTCAGATCACCATGCAATGATAGTAGGCTCTTTATAGTTAGCACGTTATTGTACCATCACTATAAAAATGTAACAGGGTTGACACAACGCAGAATTGTCATATTAGTCAAATAAATATTTTGCAGCAAGCTTTACCTTCCACATCTTACAGTTTAACATAACATCATCTGTCTTAGTAGTAATTAAACAGTATTGCTGGCCAAGAAAAGGAAGGCTAAAAAATGGGTTAATAATCCAGTGAGACTGTTTGTTTGTTTGTTTGTTTGTTTAACAGTTTTTGTATAAAGACATGATTTGCTCTAAGTTTGAACAATTAAAGGATAATAGTTCGACTACTAAATTACACCCTGCTGCCTTATTACATTCTCGTAATTTGTGTTCATTATGGAAGACGACTACAAGTTTATAATGGACCATAAATAATATAATTCAGACCTGACATTATTAGGTGAATGAAGTAACTAACATTTAAGAACAAAATATGTCATTGGTTCAGAATCAGTCTCCTATATCTAAGATGACTTTCTCTGAGTTTGTCACATGGTGTGTGAGATATACCAAATGTATACCAGAGTGTAACAATGCCAATTAAATGTATCACTCATTGCTTTTCAAAGTCTTTTCAAACCACAGTTCAGCTAAAGAGATTGTACACAAGCCACTTCTGAATGTTTGTCTCTCACAGTCTTATGATGTTGTTTTGTTCCCACTCTCTGTTTTTAGCAACTCCACATTGTTTAGTGCTGGTGTCCTTGTGTGGGCCAAACTGGAAGGACACCCCTGGTGGCCTTGCATGGTTGTACCCCAACCTCTGACTGGCCAGCAGATGAGGAGGCGTGGTCGGGATCAACGCATACACGTGCATTTTTTTGATGAACCTCCTACAAGAGGATGGGTTAGCACCAAATATATCAGAGCCTATCAAGGTTGGTAAAGTTATTAGTCATAATCAAAACAATATAACACATTCTGACTATTAAGCTGTATTTGGAACATTTTGTATTTTGTCCTGAGCATATGATGAATTGTGGTACTGTTTGGTCTGCAGGCTCTGACAGTAGTGATGTTAAACCTGGAGGAGTGTTCTTCAGTGGCAAACCTGTAATTCGCCGTGCAATGAAACTTGCTGATGGACTTGTTTTTGACAGTCCTGAAAAAAGGTTGAAGATACCAATCTGCATGGATCCATCTGATGAGGAGGAAGAAGAAGATGGTGATGAAGAAATGGAGGTAATGTTTAGTCTTTGTCTGCAGTAATAATACAAATTGTGTTTTACGACTATAGCTAAATCAGTGATGGAAATGACCCTTTAAAATCTTTTTTGTTTGTTTGTTTTTTAGCTTGACAAATCAACAGTGACTGATGAAGATGTCAGTGATGTAGATGAAATGAAAAACAAGGAAGTGAAACCATCTAAAGTCAGTCGCCAGTCTACACGTGCTTCAAAGGATAAAGCAAGCAAAGCCAAGCGACGGCGCATTGTAGTGGCCTCCGACAGCGACGAATCAGATGAGGAGTTCAAACCAGAACATGCTGCTTCGAGCAGCGAAGATGAGGACGAAGAAGAGACGGTCAGCAGCGGTGAAGAGGAGAAGCGAAGCCAAGAGTCAGAGCCAGAAAGCCCAGTCAAACCTTTGAAGCGGAAACGTCCTGCAGGGAAGTCTGTGAATACAAAAACAAAGAAACCGGTTGTCCAGTCTGCTACACCTGTACGAGCTGCAGCAGCGGTCACAGCTGACACCAAGTCCCGCTTATTAGCGTTCTCTGCTCCTGACAACTTTGAAAGCCAGGCGGACGGCTCTGGGTCCACTGGAGGTGCAACAATTTGGGATCATGAGAAGCTGGAGTGGTTACAAGATGGTAAAAGGAAAGACCGAAAAAGGCGACGACAGACAGACGATGACTATGATCCCACCACTTTGTATGTTCCGGAAGACTTTCTGAACAGAGTCACTCCTGGGATGCGTCGGTGGTGGCAACTCAAATCTGAGATGTTTGATACTGTAATTTTCTTCAAGGTAGGAAAGTTTTACGAGCTCTACCACATTGATGCTGTTATTGGAGTCAACGAGCTGGGCCTGACTTTCATGAAGGGAACCTGGGCACACTCGGGCTTCCCAGAAATTGGATTTGCACGTTTTTCAGATGTATTGGTTCAGAAAGGCTACAAGGTGGCTCGTGTGGAGCAGACAGAGACCCCAGACATGATGGAAGCCCGCTGCAAAACTATGGCAAAACCCACAAAATTTGACCGTGTGGTGAAAAGAGAAGTGTGCCGCATTATCACACGTGGTACCCAAACCTACAGCGTTCTGGATGGTGCTCCTTCAGAGTGTCAAAGCAAATTCCTGCTTAGTTTTAAAGAAAAGGCTGAAGATGAAAGTTCTGGACGATACCGCACCTACGGCGTGTGCTTTGTGGACACATCTGTGGGGTATTTCCACATTGGTCAGTTCTCAGATGATCGTCACTGCTCACGCCTGCGGACTCTGATTTCACACTTTTCTCCTGCTGAAGTCCTTTTTGAAAAAGGCAACCCATCTGTTGAAACACGGAAAATACTCAAAGCGTCTCTGTCCTATGCTCTGCAGGAAGCACTTCATGCAGGAACACAGTTCTGGGATGCTCAGAAAACTCTCAAAAACCTTTCAGAAGAGAATTATTTTGAAGAGACATCTGGAGAGGAGCAGAGCACTGGGACCAGCTTTCTCCCTGCGCTTCTGAAAAAGATGACCTCTGAGAGTGATTCCCTGTGCTTAACTCCCAAGGAAGGCTATGAACTGGCACTATCAGCTTTTGGTGGATGCGTATTTTACCTGAAGAAATGTCTGATAGATAAAGAATTGCTTTCCATGGCAAACTTTGAAGAATATGTCCCTGTTGATGTTGAGATGGAGAAAGCTGCTGGACCCACCAGTTTCTTTGCTCAGACTCGTCAGCGTATGGTCCTAGATGGAGTGACTCTGGCAAACTTGGAAATCTTTCAGAATGGGTCAGGCGGAACAGAAGGGACGCTGTTGGAGCGTTTGGACACATGCTCAACTCCGTTTGGCAAGAGGCTCCTGAAGCAGTGGCTCTGCGCTCCGCTGTGTAACCCCACATCTATCAGGGACAGACTGGATGCAATTGAGGACCTAATGGGAGCTCAGGCTCAAGCAACTGAAGTCTCAGATCTGCTGAAGAAGCTTCCAGATCTGGAACGTCTGCTGAGTAAAATTCACAGCATTGGGACTCCTCTGAAGGACCAGGACCACCCTGACAGTAGAGCAGTTCTCTACGAGGAAGTCACCTATAGCAAACGCAAGATAGCAGACTTCCTCTCTGCGCTGGAAGGTTTCAAAACCATGCAGGAGATTATTTCTGTCTTTACTTCAGTTTCAGATGAGTTTCGTTCCACGTTGCTCCTTCAAGTTATCAGCCTAAAGACAGAAAAGAATGGCCTCTTTCCCGATCTCTCAGCAGAACTCAAGCGCTGGGAGACAGCTTTTGATCACCAGAAAGCTCGTTCGACTGGTGTCATAACCCCTAAAGCTGGATTTGACCCCGAGTACGACCAGGCTCTTGCCGAAATCAAGAACTGCGAGCGAGAGCTGCAGGATTACCTGGATAGGCAGAAGAAACGACTTGGCTGTAAGAGCATGACCTTCTGGGGAACTGGACGAAATCGCTTTCAGATGGAAGTTCCTGACAGTGTTTCAGAGAGGAACATCCCTGAAGAGTATGAAGTAAAATCTACAAAGAAAGGCTGCAAGCGTTACGTTACAAAGGAGTCTGAGCGTCTGTTCTCTGAGCTCCAAGGGTTTGAGGAGAAGAGGGATGGTGCTCTGAAGGACTGCATGAGAAGGCTCTTCTATAACTTTGACAAGAACTACAAAGACTGGAAGATGAGTGTGGAGTGCATGGCTGTGCTTGGTAAAATTATTAGTAATATCTTTGTCGTTTCAGTTGAACATTCTTTTTAAACTTTTGAATGCTATGTGCTGGTGTAGATTGACAGATCGACCACTAAGTCGTTCCTAAATCAACTTGTAGATTTGAATTTGTTTACATAAACAGAGCTACTAAGTACTTACAAATTGAAAATGTCATTTTGAGTTAAGGAGTTGCAAGTAAAATGTTTAGTGTTTCTATATTGTTCTTTTTGTCCCTTCCCAGATGTCCTGTTGGCTTTGTCACGCTACAGTCAAGGTGGAGACGGACCGATGGCTAGGCCACAGGTGGTGCTACTGGAGGATGACAGCCAGGTTGTGCCCTTCATTAACCTCTCTGGGTCCCGTCACCCTTGTGTCACGAAGACTTTTTTCGGTGATGACTTCATTCCCAACGATGTCTTCATCGGCTGCCCTGGAACCAGTGAAACTGATGAGGTGGAAGGCTGTGCCTCATGTGTTCTGGTTACAGGGCCAAATATGGGTGGTAAATCAACCCTCATGCGACAAGTAAGTATCTTTTGTATTTAATTTTTTAAACTGTTTATTTGAACTCTCTGCTAACTATTTAGATACCCTGCTCCTTCTTTTCTACAGTGTGGACTTGTGATCATATTGGCTCAGCTGGGATGTTATGTTCCCGCTGAGAGCCTCCGCTTCACACCAGTTGACCGCGTCTTCACCCGGCTGGGAGCCTCAGATCGAATCATGGCAGGTAACATCACAAACATGTTCCCCACACATTGGTTAATGATCTGAACTGGCTCCTTGTGGACTAACTCTGTATTTGTGTACCTCCTGTAGGGGAGAGCACCTTCTATGTGGAGCTGAGTGAGACTGCCTCCATCTTGCACCATGCTACAAAGCATTCACTTGTGCTCCTCGATGAACTGGGTAGGTCTTTATTTTCCCAGTTCAGCTGTTGTTGTCATGGTGCTTTGTTTTCATTGCGAATCGTTTGAAACATTCCAGGAAGGGGCACTGCCACATATGACGGCACAGCAATCGCCAGCGCTGTTGTGAAGGAGCTTGCTGAGAAAATCTGCTGTCGCACGCTTTTCTCTACACATTATCACTCCCTGGTAGAGGATTATGCCAACAATCCTGCGGTGCGATTAGGACATATGGTACGTACATTAAGGGTAAACACTGTTTTGTGCAGTTTTTTTTATGTTCACTGTTTAACGTCTGCCATACCTTCTTGTAACAACATAAATTTTAAAAAGTTGTTTGTAGATAAGTTTGTTTCCCTAATAACTTTCTTGTGATTCATGTAATTCTAAAATCTGAGACATACTTTGCTTCAAAATATCTGAAGTCCTAAATTTAACATATTGAAACTTGCAAAAACACCTGATTTAAATGGTTCCATTGCATTACAAAGCTACTGTAAGAAAATGCCAGAGGAGTGTTTAATGTAGTAGAGAGGTCAAAGAAAGTGAAAACCGTAAACTTCAGTTTTAGTTTGAGAGGATGAATTCAGCAGTTGGTAGCCACATCTAGATTACAACACAGCTGCATCCCCTGTACCACCATCACGTTGGCTCTTCTAGCCACAGCCCGCAACCTCCTGCTCTTTTCAAGTTCCTGCTACTGGAGTTAAATGTTAGGTATAATTCCTTAACTCACATTTTAAATACAGTATTTGGTCCACTTGTGAATTGCATGTTATTTATTGATCTTGTGCACAAATATTCCCCACCCTTATTCTTGGTTTTCTACTCTGATTCTATGTATCAGATGGTGTTAATTTAAACCTCTGTTCCTTTCAGGCCTGCATGGTGGAGAACGAATGCGAGGACCCAAGTCAAGAGACGATCACCTTCCTCTACAAGTTTATCACCGGTGCGTGTCCAAAGAGCTACGGGTTCAATGCTGCACGACTCGCCAACCTACCAGAGGAGGTGATTCAGTCCGGACACAGGAAGGCCAGAGAGTTCGAGAGAAGCACCATCAGCCTCAGACTATTCAAGTATGTGTTCATTATCAACTTCAATGCAAGGTCTTATATGGCTTTAATACTAAAGTTTACTTATTGTGCCTTCATGTTCTCATACAGGAAGCTGTGTCAGTTTGCTGAGGATCCTACTTTGGACACTACTCACTTTACTTCATTTGTTCAACTCCTTCAAACCCTGTAACCTGTAAACAAACCCTACTGTTGCCAAGTTTATTTTCTGTTAGGCACCTGGGAGGAAGGAAAACACTACTGAAATGATCTAATAAAGTTTATTTTTTTAAAAATGACAATGCTTAAGCTAGGAAATTAACCCCCCTTTTTTAATTCACACTAGCGCCTACATAATGGTTATTGAATACTTCACAATATATTAAGTCTAGATGTTATGATACATGCATACATTTCAGTCTGTATGAGAACCCACAATCACCAGTACACATGAACGGGGAGGGGGAGCAATGAAACCATTAAGCACTGTAGATACTTGTCTCAGCTTCAGTAGAGTAAAAGCTGTATAAATTCTCCAGCAACATTGGCAACCAAAAAAATTCTATCAAAAGGAATTATGCTTTCACAAGATTTGTTACTTTTCTTTTTGTAAATATAAATCAAGTCTGGTATCAAGAGGACAAAAGAACATGAAGCAGCAATTGTGCTCGTTGATAAAGAAAGCACTTAATTTTAAAATGAGACCAGATGTAAACAGTTTAATTTAGGAGAAATGACCATTAAATCAAATCTGTCAATATATTCCAACAGCAATGACTTTATTTTACAACTTGATAGTGAAGCAGAAGATGGAAATTATGTCATGGATTCTAAATGGGGAAAAACAAAACACTTGAATTATCACTTATCAGACCAACTTAAAAAATAAACAGTATGCATAGAATATGTAAACTGGACTGTTGTAGCATATTTGACACATTTTAAACGAGCTATCCAAGTCTTGTCAAAACAAAAAAATGTCAACATTGCTGGAGAAAATGTTTAGTGTTTTCCTCTCTTTTCTCTGATCTCTTTCACAGAAAGAAGTTAGATTACTGTGACACGAGTATAATTACAGCAATTCTGGGGAAATAAAAAAAAAACACATTTCATAAAATAAAGACATTCAAGTACGTTAAAATTTTTGCATGAAAATACAAAACTACACAAAAAGCATTAAAATCAAATCTCAACAGTTTTGAGGGGCAAAACAAACAGAAAAAAGCTGAAGTGCTAAGTCATTTCCCCCCCACATGTCAGCACATCAGAAGCTCTGTGATGGAAGCATTGTTGTATTTGGGGCTTTTTTTGTCCTCTGATGAAAACGGTGGTGTCTCTGCTGGATAAGTATCTGTCCACACTGGACCTGTACATAACTGCAGTATCTTGTTCTGGTGCTGCTTTAAAGATGAGCGGTGGTTTTTTCCTCTCTCTGTTGTCACTTGGATGACCAACCCACACACAAACCCTGAGTCAAACGCTCTCCTGCGATATAACCCCACCATTATTTTATTTTTTTTATATACGGGCAAGAGAAAAAGGAGGCATCCATCTTTTTTTTTTTTTTTTTTTCAAACGTCTCCCTTTTAGCATATTCACATGTCAAATGTTTTTTGTTGTTTTAGTTTGTGTATGCTCTGCAAAGAGAACCTTTTTCAAGTTGGACGTTCTCTGCTGCACAACTGAAAGTGTTCACAACTGCTAAAGTACAGAGGGACTTGGGGTCTGGAGCTCAGTTGTGCTGCAGTGTGTTGGACTCTATAGGGGGAGCCGAGTCATACAGTGTGTCCGTGTCATGTGTTGGCTCTCCAGCTAACGTGCATGGATTGGACAACGTCCCTGCACCGCAGTCACAGAAGAATCTATAGAAATGGAAAAAAGATACTTTAATTAAACTCCATTAAGACAGGAAATTTTTAAAAATCTGTACCCGTTTTTAAGACATGCAATATATTAAAAATATATATTTTTATTTGCAGATTAACAGGTGTGAAAGCATTTACTTACTAAAGAAAGGACTGCTTTTAACAGCACTTCTGGAAACAACTCTGATGGTAACGTCCTTAAAAAAATACTAACCTGTCGTGTCTGATGAACTCCACATCGTGTCCTTGGTGACACTTCTTGATACAGTTCACACAAATAGCATTGCGGTCTGTTGTGTTGCAGGTATGACACCTAAATGAATACAACATTCATTGGTAAAACATATTAATGTTGCAGATCATTTCAGTTACTATGATCTACATTATTAAATCAATTACCTGTAGAAATCGTGCATCGGATAGCTGGTGTAACTTGAAATTTTGTACAGGCACTGACCTCTGCTCACAGCCTTTTCAATGGCATCTTGATTGTTCAATATTTTATTATCTGAGGGAGACACCGCAGACATTATTAATAGTTGCACTTTTTCACAGAAAGGAGGATTTGTTAAGAAAATATCTGACCATGAGAGTAGTACCTTTCATTGTAACATTGACCCCAGATGCGAGAAACAATCCCCCAAAACGATTGTTGAAGATCTGATTGCCTTCTAGAGTGGCTGTGGCATGGTTGGTGATCTCAATACCTTACAGTAAAAATAGTTCAAAGTTTTATTAGTAAAGCTAACTTTTTCCTCATTAAAAGGGGATTTGATTTTTATACAAGGACTTGGAACACCTGATCATTTTCAGTAACGGCCGATACAACTTGTGTGTGCAGGTGTTACCAACCTGCAGCAAAGCCATCAAATATCCTGTTTTTCCTCAGTATGGGGTGACTGTTGGTGCTGATGAGAACACCTGCTTGAGCATTTCTGAAGATGTCATTTTCCTCTAGCAAACCTAATGACACAAAACAAAGTTGTATTCTCAGAAAATGCTGCCCTGGAAATTTAAAATGCAACACATCATTTGTAAACAAATTATTACAAATCAAACAATTCATGTTTGGGTATGATGAGTATTTACTTGACTTTCATGTGAATAAATAAATGACACCTACCTCTTCCCCCATTGAATATACAGATCCCACCATCTCTCCCATCGTGGATCTTGTTCCTCCTCAAGGTGGGGTTACTGTCGGTCTTGATCCACACACCAGCCATTGCGTTATCAAAGATCTCATTGTCCTCAATGAGTCCTAAGCCTGAATAAAAACATTTGAGCAGTTCTTCATTAGTGAAAAGAACTGCAACAGTCTTAATGACAATAACCAAACAAAGTCTGTTTCAAAGCTTCTCTCCCACTTCTCACCTGAGTTGTAAACCAAAATGCCCCCATTCTGACCCCCCCAGATCTTGTTCCTCCTGATCTTGGGATTGCTTCCAGTCCTTTTAAAGAGGACATATAAGAGATGGCAGTGAGCCAAGGAGTCAGTAAGTTTATTGGAAAAATTCAAAATACTCTTTGTAACTTTTTATTGTCATTGTATTTATACCACAAACCTTATTTGAACTCCAGAGTACATGTGATTATAGATATCGTTGTCCTCCAGCACACCGTGGCCGTTGTCATAAAAGTAAACCCCAACCTGGTGAATAAAATTAAAAGTAATTTCAGACACCCTTAATAAGGCTTTTACTCATGACATAAAAAAACATTAGATGTGATGCAGTGATTCTTGTCACTGAACTCTTATTTATTTGTTATCAAGAAGTGTACTTAGCTTTAGTCTTACCTGCTTCCCGCTATGTATCCTGTTCCTCCTCAGTACCGGCGTGCTCCCTGTTGTCACCCACACTCCTGCTAGTGTGTTGCTGTACACCTCATTCTCCTCTATGACTCCTTGTCCTTTTTCATGCTGAGAATGACATAAAATGTCACCAGATGTTGTTTTAAAATCATAGCATAACAAATCTGCAAAACTGCATAATTTTAAAAGTGAATAGGTTACGTTTTAAAATAATTACCACATATATGCCACCATGTTGGCCATCGTGGATTTTGTTGTGCCTCACAATAGGGCAGCTGTTTGTCCTGATCTGGATTCCAGCCAGGGCATTGCCATAAATGTCGTTTCCTTCGATGAGGCCTCGGCCATCACCAAAAATATAAACGCCACCTTGGTTGCCGTTATAAATGGCATTACCCCTATGTTCACACAAAAAGTTGCATTTGAAGACATCTGACAGCAACTTCTATTGAACAAACTTGGACAGTTTGACATTTTTCCCTTTTACTGACCTTATTGTGGGATCGCTGTTTGAGGTGATCCACACCCCTGCAAAGTTATTTGCATAGATCTTGTTGTCGATGAACTGACCGCGGCCCTTTTCGTGCACATAGATGCCCCCAGTCTGACCGTGATGGATCTCACAATGAACCACTGTGGGATTGGCATACGCCTTCACTTCGAAGCCAGCAATTCTGTTCCTATGGATGTTGCAGCTCTCAAAGTAACCCTGAAAAATGAATGCAGAAACAAAATTACTGTATATCCCGAGAAATGTGTATAAAAAAATGCAAAACAGTTCCCATTTACTACTGCAGATGCATTGTAATAATTTCATTAGGGATCTTTCACATGATCGCTTATGCACATGAACTTACCATGCCATGATCAAATGTGAAAACGCCTACATCTCTGCCGTGGTGGATGTGATTTCGTCTGATAATTGGGTTGCCATGGTTCTTCACCCAGATACCAGCCAGAGCATTGTTTGAGATTTCATTGTCCTCATATATTCCCTGAACAATAAACAATGTTGAATTAATGTAAATCATTCTCACTTTTTAAAATCCAACTGACTGTGTAGCTTTATAGACAAGTTTCAGCTCAGCTTCTGGAAAGTCAACTGACCTACTGATAAACATCAACAAAGATGCTGTCATGTACATGCAAGTGTTCATTTAATACAAGTAAAGGATGTATCACCTGTGCATGGTCAGTGATGTAAAGACCAACGTTTTCACAGTCACTGATGTTGCAGTGCTTGATTGTCGGACAAGCACCCTGTCCACTGACACAGACAGCTGATCCCACTGGAACAGGAAGAACAAAAACTATTACAACAGGAGCATGCAAGTCTATAATCCTTTCGGGCTTTGTTGACCCATTAGTACAACACCTCAGAAGTATCTTCCAGCCCATTTGAAAGCTGGGGACTATTAAAGTAGACCAAAGAGGGACAAAAAAATACCTGTGCATGTGCTGCGAATGATGCAGTGGTCGATGATAGGGCTGCAGTTTACCGTGATCTCCAAGCAGTGGTGTGCATTGTGATGCTGAGCAGACTTATCGTCAGGATTGAACTACAGCAGAGACAACGATTATCAACACCCGTGACAACACTTCTATAAAACCATGTCTATCCATTCAAGTCATAAAAAGCTTTATGCACTATCCATATATCGTCTTACCCTAATGGTCATGAATCCAACATAAGCATCTTCTGAGCCTTCCATGAATACAAAAGTAGAATCTCTGGTGTTTTCAATTATAACTTTCTCTGCTACTTTTCCAGGAGCTACAAAAAGATTTAAATGCTTTAGATTAAACTAAACAAGTGAAGGATAAAACTGTAATCATAACTTAAAAACACATTTACCAGCTCCGATCATTGTAATAGGTGATTCTATGTAGATCCATTCATCCGTGTAAATTCCAGAGTGGACAAATATCAAGCCGTCAAAGTGTGGCTCCTGACCCCCTCCAAGAGCATCCTCAATGGTGTCATAGTACTGAAGAGAACAGAAGTTGTGTGAATGAGAGGAACAATAAAACAAGAAATATATTTTTTATTAAAGATTTAAAATTTAACTTACAAACATGTTATCTCTTCCTTTGTATCTGGCTGGATTACTGTAGAAGTGCTCTGCAAAGCCTGGCTTCACATGGGCACCTTTATACTGTAAAATGGGAACAATACATCACAAATATTTATGAAACACATTATATACACCTAATGAATAATGTAATATGAACAATTAATGGTATAACCAGGGTTTGTACACTTTTCTCACAGTAAAATTCAAGCACGTTTTAAGCATTTTCAAGGAAGATTGACAAACATTCCCCTGCATCAAACTTCGGAGAAGGTTGTATCTCTGTGCACCTTCTCCCATTGAGCTTTATAACCCCAGCGCACACACAATGTTCCCTATGTGAAGCGAGCCCATCAACAATCTAAAACACTATACGACAAAATAAATTCTGCAAGTTATAGTACTAATATGAGATAAATATATCTGTATTACAGAACTGTGTAGTTAAAATATTAAACACTTCTAAGGAGTTTATACAGAAATCAAGAACTTAAAAATGAAAGCATTTTTAAGGACTTCAAGTACCCGTACAAATCTTGTTTAACAAATAAAAAATATACTTTTTAAAAAAATGTCTAATATGATAGGTATGATAAAATGACTGCAGTTGGAGAAAATATAGCTTTTTGAACTGTCTGAGACTTCCATACCAGCTGTTGAAAACTCTCTTTCCACGGATTTGGCTGCTCATATTCTTCTGGATTTATCTGGTAAAACTTTCCCGTCTCAGGGTGCATCATGGGTCGAGTGTACTCAAACACTTCCATGTACAGCCTCTTCCTGAAAATTGAAAGTACATCTTATATCATTACTTTAATCCTTGGTTCAATAAAGGCATGGTTTTACTTTTTTACTCTACTTGAACATGACCATTTCATCAACATTTCAAAACCATAAATAATATATTACTTAAATACTAAAACAGGAAGAAAAAGTCAGTCATTTAAAATGAAAGTGTAAGGGCCTGACATCTACAATTGCTTTCCCGTTATGAATCTTCAGAGGCTGAGAAATACATGGTTTTATATAAGAGTTTGGCCTGTTTTAGTTGTCACAGTGACTTAAAATAAATATAAGATTACTTCAGTTAAATAATAAATTTAGTCCAGAGGAAAGAATATCCAAAACCACCAAGACGTTACCAAAGGATGGGATCATTGGCCAGCTCACTAAAACGTTTGCAGACACATGCTGCACGGCACAAGTCCTGCTCCAACAGGTAGGAGAAAATCTTCAGCACCACCTCATCTGGAAGCTTCTCTTGCAGATACTGTTCTGCTGGAGCTGCTGAGAGGAGAACGACAGTGGACTTAAAGCAAAATATGCTCACAGAATACAGATTCAAGAAGCATAATTACGCCACCATGTCAGGTGCAAAATCAAATATTTTCTTTCAGTAGCTAAAACCAGTTGCTGAAAAAATATTCATCAACAATGCTTTATTCTTGAATCTAAAGTTTACCAGAAGTTTGATATTTGCCATTTGGTAATTTTCATAAAGGTTTCATAAGTTTTTCCTGATCTGTCATCTTAAAATTCAGTTACCATTAAATCAAACAAACCCCAGCAATGATGAATGACTGAAAAACAAAGAATCTGCTACAAATAAAGCAACCACTTCCCCCACCCAAAACTGCCATTTTAGTTTGCTTGAACAATGTATTATTTTAGTTAAACAAAACCTTGAGATATGTGTATTGGTGGTAACAAACTGTATAAAAACAACATATTTCACTTAAAGTTTCAGATAACACAAACAGTACATAAACAAATGATTGTGATTATACAAACAAACGAGTATAATATAACTGCAGACTAAAAAAAGGCACTTAATAGCAAAACAAATACTCTCTAACTTTAGCTCACATGAAAACTTTACATCTGATGCAGTAAAATACGTTAACACTCAGCTTAAATTGCGTAACAAACCAAATTACACTCATAGTTACACCTCAAAACCTGATAAGAGCATAATAATAAATGCACTTTTAGTCAGGGTGCATTGCCAAACCAATAACGCTTTTCAAATTACCTGGTAAATCGGGAGACTTTCCTGAAACTCTCGGACGCTTAGGTCGGTGTCCAAAGTTTTCTGTTGTGGAAGTGGAAGCACCCTGGAGATTACAAAAAGGGGATTAAAACATAGCTTTCAAATCTTTAACAGTTATTTTGTCATCTTCCCATAACTTTCTTTGATTGTACCTCCATGTTTGTCTTTGTTGGACACACTGTTCTCTTGGGTAGAGACTTTCTTCTAAGTTGGTAGGGACTATTCTGAGCTCCAGGACCAGATTCTTCTGCAACCATATCTGCAGGAATGTCCTCATCTACAGTTAAAGAATGATGAATAATGCAATTATTGAAGACAATACAAATTAACAACTTTGCAACATCTGACAGAAGAGAAATTGGGATTCAGTATTCACAAGAAAGTAATGGTTAAAACCAGAAAAAAATGGTCTTGTAAACCTGCTCTGTATAAAACAAGCCAACCCCAAATCTCATCAAGAGGGGATTCAATCAACAGAAAATACAATGCCATTAACACTAACTCTCAGCTGAGCCACATCTATAAGCCTACTTTTGCTATCTTGCTGAGTTGATAGGAACCTATGATGGAAGACTAATACTGCCTGCTAGTTGCTTTGGTTGCAAAGATAATTTTCCAACTGCAACAAATAAAAACAACAAACAGTGTATAACAATCATTTGAAGCAACTTCTCCTTAATGGCAAACGGAATAACATGCCCTCCCACCTTATTTCATCAACACAAATATTATTTTTCCACATAAATTATAGTATTTTCCTTAAAAACGTGTCAAGACTTAGTTTGGTAACTGGCATCTATTCTCTGTCACCTTTAAATGAAAATAGAACTGTGCACTTAGAAAAATGCAAACCTGGTTAAGTTCAGATCTAATCCAGCAAATAAAACTGAATTGAATTAACATTAATATTTCCTAACCGTGACCTCCTGAAAAACATTTAATTACTACAGGCCACGGCAACTACAATTAAAGAGCGTTTTCATCCTTAATGACTGCTGATACGAATAAAAATATGCGCTCATATTTCAGTGTTTGATGTAATACTGCTACTGTCAGCAGTGCTGTAGAAAAGAAACTACAATGTGTCATATGTTAGTAATAAAGATTTAAACCATAATTATAGACTACGTTTACTTTTTACCATCGTAAAGGTTATGAAGACGATGGGTTTTTACTTATTTATTTTAGATCGGGGGCGGGGATGGGGTACAGCAGGACGCAGACAGCTAGCCAAATATGCTAGCAACAACCACCTAGCCCCGGATACAAAAAGTTAGCATGCTACGACAACTGGCGAAAGCACTTATTGTACCCTCCCCTGCCCGTGAATTTAGCAAACCGCTGTCGTACGCTGTTCAGTTGCTAGACATGTGCGGTTTAACAGGACAAAAACACTAAACACATAAGAGCTATGAAGTCAGACAAGCAAAAGAGGGTCGCATCTGGGCATAAAATCAGGCAAAACAAAGCGCGGCCTAAACGCTAAAAAAAGAAGAAGAAAAAAAAAAACACTGAGGCCTCGGTGTTTCCTGATTGCAAGGCCCCACTTGATAACGTCGTCGCCCCCTTACTGTCTAACAGCAACAACTAACGTCGTTCTATCATTATGACAGCGGATTAACACAAAACGCATATAAAGGCTGTCAAGTCATGGCACAAACGATCAATAAAACATTAGTCCCAAACTGCTTCACAAGCTATCCAGTAAAGTTAAAAACACCTCTTTCTTGGTGATTCCTCTCCGGCTGCACCGGGCGCGGCCTCGACACTCGCCTGGGTCTTCTGCTAACGTTACTTGCTCTGACGGAGTTCATTTGGGGTGTTGGTAATCTTGAGAAAATGTCGAAGCCTTCACAGCAGAAGAGGCGACGCCGAGCACGCCGTTTATGTCTTTTTCTTCAACATAACACAATCTGCCATCGTTCACCGCGGCTAAAGACAAACGTACCGCCGCGTCTATTACTCCCGTTCCCTTGCACTGGTGTTACGCCTGGCCCAGCTCCACTGTAGCAGGAGGAGCCATAACAGACAGGGACAGTCCGTCAGGGCCTTGGTCACATCGCGTCACGTGTTACAATAATCATGGCAGGCCGTTGTAGCATATAATCAATCCACACTCCAATCTAAATTTGTGATAATCCATCCGTTATCATAACCCGCTTCTTCCTTTCAGGGTCACGGGGGTCAGTTCCAATTTTCAAAAGAACTATGGGAAGTACGGGAGATTGGGGTGATGCAGCATTTTTTTTTTTAAACTTCCCGTACGTTTTTGAAGAGGAAATGTTTACTTGTCCAACAAGTTGTGAGAGTTGCTTTTAAAGAGGTATATAACTCTTTTATTTGTTATCCTTCCAGCTGCTCCCTTCGGCTGGGGTCACAAGCAAGCAGACTCGCATAAAAGATTTGGAAATTGTTTTATGCCAGATGCCCTTCCAAGGTCTGTCACAGACTGGGCTCAAACCTGCAGGCTCCTCATCGAGCTATTGCATTGTCATGGTTACTGTCTAGTCTTTTATTCTTGTTTTTGTATTTCACTATGACAACAAATCTATATACTGTACATAAAAACAGCATATTACTTGGTCTTGCAATATCCTGGTAGTCCACTAGATGTCCCCTTTGAATCACGCTCTGAGTTTTCATCCACATTAAATGGGAAATGTGAATCATGTGACACCCACGTGTTTTTTCTGTGACAACCTGAACGATGCTAAACTTTAATTGTTTTTTGTAAAGGGATGCTAAAATACATTTATTTCATAAACATCGCGTCAACTTGATTTCTCTATTTACCTCCTGACCCTTGAAACAACGAGAACAGAATGACAGACTGCTAAATACACACAAAAATATTTACTTTCTGTTCAAATTAAATAATGTACCAGCCAGTAATGTCACCATGTCCATATCTGACCAGAGACCTATCATTCCTTGAAGGAACGCACATCCCCTGAACAACCTATCGCCTTTTGGATGATGGTGGTGATACTAAGACAATACAAAACAACTTTATTTATAAAGCACTCTAAAACAAGACAACACTACTGGCCAAAGTGATGTACAGTACACTGATTTTTAAAAAAGTGATGCACAAAAATTCAAAACACAAAAGCAAGCACAAAGGTAATAAGATTGATTGAAACAATCAAAATAAAAGAGGCATCAGGGATCACCAAACTCCCACCCAAACACTAACTCTTACTAACATTCACAACTCATAACACGTGACGTGACCAAAACTTTTTGTGTATTAGTCAGGAAGATAAACATCTCAGGTTGTAATAACCCACAGGGTAGGTTGGTCAGCCAAACATGTGACTTTAACAACATCTCAACAGTGGTTAACAAGCATGAACTCTATGACAGTCAATAAAACTGAGAAGGACTGTTGAATGAGTCAAGAAATGTCTTCAAGAAAGAAGACGGAAATTCTACTTGTCCTTTGTTACAGCACTTACGATAGTAGACAGAGCACCAGACCCGTCTGTGACCTGGTGGACCGATCCATCCCTCAAGTTGTCTGTGGGCCTAGTGGGGTCAGAGGTCAATGACCCCATGAAAGGAGTCAGCTGAGGATCTTGTGCTGGACGTTACATAAGCAATAAAAAAAGAAAGAAAAAGCTTAAAATGGGTTAAGTTACAGCCTTTCTTGTGTTTGTGAAGGTTGTTTAGCTGCAGGCCCCATCTGAAGTGTAAAGTTTCCAAAAGTTAATCAGTTATGGATGTTCTTTGAATAATTACTTTGTATGTGTTTTAATTAAAATTCATGATATATTTTGCTAACACTACAGACCAATGATCACACACTCATGGACAAGGGTGAAAATTTCATTGCCCTTTCTTCTTTAGCAGTAAGCAATAAAAAAAACGTATTATTTAGTCTGACTTCACAGTGTGTGTTTGTAAGGCACCACTGCTTCTTATTGAGGAAATGCTTTGAGAGACAACATTTATAATTCAAGTTAGCATAATTCCTGTCTTTTTATTTCAACTTTTCATTCAGAATAAGAAGTAATCATGCTGAAATATGTTATTTTATATAAGCCTTACAAATGTAGAGCTTAATTGTCAAGATCTGTGTTATTTTTGACACTAATCTTTTCAGGATCTGACAGAGAGGAACATGTGTTGGCTTGGTAACCAGTCTAGTATCCAGTGGCAACAGAGGTCTATTGAATGCTGGGTGGCTCAGTATTGGCTGCTGTGCCCACCTCTCTCCTGTGTCATCAAGTCATACAGGCACATCCATAAAGCAAATCTTGATAATGGTTGGTTTACCCATCGGAGATGCCAATATTGTGGCTTCAGAGGGGTTAAACCTACAGCCGTGCTACTAGCCAGCAGATGGTTGTGTTGGGTCTCTTTCATCTTCAGATGCAAACACCAACACACTCATTGTAGGACACCACAGAGATATTAAAAGCCATTTTGGTTAAAAAATAATTATATGAAGTGTCATGCAACATTGTGAAACCTCAGAGTGTGCATTAAGCACAAAAAGCTCTGACAAAAAAGATTGTGTTTTAGTTGTTTTTGTGTTCCCTGAGTTCAGCTGATTGTGGCAGCCATGTTGAATTGGGTTTACTCCAAAAGTCATAGATAGGAAAAACCCAATGATTGCTTTCTTCGGGTTTCATTGAAATCTGTCCTTCTAATGACATGTTGTTAATATTACAGTCAAACACACACACAGCTCCCTGTGATAATGCAGCTTCCCTTTAATAAATAATGTTCTTTCTTGATTTTATTTGTTACGTTTCTAAGCATTCTTAGTCATCACTGAGTCTGTATCTGAAGGTATCTTTGGGCGCAGAGGCAGACACAACAGGATAAGCGTCTTTGTCTCAGACTCCTGTCCGTCAAGGACTCGCCTCCACCACCACCATCCCCTGCCCCCCTCCCAGCCTCTCCCCTATTTGGGCGGCTGTTACAGAGAGGGCAGATGGCTCATTACCATAAATAGGACAGAGAGAGTGTGTATAAGGGGGCCATACACACCAACCACCAGGACCATGATGCCCAAAAACCAAAGAAATGAGAGTTTGTTGCTAGGAGAGAGGAAGGACAGCTTTATGACCCCCTCCCCCCATCCAACCTTGTCTCACACGCCATCCCTCCTTCCCCGTTCTAGGGACCGAGCCTTGAATCTGTTGGTTGGGGACAGATGGCTAATGGACCCCACCGTCCTACAGCTGGACTCAGGCTGCATTATCACAGGGAGACCTGGCAGGACTGCATCACACCTCATCCCTTCCAACCTATGAGAAAGTGATGAAGCCGTGGCCATCGGCTAAGAATAGCTCCACACTTGTTGCCCACAGGAAATGTGTGGTTGCACAATAGATAATCATTTTTAAAGAGGTTGTAGTGATGTAATGAACACACTTGGAGGAAATCGTCCACTGAATGAGTGATCACAGATTGCTGCTGTTTGGTTTTCTTTCTTTTTTCTGCCAAAGCAAAATTGTACATACCAAGAGAAATACATTTTTTGAGAAAATTCAGCCGGAAAGCTGAAACTGAGGTTTGTTGAAGAATGAATTATTTGCTGAATTGTTAAAGTAAAGACAAGAGAACAAAAGCCATAATAAGCAAAACGGTAGCTTCAAGCTTCTGTTAGCAAAAAAACCCAAAAAACATTTAACTGTTTGTAAAAACAATTAAATAATACAAAAAGTATAAAGTATAAAGATTCATAGCACAATTTTTTCTAGACTGCTCAAAACGTTTTGATTTATTAAGCATTTAAATTAAATTATCACGAACGAATTTGATTGCATAAACAAACAAAAGAGACTATAAACAGGAAAACAATAATGCAAACGCTGACTCAGCTTTTTACAGCATTACTCACCGAACACACTGACAAAGAATGATTAGGACAGTGGGGTTGTAGAGCAGCTGATTAGGACTAATTTACTGCAAACAGTGTGTTTTAGGGCAATAATCATGTCTCAGCAGCCACGCTGGGTTTTATCTAAATTTCTGAGGAACATGCTGACCTTTCCATGTCGAGCAAATCAAGATCTAATCAAACACTCCCTGCAAATCGGGATGGTTTGATCTTTTTTCCTTTAAATTAAAATGACTCGCTTTGACAGACATCTCAATGTGAATGACAGGTTGTAGGAATATAACATACCGTTTCACACTTTTCTTCACACCTAAGATTTTATTGATAATTGGACTTAATTATTTGTGCTTGTTGGTTAGCCAAAACACCTTCTTCAGCATTAATTCAAATGAGAATGATGTAACTTAAGGATAATATTTTGAGTTGAATAATTAAAACTTTTATTTTATATTATTTTTGCTTTTATGAAGCTTTAGTCAGATCTTCAGCTAGTTGCTCTCTACAATTTCTACCTGCTCATCCTCTGAGGGGGAGACTATCCAAGCATCCTGGTCAAAGGTCAGATTCAGTCTGGTTTGGTTTGTACTACTTTATAAAGAAAGACACAAGTAAAACCTGAATAACAGATACTGATGGGTTAAAAACGCCAATGAGCAGGTTTTTGATGAGAGCGATTGATACCGTTGATACTGTTGAACTAAAACAACCAAAGAGGATCTTTTTAATAATTGCTGAAAACAAAAACAAATTACTAACAACAATGTTTTACTGTTTGTTTTTGCTTTGTTTTCTATAGGTAACTGGTTATTTTCAGTGCACACACACAGAAACAAAGCTGATGAGACACATTTTTGGAATGTCTCTGACTATAAGTATTCCTGGTCAAATTTTCAGTTTTAATTTCTTGCATTAGTTGTCTATTATTTTTTGAGATCACACAAAAGCATATGCCTTACTAATTTATTTACATTTGTTTATTTTAGTTGGAGACCAGCCGCTCTCTGCCCCGTCCTGATGGTGGAATGATGTCCAACACTGCGGCACCAGGAAGGAATGATGGGAAAAGAAGCAAACAGGACAACCGTCCAAACCGAGGGGAAGACAGCATGGCAGCAGCATGACAAGTAAGCAGAGAAGAGGCGTGCCTGCATCACCTCACCAGCCGCCCCGGTTGCATAGGAACACGAGAGCCATGCGTACCCTGCAGACACACTCCTTTCCGCTCTCTTCCTCCACGCTTCATTAGCCAGTGTTCATCCAGGCACAGAGAGGCACTGCACCACTTTCTCCTCACCACAGCCATGTGCCCGCTCACGATCAGGCTCCCCTCACACCCAGGCAGGGTTTCCGCTGGCACCCCAGGCATTGGGTCACGCTCGTTTTATAGATGCACAGCACAGGGAGACAACCGTGGGAGATCTGTACACACTTCTGAATTTTTTTTTTGTTTCCTCACAATAATTGCATTCATTAACATGTGTCATATTCCAGTGGGGCTGCAGCATCGTGTTGTTTCTGCGTTGACTTCTGCAAATAATATATTTTATTGTGAATATTAATCACCAGATATGCTGGTGAAGATTCTCAGTCATCCAGGTCACGTTCAATCCAAAACAGGTTAGAACAGAAGCGCATATTTTTTACATTTTTTTTTTTTTTTACCATTTTTTGATTTATATTGTAGAGAAAAAATAATTTTTTATGTCAACATGGACAGATTACGAAACAACAACAATGTGCCAGTGGGGAGACACGTGGGCTGCAGGCTTGTTCTTATGATTAAGACATCCTCATCAGAAGAGACACCGACATCCTCGAATCATGCAGCTGCAATTTGAGACACAACAGAGACACAAAGAAGCTATACAATAATGTGTTTGTATGATTTGGGTTCATTGTCTTTCTTTTTAGCTGTGTCTGCAACATCTTGTTCTAAACTGCAGTCATGTCTTTGTTTTTTTATTTTGCTTTCAACTCAGCGGTTCGTTTCGTAAAAGACAAATAGCTGTAAATACAGTTATACAAAAAGTATAAAAGTTACAAAGAAAGTCCAAACAACCTCTTCTAAATGAGCTGAACCTTTTAATTTATGAATGGTTAATAAAAATGTGCATAAGTGTGCAAAAAATAAATAAAAGAAAAAAAAGAGAACGCCAATAATGTGAATGCTGAACCAGCACTGCAGAACCTGAAGGGTAAACATTTCTGCATGCTTGTCCTCTGTTTCAAAGTGTTTACTTTAGCCTGAACATGAGAAATATTGCATTGTTTATCTGTGCAGGACTCATATGGCCAAGCATCAGGCAGACAGCTTATTGCACTGTACATACATGAGAAAACACACCACCCACTCATTCCCTTCGCTCGTAGAACATGAACGATCCCTCGTATGTGTCACTGCCCACTGCAGAGCTGGTAGTGCCAGACAGCACTGCGGGGCACAAGACCACTATTGTCCCACAAGATAAAGTGTTCTTGTGACCAAGGCCAGGCGGCGGGGAGAGGGAGCACACCGGATTCTGTAAAAAGATGGGAAAAGCATCAAATGTTTTTTTTGTTTGCACTGAAACCATGAGCTGAACGCTTTCACGTCACTCAATTTTACACCGTCAGTGGGATTTAGCCTGTCAAATCAGGTTGTTTTCCTTCACCCTCCTTCTGTTTCAGTTAATTGACTGCAAGTGTTCATTTGCCTGGATGAGCAGTCATTAAGGGCAAATATAAAATTTAGCTCAGCACTAGAGATCAGAGCTAACCAGAGATCAATGGTTTAATTCAATTGGCCCCCTCTGCATACTGTGTATTGTGTAGCAGGGAAATTTAAAGGTCTTTATGACAGAGTTGTGTAGTTTGGATGTTTTAAAAGTGCAAAGATAGCATGAACACAATGAAAAAAAAAATCAAAATGAAAGAGTTTGTTTGTTTTGTTTTTTTTTAATCAAAACTTTACAACCACAATGCATTTCATTTAGTTCTGCTGTGACAAAAGTATTGATTTTTATGTTTTTGACAATGCATTAGTTCTTTTTTGCATGAGACATCATAACTATTTCATAGTTTAACCATTAGTCAGCAGCACAATTATAATTATCACTTTGTGTGAATCGTGAGGTCTTTCAGAAAAATAGAGGGTTTCCACTTTGGGATTCCATCATACAAAAAGAAAAAACTGGCAGTTTTAGCCATTTAATAATGTAAAACAATCCTTTTTTAGGAATTTGTAGTTTTTTAAAAAAATATCTGTGCAATCAGCTGTTGTAAAGTTTTTTAACCGTCTATATTTCATTAAGGAGTGCTTAATCCACCCCTGGAATGTGTCGACATTTAGGCCATGTTGTTTAAGCATTTACCCAGTCTAATCTGACCAAATAGACCGAATCAATGCCGAATCATAGCACTTCTGATCGACTGTCTGAAAGATCATTCCTCTGTGCTGAATTTTATTGCGTGTGCATTAAAGCAGGTACTTATCAGCTGCCCGATAACGGGCAATCAGCACACTGCTTACACGATTCATAAGACCTGGCTGACAGAAAGGATGGTCAAACAAAGGGTTCTGTAGGCAAACACACTCTTCAGCCGAGGATAACTGCAGGCAGGAGCAGGGAGAACCTCCAGGGAAAATAAACAGGAGGAACAAAGACAGTGTTGCAGCTGAAACAAGTTGACCCCACCTGAGGGCGTGTACGTTTACACTCTTTTGGGAGCAAAGACAAAAAGTTAGTTCCTTGAGCATTTTCTGTGGAACATTTAAATGTAAAAACAAACAGACTTCTTTTACAAGACACCTCTCCTTTTGCAGCAGTTGTGTGCGGAAGAATGTGTCCTCTGTTCTTTGGTGGCTTCGGTCAGTTTCAGCCTTTATGTTTTTGGGGGAGAATGCAAATACTGCCTGTATAACCTGCTTCCACTTCAACTGTATGTATCTAGGAAAATACAATGCAACAAAGCCTCGACGCATTCACGCACACATGCAAATGTATGTGTTTCCTACAAACACACACCTCTCCACGTGTAGTCAGTGTACTTTGCAAATCTCTTAACGACGCTTCAACTTTCCATTTTAAAGGTGGTTTGAGCTCACAGAGCAAGCTGTCTGTTGGTTTATTGAAAATCGTGTTTTACGTTATACTTTACATTGTCCTAAGCATGAAAAGAAAAAGTAAACTAATTATAGTCCTAGAAGAAAGAAAAGCTGCATCTGCCTTTCCTTGACAGAGTTTTAGACTAACATCATCTTAAGTTCAGAAATAGGATGCACAAAGTTGTTTGACGCTCAGGTTCTACCGCATCATCTTTTAGCTCCATATTTGTAATATTGACTGAGTTATGGACATTTATGTGTTTTTTAAAGGTTGAGCTGTGGTGGCTATCTTAAATCAAAATTAATTTCCAAAATGAATCAGTTGCAGATAAACATCCACCAACCGTTTCTAGAAAAATTCATTAAAATGACTTTAGTTGACGATGATACATTTCTGTAACAGAGTTGGCTGCAAATAATTAAAAATACACTTTTAAAGAAAGATCTTTTGCAATTGTGTAAGTGTCCATTTTCACAGTCCAAAATCCTAAGAAGTAACGAGCCACATAAAAAAAGGAACACAGAGAGAACGATGAAGGCAAGAGAACAGCAGAATGAAGAGCAGCACACAAACACAGGTAGTCCTTAATGGAGATTTTTATGAGCTCCAGCCTTGCCCAAATGGAGTGTTGTGCACGAGCAGCAGCTCTTATCGGCTCACTGGCAGCAGGGCAAGAGAGGGTGAGAGCTTCCACACTTGCGATCTGTAAAAATGCTCTGATTCATTTTCCGCATGAGAGGGTCTCAGAGGGGCGGCATCGGACCAGCCAGTCCACACAGATTTATGGACCATTAAAGCAGCAGGCCTCCTGACCGCTGTGCCACTACAGACCAGTTTCTAAGACACACTGCACTCTCATTCACTCCCTCCATCACTGGCCAGCTTCATTGTTCCATCCTTCATCAGGAGCACTTCTACTGCCATCCATGAACTCTTCTTATAGTCTGTAATTCAGCTATTCTTTGCCCTAAAGGGAAAGGCTGGTCATTTTTGAAGCTATGTTCTTTCAAATAGTTATTATTATCGCCTTATCAGTCAAAACATCAATCAGAGAAAAGGCTGAAAGTCTTCCTCCTAACTAGGCTAATGGCTATAACCACACAAGAGCCTGTTTTATATTGTTTTTCAGGCTTCCAAACAACGTTTTTCTCAAAAATGTATCATTGGTGCGAAAGGACACTTCAATACATAAAATTAAACCTCAACACGTTCGTCACTCTTTTCTCAAAAGAACGTCTGTGATACAACACAACCACAATTTCAACAAAGTTGGAAAGTTGTGTAAAATGTAAATGAAAACAGAATGCAATCATTTTCAAAATTCATAAACCCACATTTTATTAATCAAAACAGAACAATTTCAGAATGATGTTCCTCGACAGAAAATTGAGAAGACTTTGTACATCCCACCATCTTTAGTTTAGAATAGAAAAAAATCAAGAATGTGGAGACATCTCTGTGAGCAAAAAATAAAAAAAAAACGAGGCTGAATGTCAATATTGGATGCCTGTGATCTTCGGACCCTCGGGCAGCGCTGCATTAAAAACAGGTCTGATTGTGTAATGCACATCACTGCTACGAACGGTGCACTTTTCTTCATACTCTAAGCTTTATGGCTGATATTGTGGCTAATTAGGTGCTCACTATTGATCACTTTTTAAAGGGATTTTCAGAAAGCCATAAAGTCTGGGTTTTACCCAGATTACAAAAAGCTTCAGTTGCATTTAGAAATCACTGATGGTGGTCAGTGGGTTATGTTGTTTTACTCTAACAGTTCTACAATCTGATTAGTGCCACTGCAGGCTCACCGAGTAATGGCTCTGTCTTTTTAAGTCATCCTCAATCAGCTGTTTCCCTGGTGATTAATGCATCTTGCCCTCCTGTCTCTCATTTGTTAGATTTGCAACTTCATCATCCTGGGAGTGATACTAGAAGGGAAAATGGGGCAGAGTTTGTGCTGCTCACTAGATCTAAGAATAGCTCAGCGTACCACGAAAAAATATAAAATGAATTTAAAAAATTTAAAAAGGCAACAGCGACTGAGAAGAGGCCCACAAACCATGAATGAATCAATGAATGAATACAAATTAAAAATGCATCGAATCGAAACAGTGTGAAGAAGCCACAATTAATCCAAATATTCATCCTAATATAAAAACATTAACTTTATTTGAAAAAGACACTAATTACAGATCCAGTTTTAGTATGTGCTTTGAATATGTGTTGAGGCTGACTTTCAGATATGTCCAACTTTAACTCAGTATCGGTGTTTTTCAGTGTTAGATGTTTGTTAAACAGTTAATGTGTGAGAGTTTAATCAAAATCTGTTCAGTAGTTTATGAGATGTTTTGCTAACAGACAAACTGTACTGACTCTAACAGTAAACGCTATTTTTTTAGGTGAGGATGACAGAATGTGCAGCACTTGATTATGGTGGTCAGCTACTACCACACCAACTCTTAGCAAAATATCTATGGCTGAGCTACAGTCATTTTTCTGTGTTTGTCAACTGACTAATGTGGCCACCTTGAACTGGTCAGTTTTAGACAAACACCCAGGGAATACTTTCTGTAAGTTTCATTAAAAAAACATCATCACCCTTTAGGTGAAGGGCAGTGACTAACTGAAGAAGTCTTTTAATAATGATAAGCATGATAAACATACTTTCAGGCAGGCTGTCTCTGGTATTTACTTTGACACAAAAACAAAGCCAAAGCCTGTTTGTCCGGTTGAAAGAGGGGGGGGGGGGGGGGGGGGGACAGCACTTTATGAACATACTAGTGCAGAAGTACTGTATTTACAGCGGGACTGCGTGGCAGGCTCTTGGCTTTAAAAGAAAACAGAGAGCCTATTAGATCAGCTCACGGAGTGCTCCTCGTGTGCGCTAATGAAATGGAGTGGCTGGGATGAGTGAAGCTGCACCATCATGTGAAAGTTACAGTTTGGTGTGAATTCGGTTGGCCGGTGAGGCTGCACTCAGCAGACAGCCAGGGAGAGATAAAACTACACCAAACTGCCAGACTAACAGGTTACATTTGTGCAGACATATAAAAAGACTGACCCAGTTTATGAGAATGACTTTCAGCTGCAACTCGAGGAAAGTGAAATGGCAAAAGATAATGTTTTTTTTGTGCCTGTGTGTGCGTTTGTCTCTTCTGCTAACAATCTCGTGAATCTCTTGAATATCTTGTGAAGTGTCAAGTTTTTTTTGGATGTACCTGTACAGACAATTAACTTTTGGAGTCAGTCCAATACAAAGTGGCTGCCACAGCTAACAGACCTTAAAAACACACAAAAAAGGTTATAACTCAGTTAATTTTACACATAGCTAAAATATGATAAGGCAGCTGAGACTCTTTCGCACCATAAAATAAATCAATGACTTGAAAGGGGGCGGGTGATGGGCATTCCTTCAAGGATCACCAGGCCTTTAATCGTTTTGTTGTTATTTTGCCTATATGCTCAGATGTTTCCCAGCAAGCGTCTGGTGTGTATTCACGGGTCATATTAACCCCCCTGCACCACCGTTTACTCTAGGAGGGGCCCCAGTTGAGGGTCCATATCGTCACGAGGCTGGGTGCGGTGACGCATCCTTTCTCTCTCCGCCCTGAGGTGTTTGTGTGGCCTGCCCTGAATAATATTTGCGTGTCACCCTCACACTTTATCAACTGACATTTCATCCCATAAATCATTATTATATTTCAATTATTCCGTTTAAAACACTAGAAACCAAATTTATTTTTAAATGCCCTAGAAAACCACTGGCGGACGAAACTCAAAGAACGTCGCGCGATATATTAAAAAAAAAAGAAAAAGAATTGGACAACGTGCGCGTCCGCGGCGCTCCAGCGCTGCGGCAGTTGCCAGGGGAGATAGGAGGGGAGGAGTTTTGATTGGCTGAAGTGGACCTGTTGCCATGACGACGGCTAGGGGTTTTGGTAGCGTTGCCGTGTGCGCTGTGTGATCCGCGCGCTGCGTGTATGGAGGAAGCAGCTGCTGATCTGATCTCTGACATTGTGTGAGACAGACATCTGAATAAAACTGCGCATGTCTTTTAAAACACACAGAACCGGGACACGGCTTGAATGATTGTAAGTAATAATATATTTTTTTGGTAAATTTAGCTGGGTAGTTCGGCTGGAAACGAGACGCGTTTTTGAACAGGCTAAAAAGTAAAATTTGGTCAAGTGACTTTGCTTAGAGAAAGCAGCCAGCATGGCAGAGATAAGCGACAGCATGTGGCCAGCTAGTTCGTGTTCTCTCCGCGTTCCCCGGGAAGAGGAAACAGGGGTATTTATAGAAGCACGGAACAGCTCTCGGGTGACACACGAAAACACCTTAAAACCCAACTATTCTTCGTAGTTTAAACGCTGTTCTGAATCTGACTCATCGAGCGACGGCTAACGCTACTTCTTCGCCACGGTTTCTGTTGCTCAGACTAGCTGGAGCTGACAATGAAACATATAGTGAACTTAATTCAGGGTAATGGTAAACAAAACTCCCATAGCTAACCGAAGACAAGTCACTTCGTAATAAGTCTGGTTCGTCAGAAAGTGCTATAGCGGCTAACTTCATACTCATTCATAAGCTAACTTCATAAACTGCATTAGATTTCTACGCGAGCTCCACTTTCTGCTTATCTTTTCCACCGGCTTTCAGTCTAATTGTTCCTTTAAATTGCTTTGGTCAAGTCATAATATCTGAAGCTGTAATATACACCGATGCTAAGTAATTTTCTTTGTTGGTTTAACGGGAGACGCACATCTTCCCCTTTTTGTTTACTATCATTGAATATTCATATATGAATACAGCACCAGAGGTTAGAAAGTACTCTGGCTAGCTAAGCACATGATGTAATGGATTATCACAAGATTGTCCCAGATTCCGGGCTCTACAAATAATGTCAGACTGTTGAAAAATATGGCTATTCTGCCTGTGAATATTATGAATTTTGAATAGGTTTTCATATAGTTTCTTGTTAATTTCAGATGCAAAGTAAAGAGTAACAGCACAATGTGTACTGAAATCAATTATAAAGGCAGTATGTATTTAAATTACAGTTATTAATTAAGAACCTAGCCTACCCCCTTGCTGCCTTTAATGCCAGAGTTTTGGAATAGGATCATCTTATGTTGAGAAATGAGGAATCTATAGCCGTTCTGGTGAAATTTAGAAAACAGTGTTTTCTGTCAGAGCTCAAAGTATGTGTTGTGGATGACTCTCACCTATTACCACACCAAATATTAGTTCAATAGCTATAAAATTGACCTAGTTATAGCCATTTTTGTGTTGGCTAGAGTAGATTAGTTTAGCAGCCATCTTTAATTGGACTGACTTCAATAGATAATTAGTTGTAGATGTACATCCAATGATTGCTAACTTAATGTTTTTTTAAATCCATTCTGTGGTTAATTAAATATTTTGCTAACATATGAACAGGATAGACACCAGCATGTCAGTGTTTGTAGTAAAGAGCCTGTGTGATGTGTAGTACTTGGCATATATAATTGGAATGATTCTCAGCTACAACCATACTAGATTTTAATCATTCTCGCATATGCTAAATTTGCTCACCTGTGGTGGCCATTTTGACTAGAGCTGATTCCAAACATTAATTAGTTGCAGATGTACATTCAGTAATTACTGTCTGCAAGTTTCACCAAGAACCATGTACTGGTTTTTGAGATATTTTGCTAATGCTACAGGCAGACAAGCACACACAGTATTGCCTTCTATTTTTTATACCCATGGGCATTTTTTGTCCCCCACTGTCTGTCAGTATTGTTTATTGTTTATTAAATGGGATCCCCATTGGTCTTCACCTTCATGAAGTTCTATATTTTCCAGTGCTGTACATGCCTTTATATGCACGTTAAACATCAGAATAAATATAGTTTATATCAAAAGGAATGTTGGATTTGTTTAAACACAATTCCTTCCAACAGTTTACTCTGGACAGGTAAGATACTTATTTTGTCCTGTCAGTGGCTCTTTAGAATGTTTTGATAATGGATGACTTTAGAAAATTTCCACATATCTGGATAAACATCATCAAAACACATTAAAAGTATGACATAAAAGTTTAGCTATTAAGTTAGCTGAGATCTTAAGAAGACTTCCATACATATTAGCTAATCCACAAGGTTTATCACTGTTAATTGTTTTAAACATTTTAACAATTTCATCTTAAGTTATACATAAAGAAATACAATTTCCTCTTTTTAGTATTTGATTTTTAATAATTTCATGAGATAATTCATCACTCACTATGGCGATATCATCTCTGATTCTAGTTACATTTTTTAAGTAGTAAATATTGAAGTAATTTGCTCTTTCCAAAGGTTTAGTAAAAACCACCTCATCCAGTTGAATACATGAAGACCTTTTGCTAATTTTATCTCTACTCGTAATTTCAAATATTTTTTTTACTATAATTACTGCACAGGTCAAATTTAGTTTGATAATATTGTTTTTTCTTTTGCCTACTTGATTTTGTCACTTTATTTCTAAATGTACAATAATCTCTCCAATCTACAGGGTTACCAGACATTAATGTTATTATCTTCACTTCCTCTCTCTCTCTTTCATACAGTGTCTTATTTTAAGTATTGAATTTACAGAACTGGGCAAACCTTATCTAAGTTATGTGCTCCTAAACCTCTTCGTATCTTGGAGCAAAGCTGTGTTTTTTAAAATTTTGTGAGTTTGTGACTTTGCTGTACACTGAGGGTGCCTCCTGCATTGTGCTTGGCAGTCGGTAAATCTCTAGTGATAAATAAAAGACAGAGACAAACAGGACCCCAGGGTCAAAGAAGGACAAAGAAAAAGGAACAGATGTAGTCAATCTGCCATTATTTTATTGCCAAAATGGTCATATTGTGGGTCAAAGCATCTGTTGTCTTTGCAGTTATTTGTTGTGGCATATATCCACTCACAAACGTGTTTCTGTTCATTTTAATGTACCGCAACTCCTGAATGGTAAGTCTCCCAGAATAGACAAGGGTATCCTAACTGTACTGACATTCGGAGCTATAAATAAGACCTGCAGTAACCCAGTAAAGTGAGTATTAGAATGTGAATTGGGTTTAATGGCAACAAGGCTGTAAAATGTCAGAGCTGAGTTATCTTCACATGTAAGAGCATTGAAGTGACAATATGCAAACTTATTCCACGATTATTTTTCTACTTGTTCATGAAGCAGAAGACAGAGCTCAGTTTTTGTAAATCTTCAAGTCTTTTCTACTGAAGCCACTTAATAGGACCTGTATAAAAAGATTGCTGGAAGTTTGACAGTTAAAACATGACAAATTATTACATCAAGTTTTAAAAGTTTGTCAAACGGCCTTGATGGCTGGACAACTTTTTTGACAATCCATCTGTTTCCAAAATATCTCATGATCCACTGGACAGAGTTTAATAAAACTCTCAAGAAGTAATCATCAGATGTATATGTACAAATTAATAAGTTTTGAAAAACGTTTAAAAGTTGAAAAAGCTTTGAGTCGCCCCAATGAAAGATGGCTGCCACAAACAAATGACAATAAAGAACACAAAAATGGCTATAATTCAGCCACCTTTACAGATATTCCCCCCAAAGTGTTGTGTGCTGGAAGTTGAGACTAATCCCCAACACATAACCTGAGAAATAACTGATTTTGTAAGATTTTTGTTGAGTTGGTGTGTGATATGTATTCCTTCAAGGAATTCTAGTTCTAATTCAAAAAAAGTTCTGATAGTCATTTTCTTCATTTCTATACCTTAAACTTGAACTGAAGCATTTTAGGTCACACTTTGTTTTCACAACGTGGCTAACAGTTTTGCTTTACATTACTCAGTAGTTCCTCCATTGTGATGACAGAACAGGAAGATGTTGAGCAGAGGATGTATGACAAGTACACCAAAAAGAGCAACTTATTAAGGCAGTGACACATTTTTGAATCATAGAATGTGACCCTTTATCTGAGCAAGAGTGGCACCGATCAGTGGTTTAAAAAAAAAAAGTTATCTGTCTTATCACAGAACTGTGCACTTTGACCTGAAGCAAATGAAAGGCAGAGTCCTTTGAAATCTGTCTGCAGTTGAGTGACTTTGGTTTGGAGTTTGTTGCGAAAGCTGATCCATGTGGCAGAAACTTTACAGATTGCTCAACACAACCTAAATCTGGTTTCTCATGAGTTGGCTGAATGGAAAAAGCTTGAGGCTTTATAATTGCCTGCTGCTCTCTAAATATACCTGACGTTACCAGGTTGTTTGTGACTTTGATTGTACCGAATGCTTTAATGGTTGAGTTTCAGTTGCTTGTATTCTTGTAATGTAAATTTATAGTTTGGCATCAGAAAATGAAAAATAAAGGGAAGTTGTTGATTGTTCTATTGAAGTGACCTTATTTCCATAATTGTGTTGAAAAGCCCCTTTCTCTGTGATTTTTATACTCCGTTGAAGGTCGAAGATCGTTTAGCAGCAGATGAAAAAAAGCCAGTGAAAAAAGTCCCACTTTTTCCACGCTTTCTAATTCTGTATTTATTTTCCAATCAGAAAAATAAAGTAATCCCCAAAACAGAAAGAATACTTTTTCTCATGCTTTCTTTTTCAGATCAACCGATGCTCAGTTCGTTTCATCTCTGTTGGAGTTTAAACAGTTCTGTAGTAGTTTGCTTGAGTAGTCACCCGCACAGCCCCTGTGTGATTTAGAAGGAGGGACATCCCCGGGAGGATGTAGTCCGCTGCCGTTCAGGGTTCGTGACATTCAGTTTATCAAACATGGGTGTCAGCCGTGAATTTGTGCTGCGAATGTGAACGCCTTCAGAGAGAAGCGTTGCGTGTTTTCAACTGTGTGCTGCGTCCACCTTTCAGTCATGACTTTTGTCCCCTACAGCTGAAGGCAGGCGATAATGTTTTTTTTTCCTCTGTCTGTGTGCGTATGCTTGTCACCAAAATATGTCATGAACATCTGGAGGATATTTGATGAAACTTTCAAGAAAAATTCGTACAACAGGTTACTTTTTGGAACCGCCTCATTTCAAGATGGCTGCTACAGCCAATGTACCTTAAAAAACACAAAATTCAGTCAATTTCACAAATATTCTGCTAAACTTTGGCATGGTTATAGCTGAGAGTGATTGCTAACACAAACTGCAAATGCAACTCATCGTGTGACATCTTTGCAAAAGACTTTGAGCATTAAATGTTGGAGTCTACTCTTTTCATCAGACAATATAAAAGTGACTAATTCCATCAGTTTAACAAACATTGAGTAGTAGTTGAGAGTCATTCAGAACAGATACTCTGAGCGTGAAACCTTGGAGTATACGTCTGATTGAACAAAATGTGTTTTTTTTTTTAAGATTTGTTTAAAACAGCTCTGTCATAGGATATTTGTATTAAACTTTAAGAAAGAAAGGTGGCGAGTGTCACTCGACCCTGGACAGGTCAAAAGTCCACCACAGAGCCATTTGCAGACAAACAAGACAAACAACCATTCACCCCCCACCCCCCTAGAGCATTTAGAATTACCAGTCTAAAATTCAGTTTTTTGTTTGAGTATATTTTGTCATTGAGAACCCTAAAACCCACACATTCACAGGGAGAACATGCAAACTGCACCCTAGACGGAACGTGATTAAATCTGTTCAGAGATGAAGCAGAGTAAATTTATTAAGGGTAGTTTCTGTAAACCTAAATATTAGTTTTGTTCCTCTTAAACCCGTGTGTTATTTATAGAGTTACATGCAGTATTTTTATTCTTGTTGTAGCACCCCTCAGTCTCCTCCAGGTTTTTTTATTTTAAAGCTTTTCTTTGGTGGTCATTTCTGCCTCTCTGTCTCCTCCCTCTCTTCTTCTCCTCTCTAATGCTTGACTGCTCCTGTGCTTGTCTCATTTCTGATGGGCTGAACTCTAGACATCCCATTAGGGTCTGCCTCACTGAAGGCAACAGTGACACAACCGTTTCCTTGATTGAAAGAAAGGAAGAGCGAGGAACAGCTGTGCCCTGCGTGTCACAACGGGTCTTTGTTTTATCATCACTTCTTAAATTAGCAGAATTTGTTTTATTGATTGCAACATAACAATAATGATGCAGACTGGATTTTAAAATGATTAACTTCTACTAAGTTATGTTAGCTGTTCGGCCAATGTACATCTGCAACTGTTTAACCTTAGGAGTCCATCCTATTCAAGATGGCCTTCAGCAGCTGATTAGGATTAACTAACTCTAAAATTTAGTAGCTGGTAGTAGCTCAAAGTTGCTAACACATACTTTTTCATAAACCTATGCGTCATGCATTCCTTCAAGGAGTGCTACGCTTTTACTTTTAATTCAGCAATAAAGACATAATTCAGGGCCTTTTTTATTCTTAGCACTTTTGTGTTCCTGTAAAGACATCCCATTCTTGCACAGAAAACATAAAAAGTCAAGATTTAAGGTGAAAGCTGATTCAAGCTATTAAAGGCATTTCCTCTGTAAAATTATTGAAGAAAAAATGCTTTTCACTGCAGTTCACAGGCAGATGAAGCAACAGTTCTTGTTGATCAGGAGTGATTGTCGGTACACTGAACTTAACAAACACATGACCAAAGAGATAAGGTTTCAGTGTTGACTGGGGGCTGGCATGTACTTTGGAAGGCCTCACCTATGTTTACAGTCAAAACGCAGTTTGGTGTGTTTGAGTTTGAAGTCTCTGTGAAGTTAATGCAATTGATGAGCATAAACAGAATTATTATCTATTTTTTGTTGTGTTTTTTCCTCAGAGTAATTACATTGACATAGGATCAGTTTTTCTATTCTACTTGTTGATCAAATTTATAATTAGCCAAAGTAAAGAGCATTGCTACATCTAGGTTTCCTTCTGCTTCTGTTTTGCTGTAAGGAGAGCCTAATCATCTTTGTGTGAAGTCTGAATTTGTTTTCTGAAAATTAACTTCCTCAACAGGCAGGAGGTGTTTCCTCTCCCTCCCAGGCCCCTGTTTGAAACTGCGAGGTGAATATTGAGCACTTCGGAAACATGACTTGAGGAAAAACAACTGCTCCTTTGTATGGGCTGAGTGTGTGGGACTAGTTGTAATGCTTTGTACAAGCATTTTCATTTGCCCTCACCCTGAGCACCGATTAAACGGTTAACACTTAACCAGTTGTTTTGTTGAAAAACACATCTATTGGGACTGTTGTAATAGAAACCTGATTAAACCTCACGTCTAATAGATACTTTATTCCTTGTGACATAATTTGACCCTCCTGTAAAATAAAAGAGTTGGCCTTCGAGTTGCCTGCAGCAGCCTCTTCCTGTCTCCTACTCTACCACACATTTGTGTCAGTAAGAGCTCCAACCAGACTGGGTAGTCATCCAAAATATCAGTTAGAGTTTCAAATAACAGCCGTCACCGTGAGGCTTTGTGACAGACACACCTTTGTTTAACTGGTTTGTGTGAAGAGGGTGTGGCGTGATCACATGAACTCTCGGCAGTTAACATCCACAATTTCTGGATGTTTTGCTTTGGAATCTTGCTCTGTTGAGCATATAAAAACACAAACATTGTAAGTAGATGTTCGTTTAACCAAAGTTTTGCCATTGGGTGTGTGGATCGACTGTTACAACGTGTGCCGTAATGGACTTAGGAATGCCATAACATCCAGGTTGGCCTCTCCCACTGCTCTTTGTCAGACAGGTTTGTGGAGAACGGCAGCAGACTGCTGGCCTCAGCAGTTTCCGCCTGTATTGATCTCCGCACATTAGCTCCCTCTTCATGCACAGACATGAGCACAATTGCTTCCCTTACAACATCGGCTGTCGTGGCAACTGAGCCTCGATTGTGAGATTCACTCCCAAGAAAACACACCTCTTTATTTTGTTGAAGCCTCTGTACGTTCTCCTGTACACGTTTGACACATCAACTGCTTGATATGCCACTTACAGCCATCTCCATATGTTTTTGTGTATTTTTGAATAGGCCAAGTGCTTAACAGGATAAAAGAGCAGTTTGAAGGGGGGAGAGATGTGCTGTGGCACCTGCTGTTAGTCTGCTTGTTTGCACATGAATATGATGAGGCTGGCAGTGTACAGGGCTTTTTTAACTTGCAGATGAGCCATCAGGTCAGCATCATTGCAGCCTGGGTGTATTTTCAAGGATGAGCAGCAGTCAACAGGCCAGACTGCCTTATTAGCTCCCTCTCCACTCTACTCACTAGTGTCCCTCTATTTACTGCAGTTTCAGCCGCCTCTTTTTGATGCATTTTTTTCCCTCCATAAGAGCAGTGATAACTGTGATCATTGCAAAAGTGTGGTAATTGACCAGCTGCAGTCATGGTAAAATGCTTCCTGTATTTGACTGGATGCAAGGCAGCTTTCTCATCCATCCACCAAGCCTCTGTTGATATTTAAATATAAGTCATTTGGAGGAGCTTCTCAAAGAGGATCTCTCTGCTACCCAAGATCCCAGCAGAGAGGTCAGGTTTATGGAAATAAAAGGACCAAGGCAAAGTTCTTTTGTACTCTTAGACTAATCACTACAGCCTTTCTATGATTTTATTGTATCTTCACTCCATAAAACTCAGCCAGGTTTACAGGGGGTCATTTATGGGCTGTTAAAGTAGAAAAAACAATCATGTGGAGTGTTTACCGAGGTCCTTTCTTGGCTGCACCTTTTAATCAAGTGACTCGATGTTGTCACATCTGTATTTAGACACACTTGTGTGGGTTTGTGGTTTACTGTGACATAATTGTTTGCCATCAGCACGAGGTCAAGTTAAAGTTCCAAAGAACAAGCTAAGAAACTTGTTAAATTGCATCTGTAATTAGTTTATTTTTTGCTTTTAATGCAGTGGTTTGCTTGAGCAAAGTAAAGCTAGATTGTAGTCTTGCAGTGCCATGTCCTACTTTCTTCCTTTTTGTGTCAATTTTTAATCACTCTTTTTGTCTAAACAACACATGGGGGAAAAAAAGAGCTGGTGTGAGATTTGTACTCTTTCTTTTCAACCCCTGACATCCCAAATGCATTAAAATCTTTAAATCAATAACAAAAGCAATCATACTTAACAAGTCTTGAGGCAATAAAAAAAGTCTAAATATTTTTTTTAATGTCTAATTCAAACTTTTGGGAAATGAGCTTTTAGTTTGAGTTGCCAAGTTAGTTTGGCAGGACCAGACCAAAAGAACATGTGTTTTGCCATAAATATTTTGTCACAAACGTTGTTTAACAGGCTGTAGGTTTGAATATTACTAGGAAAAAACAACACTTTTTGACTAATCATGCTAATTATCTTGCAGTTCTATTGTCCAAGAAAGCAAAAAAAAAGATCTGAAGGTGTTTTCCCAATATAGACCCCAAAAAGAATACTTTTTTTTTTTTTTTGATGTGCCGTACTTCCATTCCTTTTACCAAGACAACATGGCTCTTCGGGAGATAATAAAACAAGTAGTCCATTCCTAGTATACACAACTACAGTAAATGTGCACATCACTCCATAAAGGCCGGATGACTCATGCCAAGGGTTTATAATGGTATATTAAAGTCATACAAACCCTGGGTTACAAACGTTTTTAGCAGCATAAATGATCTTTTCTGTAACTGTATGCTACTTGATTGTCTTATTGGTTTAAATCAAATCAAAGTAAAAAACATTGGGTGATATTTGTGAACAGAGATTTACGTCCAACACAAATAAAGCAGTCCTCATGATGCTTGACATGTCTGGTTGCTCTACTTTGCAGAGAGCTGTGATTCATCCTCGACTGGAAAACTTGCACAGCCTACCTCCCCAACACTTGTTCTTTTTGTGTTTTTGCTTCATCTTTTGGTCTCGCTTTTATTGTTTTCCCCATTTAGCTCCTTAAATTATTCTAACCTCTTCCCTGTTGTTATCGCTTCCTTTGTCCGTGCTGCCTGTTTCTTTGCATTTAGCCCAGAAATAAATGCACTTATTCTCTGTTTGCTGGTGATTGAAAAAGCAGAGCTAGATGTAGTTCACCAGGACAATTCTGTGGTGCTGTAAAAATAAAAAATGAAGCTCAGATAAATACGTTGTAGGCAAATGTCACGCACAGATCAGCCAGGTTGTAGTTTAATAACAGATACTAGAACAAAGTTTGCCTTTACAGCTAAAGAAACCATGATCTTGGATTCCAATGTCATTTTTAAGCTGAACAGAATCAATCTGCTCTATTTTTGTCTTTCAATAAGAGCTGATGAGTGATTCTTTAAATGCACTAATGCGTCCTTCCCCCCTCCTGTTCTCTCTGACTGGCTTTTACAAACTGATTTGTGTGCTTGTACACTCCCTTCCCTGTCACAGCCACTGTGCAAAACACTCTCGAGTTTGACCCAATTCTTACCAAATCCTATCACAGAAATGAGAAGAAATGCCCATCCAGCGCACGATGCACCTTTACCTCTCCAACCTCAATCGGGCTCGAGAACCTCCCGGATCACCCCAGAATCTGAACATGGACATTCACCTGCCGTTACAGCAGGGGACGAGTGTTTCAACATACTGGGGTGGGGATGATGAAGAGCAGGGATGTTCAGTGGTCAAATGTGGCAGAGTCAGCCAGTGTGGATTACTTATTATCTTACTGACTGTTTGTGGGATTTCTGCTTGTATTGAAGAGATGGCATGGTTGTCATGGTGACACCCAGGACATAAAGCTTGTTGTGAGCTGAAACAAAGACTGAGCTCTTCATGCTCTTTTCCTTTTTAAGCAGCATGCAAAAACCTTTGCCTATTTTATATAATTTATTTTATAAAAGGCACTGTTGAACATGGAATAAATCAAGTGTTGCCATTTTCTTTCTGTGAAACACAGTATATTAACGCCAACTTAAACGATGGTAGTCTATCTTCCTAACATTCCTCACAGCTCATGTGAAAACTAGATAAGTGTCATTGTCTAAATAAGGGTACTTGGGTGGAATTTGTTAATAACAAATCACCACTGACATTGAATTTCTTTGTGCTGTTAAATGGCTGCTATCGCTCGGATTTACAGCCTCTTTGCTCTACTTCATCTAGCATGCAGCTAATTGAGGCTTGATCCTTGCTGAATGCAGAGGAGTCTTTAAGAGCTATCCACTCTGTAAGATGCTGGCCTTCTGCTCATTCCTGCAGCGTCTGGATGATCTTTTGCTAATTTCCACATAACAAGCAGCTGATTTTTTTTCCTTAGAAGAGGTGGGTGTTGAGGAGTGGAGTCTTAAGTCAGTTCACTTGTTTGAGAGGATGTCCTTGAAAGTCCTCTGTTGGAGTCAAGAGGAGGGAGATCTTAGAGCCTCTTTGTCCTCACTAGACATGAAGGAGAGAAGCAGTAAAAAGACCAGGAAGTATTGCAGAGGCAAAGACGTACAGCAAATTTGCCTCTAGAGAAACTTAAAAAATAATAAGGTCAATTGGAAGAGCACATCATTCTAAAGTGTCAAATTCCGTTATTTTATTTATTTTAATGCAAAATTTGTTGCAAAAAATAGCTTCAGTGTCCCACCTGACTTTTTTTTTTCTTTTTCAGCCCAGAAACATTAACAACTTCCTCCTTTTTGTCTCTCCAGACCTCTTGTTTTTAATGGGTCCAATCATTGGGATGTCACCAGATAAGAAAACGGAAATTCCGGGTATGCAAGAAGAGCGGACGGGACTCCGGGGTGTTTGTGTCATGGGAACCCTGCCCGAGGCGGAGTGCGCATCCAGCCCGCTCGCAACAAGTGTGGATCGTACTGGAGGCAACGAGGATGAGGAGCTCACCAACCTCAACTGGCTCCACGAGAACCTGCTTCAGAACTTCACTCTCGGGGGGCCTGAAGCTCAGCCGAGCGGCAGCCCCCTCTTCGACATAGAAGGAGATTATGGGTCGAACCAGGGCCCGTCGTCCTCCTCGTCCTCATCATCTTCGTCACACAACAGAGGCAGGGAGCGGGACTCGTTGAAGTCTAAGCCGCCTTTCTCGTTTTCCCTCCTCATCTACATGGCCATTGAGCAGTCTCCCAGCAAGTCCTTGCCCGTAAAAGAAATCTACGGCTGGATTCTCGAGCACTTTCCCTACTTTTCCAATGCTCCCACTGGCTGGAAGAACTCAGTGCGTCACAACCTGTCTCTAAACAAGTGCTTCCGCAAGGTCGACAGGAGTTTGGGGAAGGTAGGTCTGAAGACTGTTGTGACTTCTCATCAAAATCATACAACTTTACATGATGAAAACTGCAGAAAATTTATAGTAACAGTTCCACAATCTTGGTTAGCAAAGCACCACAGATTATTCACATGTTGCAGAGTGAAGCTGCAGCGTGGATTATGTGTCAGTGTCTGAGAGGTTGGTACAGCTGCAAGGACCTTTGTGACTTTTGCTGTGATAAGAGTGGAATCCAGTCAAGGTTACGGATACTCCTACAGAGGAAATGCAAACACAGCACAATAAGAGTGGCTCTTATCTCCGGCTCAGAAAGAACCATCCAACAGATGGACTCCTTCAACGCCAAACTGCAGGAATAAAGCAAATTTTAAACAGGAAAGTTTGTGAAAACAACTTTAGTAAACAGATTGTTACTGAGTCACGAATTGCTTGTGTTTGTTTAACATGTATAATTGAAAAATAGTAAAGCTACTTGTGCTTATGACAAAATAACATATGCTGTGGAAAAATGACTTTGACTAAAATAGGAAATGATTAGCTTGGGGTTTCAGTTGCCAATAGCCATTGTGGGATTTCTAACTAAATATTGGTGATTCTACATATAAGCAGCACTCAGAATTCAAGCTCGTAAGTTTGACTTTTCACATCATTGATGCCGTGGAGGGTGTGGTTTGAGCTGTGCCCGACCAGCACCTGATGTTTTCCCACCTTGGGAGAGGACGGCTGTGAGCAGCAGCACGGTGCTGTGCAGGCTGCGCAGCATGCAGGTGCACAGTGTGAGCCCTTCGTCTGCCGAGACGCCAGCACCAGTTTCACATGACACTGCCTGGTGGTTTTCGTTGCCATGGTGACGTTTCCTTCTTCCTGCATCAGGGCTGGTTAGTAATCTGAGTCAAGGTTATTCTCCTCCCTCCCTGCTTCACCGTGTTTTATACCGAGCCAGAAAGCGCCACCATCAGATAAAACGCCGCACACTCCGGCTCTCAGCGCAGTTCACACAACGTTGTCAAACAAATGTTTCCTTTTTGTAAAGGTCTTTAAATTATTTTAGTTGTAGCGGTATTTTAGACTTTGTGCTGCAGAGAATAGAGGTCATCTGGATTATTTTTTTATGGTTGACATTGGTCATGAAAAATTGGGGCAGCTATTCACTGATATAAAACAACCAATATGATTTTTTTCCTGTTGTAGGTATTTTCCACTTAAGAAATATAACATGTTTGCTTAACTTAAGTAGAGACTTATTTACCACTGAAAACTAAACATACTGACAGTGCTCGTTAGAAGAGTAAATACCATTCAGAAATAAAGTTCTTTTGCAGTTTAGATTTTTTTAATATACTATAAAAATTCATAAGTGCTAAAAAGCGTCTTTGGATTTAAGGGTTACAACAAAACTTCAGTTTGATTTTTCAGTAAAAAACAGTTTAGCACTTACAAAAACCCAGCTGCACAGGTCACCCAAATTGATTTCAATCGAAAATGGATTTCCTTTAACCTTTAAAGATAACACTGTGGACTCTTTAATCATCAGGAGTAAAGTGGGGGAAGTTCGTGCACCCCTGTTTTGAAACGCCTTGCTACCGTTGGCTTCCCACTAATCACTTAAAAACAGTTGGTGATGATAACACATGAAGTGTTGCAATGTGCTCAAGAAGACAGAGATAACAGGCTAGCAAATTAAAGAAGTTAATAATTATGTTTGACAAATTTATGTATTAAAGGAATAGTACTGAATGTATTTGTCTAGCCTCTGTAGTGCATGCATTAAGTTGCAACACATTAATAAAAACCTCAGTTATTTTTTAGTAAACCAATGGAACTCAAACATCTCCCACTAGTTTTCTGTCAAGCTTCTTGTTTTGTGTTTGGATGTTTGACTGAGCCTGCTCTGTCCTACAGGCCAACGGGAAAGGTTCCCTCTGGTGTGTTGACCCCGAGTATCGCCCCAACCTAATCCAAGCCCTCAAAAAGCAGCACTTCCCAGCCGCACATGCCTTCTGCACGCCCCCCGCCTCCCCACCCAGGTAACTCTCATGGATTCTCTAAACGTTGAGTCTTTTTCAAGCAAAGGCACATTACCCAACTAAACTACTTCTTTATTTTTCTTGAGAAAACTCCAAATCTCACCTCCTTTGTCCTCTTGATTACATTCTGCAGTGCCTCCTCTCCCCCTCGTCATCTCTTTCTTCAAGGCTGCTCATTCAAAGGTGAGACCAAAAGGGAAAATACTTTCAGTTTGTAATATTTTATAGGAATATTAAAAGCTGTCTGCTAATCAAGAATATAAAGAAAAGCAGTCTTTGTAGTTTGTGTTTGTGCACTTTTGATTGTGTTGCTTTTGCCACATCTCAGTCCCAAAACATTCAGCATCATTTTGTCCTCAGCTCTTGGTTTGATGTGTTGCTTTCAGTTCATCGATGCCTCATGTAGACCATAACATTAAGAGCTCTCAGTCGATGTCTCGGCCACCCTCACCCCCTTCCCTCCTTTGCCTCTTGGATTTGTAACCTTGACGACAGGCAGAGTTTCTGCTGGTGCTCTGTGTCGAGCACTCAGTCTCACTGTGATCATTAATAATTTAGAGATCCAGAAGTGAGCTCCGAGGCTTTCAGACACTTTGTTGGATCTAAGAAGATCAGATGCACTCTCACTGTCAGTGGCTTCATTTATTTTCCTCTGGCTTATCTCTGTTAGTCCTCTAAAACGTTCAGCAAACACCGATGGAATCACCCCGAGCCGAATTCAAAAACTACCGACAAATCCAATCCACCCAGTCCGAGTAGATATGCCATGCCACCATGCTTTCATACTTTAGGATTGACCATCATGCATGTTCTCTCCTCTTCCAGAGTCTGATATTGATGCTGCCACTGCCATGATGCTCTTAAACTCTGCCCCTGGGCACCACGTTGACCCATGTAAGAGAATCAACAAGCAGCCAAACTTTCACCTACACTTCTAGCCCTTTGTTTCCTACCTCTTTCATGCCTCCCAGTCATTGCTTATTTTAATTTTTTACTTTATTTTATTTTTTTAATTTATGTGCTTTTATATGTCGTGTAAAGGGTAACAAAATTCTAGATGTAGGATTTAAGAATGCTACTACTTCCTGGTTTTAAGTAATTCTGGTTGTGTTGTTATTTTTATTTATTTATTAATAAATTCCCCTCAAAATAAAAAAAATGTTTTTGCAATCTGTTCCGTAGGGATTTTGTACCACATGACTTCATGTCTGATGGCATCTGCCAGGCCATGGTTATATTTAACAGAACAAAAACAATAATAAATAAAAAAGTGGAAATGCATCTTACTCCTTATAGCACTTAAAAATAAATTTAATTTCACATAGCAGTTCAGGTATTTTTAAATTTGTGGTTTTTAAAATTTTGTCCAATTGTTTTCCCCTTTGAGTTAATAAGTTTACCCCTTTTTGACCCAGTCTCATTTCACTTAGTTTCGTATTTAATGCTAGTGTTTTTGTTAATATTAGTGCTGTTTTTATCAGTTTAAATTCTGCTTTCCCAGGTTTGCAGTGAACTATTTTTGAAAGCAGGTTTTCCCTTTTGGGCCAAGACAAATCTTGGTTCTGCTTTTCACTTTTACAGTAAACAAGAACACTTGTACATAAAGGGGGTGCCTAAATTCTGCTTTTCATCTTTCTAAAGGTCACAATAAACTTTTTCTCTTTTAGTTTCTCTATCACAGTTTCTTCTTTGTTTTATTTGTTTTACTACAAATCTGTAAACCAATAAAATAAATCTTAAATATGCTTATTAATCTTTGAATCTTTTTGCTCTTCTCAGGTAATTCTGACGTCCCGCTGGACCTCTCCCGACCTGACTCTGTCCTGGTCAGTAGCGATCCAAAGCAGGACCACAACTACAGCAGTGTGGCGCTGCAGCGCTGCTCCTCGCGCTCCTCCTCTTCCTCTCTTTCCTCCCTGGACGAAGGCGGCTGCGACCGAGGACAGTCTTGCCGAGCTGGCAGCGAGGGTTTCCACAGCGATGAGGACTCCGACCTCTGGGACGAGAGGGGCGTCCAGCAAACGTCTCGACGTCCTCCTGCCATCAAGTGGCCCATTAGCAAAAGGGCCCGACGTGAGGTCAAGCCTGAGCTGGACGAAGAGCTGAAGGAAGCCGCTGGCTCCTTGCTGCACCTTGCTGGTATACGCAGCTGTACAGAGGGGTCCAAACGCACTGTCAAGAGCACAAAACATAACAGGAAATGAAGGTCTATGACCTCCTTAGGACTCTGGACCCTGTGAATCCTAACCTCTGACCCCTAATTGTGTGTCCCAGTGTGCCTCCTTCTCCCTACCTGATCGTTCTTTGGCCATTTTGAGCCTTTTTTATTAGGTTGGGAGTATCTCTGTCCAACAAACAAATGGCAATAGTATCGTTCACACAGGAGAACAAAGCCATATAGAGTAACTCAAGGGTGGGTGGGTGGGGGGGTTCCTGGGGAAAGTGGGTATTTGTGCTATGGAGAACCATCAAGATACCTATTGGAAAACAATCTGCCTGCTTATGTCGGATGAGAAGATTGTGATTCAAGAATCTTTTTTTTTTCAAAGACAAAAACATGGGGGGAAAGCTGAAGGGTTTATAACTGAAAGCGTTGCATGCTTCCTCCTCAAACCTCTATCCTCTTCCAAGTGAATCTATTTATGAAGCAAATGAGTGCATGTTTGTAACAAACAAAATTTAACCTCCTGGTGTTACCAGTTTCACCTCTTTGTGCTACAGGAAAAAAAAAAAAAACAGAACACCACTATTTCAAAAAGTATGTCTTTCTCTATGAGTCCTTTTGTGAAACATGCAATAATTAAGCCACAACCTTAACTTTTTGACATTAATTTATGGCGGCCTTTTTGTTAAGTATGCTAGTTCATCTTTCCATTAAGGAAAAGAAATGGAGTAGTGTTATCATCTTATTATACATGAGCTCCGGCTCCATTTCAGGATTAACAAGATGTGGAAATAGTATTAATCTGCAACTGCCAAATTTAGTTATGAGGTTAACTCAACTTCTTTGCTCAGTTTTTGTGCTGCCATTCACCGTTTGCTGACCCCCTGCCCATCCTGTCAGTCCTTTTCATTGGCTAGCAAGACTTTTTTTTTTATTGTGAAGACAAATAACATTCACACAATCGGGGACAGCCTATGCAAAGTGAACACCTGCCACTCACTGCCAGATGTTCACTTTGTGGTTATAGGCTGTTATCCTCCATAGATTTTATCTGTGTGTGTAACATAGTGTGTGCTGACTCCAACCTAAACCTGAGATAATGGTCATGAAGAAAAGTTTGAAACTGATTCACACACTTGTTTTTATGTGGTCTGATAACTGGATACACTTTTATTGCTTCGGCTGTGTTGTACGGCCGTAAGCGTGTCAATTGTTAGACCAACTGTCCCCGTCTTCTCTAGTTTTTGAGATCTTGTTTTACAGATGCTGCCATGTTGTATTTTTGGAACCAGTGTCACATGACCTTTTATTTTAAGTGTAAAGAAACTAATTACAGCTAAATATATTAGAAAAATCAATAATTGAACATAGGGCAGCAAAGCAAGAAATTTATGAATCAACAATCATCAATAACTAGATAAAGATTATCTACATTTATTTCAATATCTAGAAACATTACACAGGAAGTAGAGCTGGGGCATTTTGGAAAAATTCAAAATTAGAAACTTTTTATGGCCATTATAGAAACTTTTGCTTTGAAATTAGAGTAATTTAAACACATTCTATCAGGCTCTCTGGCTCTTTGAGGGTTTTCTGAGCAGATCTGGTTAGAAGCAAAGCAAAGAAGCAGATATTTGTTTTTCCACACATCCTCATGGTGATGCCTCTTAATACAGGCAGTTCACTGTTGTGTCACTCTGTAGCCAGGTAATAAATAATTTAAAAGGTGTTTCTAAATTAGTTGCGATTCAAATCACAGATGTTCTCCCAGACAGTTGTTGCTAGCGGGTTGCATGCAAGATACTGAAGATCTGTGCTGACCTCAGCTCTGTCTGGCTGGGAGTGTTTTGATGTTGCTCTTCCCGCTAGAACAAAATAAGGAAGTTCACATTCTCAAGTTGTAAAATGGAGCTGGTGTCGGTTGATTGCATGCAACTCACAGAAGGGAAGTTGCGAGGCGCTTTGTGTAGACGGCTGCAAATATCAGCTGAACACTCGCAGGATACAACATGAACATTTTATGTTTCCTCCCTACAGTAGTGTCACTTGGGTTTGTGTGGGTCGGTGCCAAACATTTTCATGTGCCACTGATGTAAAATGACAAAGGGCCAAAGCCACGATATTCCCCTGCTGCCATGATGTATTAAAGTTACGTGATTAAAAAAAGGAAATCGAAGTCAACTTCAGACAGTACAACAAATTCACTAGGTTTTTTTTTTCTAATATTTTTATTTTTAGTCACTTTGAAACAGGAACTGTTGATTGCAATATAAGCTGCAGTTCTCAGAACTATTAATGGCATACACTGGTCTTGTTTAGCTGTGAAAAAAGAAAAAATATTGTTTGTTATTAATCATCACCTTATTTATAACTTTTAATTTATGGGACTTTTGAATTGATACTTTATCAGACACTGGTCATGTGGAAAAAAATGACTTTGTGAACTCCTACTGAGTTTTCTCTCTTTGCTTATTTTACAGCAATAGACTTTTTTGTTACAGTGGTTTAGGATGTTGCCAAGCAGTTTCTTATCCCCACTTTAACTACGACTGCCATTTTTTTTGTTTTTCTATTTTTCTTTTAACAGACTGGGTTGCAGACAGTTAATTATCATAGATCTTGAAATTATTTTGCTGCCAAAACTGATGTACAGCACGGTCTACGTGTACTGCTACAGCTACTATCATTTTTGTCTCCTATGGTTTATGTTGAGGTATTCTGTCAGGGTCACAGATTAGATTCCTTGAAAATAAAATGACTGCCACTCATGCTTCCAGGTGTTGTTACGGGACTCTGGAAAGTTTGTCACTGTAAACGGGATCAGACCGACTGCAGCATCAGGCTCACCTTTGATTATAATGGCAATTGCAGAAAAATTATGGAAAGAATTTTCAGTGTTTTTGTTTCTCCATAGATTTGAATAAATAAAGATACATTGGTCCTAAAGCGACAGAACTGATGTGCATACCAGCATGTTTTCAGGTGCCAGGACTCATACATCAACAAAAAAAGTTTTTGCTTCATTGCTCAACAGTTATTGGATATTGATTACGTGAATTTTGTTGCAGTTCCTTTGGATGTCTTTTTTTTTTTTTTTTGCATTTGACAAAGCTGCCAACCCAGTATAAGTTTTATCTGTTGTCTGCCATGTCTGTTGGACTGACACACTTTTTTGGTTTTTGTATGCTAACCTATGTTGATAAAATGTTTATAAGATTTATTTTCGCCAAAGATATGCAATTGCATTATATATGGTATTACAAAATATTAATAAAATCCTGTTCTCTTGTTTTTCTTTGTGGATTTAATTTTATCTCGATGTGACTTGGTGATCAGAGCCGTTTTCAGTTTTCACGTCTGTATCACGGTCTGCAACTATTTCTCCTCCAGTCCAGCAGTTCAGCTCTTGTTTTGACCGCTCAAACTGTGCACGGGAACCAAGAGTGGCAGTCCCCCCCCCCCCCCCCACCACCACCACCACCCCCCATTTAATCTCCAGCATGTGTTTGGAGTGCACCAGCATGGCCGGCTGCCAGAAGCGCACCTCACATCGGTGTAAATTCCAGGGCTGAGAAGCCTGTGATGGATGCAACATCAAATGTGCTAACGACACTCTTCGCTGTAAGTTAATTAGTCATGGAGGACTGTGGGATGAACACAGTGTGACCCTGAACAAGGGCTCGTCTGACTAGCCTCGGGCCCTCTGGCACAGCTCTATTGTTCAATAGAGTCCTGTGTGTCGACTGGAAGGGGGGGCGGGGGGCTTCTCCCTACTGACTGCTTCAATTCAGCTGGAAATCAGAGCAGCATCACTCCCCCCAATACCCACACATGGCCCTAGCAACCGCGCCACGCCAACAGTTGCCAGGCAACCAGACAATGCTGGAGCCACTGGCTGCGGTGCGTAAGAGAGAGTTTGTGTTTAGCTTGTATACGTTTAAGCTTAGGAACGTTGAGTCTGCAGCAAATGAATGAATCAAACCGTAGTGATGTGCGGTAAAAAAATCTAAAGAGATTAGTATGGATTAGATCAAATTAATCAGGATTTGTGCATTGATGGATGCATTAGCAACATGTCATTTCACTTCTGCATTAAATGAGGTCACAAGCATTTAAAAAGGAAATCACAGTGCAACTACTCTTGATTTCTGACCTTGTTTTTTAAGGTTTTGTCACGGCAACCTGTAAAAGAGTAAAACCAAGCAGTCAGCAACCAGCTAGATATTATGATTAATTTAAAATACTTCAGTTGTTTAAAATTATTGGAAAAATGGATGAAGGCAAAAACGTTAGAAGTTTAAATGTCATTAAGTGGATAAATCAAATTGTCAATACTGAAAGAAATTTTTTTTAAAAACAGTTTTTAAATCCTGTTTTCTGGGGAGTTTTTAATGCTTTGTTTGTTTACTGAGGCCTCACAAATGATTTGCTCTTAACACAAACATTCACACCTAACATTCCTCCTTTTTTGTAAATTAAAGGTACTCATTTAAAAAAATAAAATCAAACATAACAAATGTTATCCTGAACTATGTCACATCGTGCAGTTCATTCCATTCCATTATCTGTTAAGCACTTCTTCGTTTAAAGGTCACAGGGGTCACTGGTGCCCAATAGCTCCACCAACTGAGCCTTTTTGATATATTGATACATGCAATTGTGAAAAGTGGGCCCACACTTAATGTAAACAAAGCACCAAAAACCCCATGGAAGCTTGGGTCACGTAACTGACCTACATTTGTTAGTCTGTGTAGGTCAACAAAAATGGCTGATAAAGTTATTGTTTGACCTATTTTCTGTCACTTCAGCTGTTTCTTAAGGTAAACAAACACGAGTGGCAATTGATAACTGGTCACGAATTATGCCTGTAAAATTTTACTTGAAGAACGTACAAGAAAATGATTGTGTGGATAAGATGGAACCAAATGTTCAGGGACCCTTGTTTTCATTGGGTCTGCCTGAAAGGCAGACCCATTGTTCTACACCTGGAATTCTTTATTATTATTATTATTATAGTAACATTTTGCTCCACACTTAGGGCCCAAACCGCTGCGCCTACACTCACAAAAGTTATATCAAAACGACCGGCTTGATCCCGGCGGGCACACTGTGGCAGACCCAGTAAAATTTCTTCCGGAATTTTCTAGTTTTCATTCTTCTGGCCAGTGATCTGTTTTGCAAACACGAGGGGGCGCTGTGGTAACATCCGATAACCTGTTTCTTAAACTTTGACCTTTGCTGTGTCGTCTGATCGGTTTGAGGATTTGCTGGTTAGCTAGAAAATGAGGCGCTTGTGATAAACAAACGAGATTAGGGCGGCTTCAGTCTCTTAGCAGCGACAACCCTGAATGTTAAAGACAAATAGTTGATGGGCGCTGCTGGTTTCACCGTACTGCTTAAACTGAACCGACCCGTGTTTTCTTGCTCGTTCTCGGGATTATTTGCGTTGCTACAACATAGCTAATTTAGCTGCTAACTTGTAGCTTGTACATTTAAACCGGAGTACAAATGAGCTGGTAGCGAAAATCAAACGATGACAGTCCTGACTGCCATTCGGGACTCCTGACCGTCCCTGTTTGTCACAGTGTACTTCTGTGTAGCTTCTGGTTAGCTATTTAAACCAGACGAATCATCAGCCTACAGTGAACAAATCACTGGCTCGTCTTGTTGTGACATCAGTTTTTACAGCATCACCTGTTTACAACCGGATATCTTGCGAAAATGACCAACGTTACAGACCTGCAGACCAAATACAGCAAGCTGGCGCAGGAGTATTCAAAGGTAACGCTTTAATGTTTAATTTTAATAAAAATAAAACAGCAGCCATGATGGCTGAAACTCACGTGATTCAGGTTGCATGCTTCCAAGTTACATCAAATGTAATCTAAAAGTAAGATAAGTAGTAAATATAACCTACAAATATACATTACTGCACAAAGGTTTTAACCACTCAAATATTTTTACACAGACTTTCTATGGACAAAGCTTTACAAAACATTTTAGTAGACTTTAGTAGACTCTCTAGGATTTCTTTGCAAGGTTTTCTTTGGACTTTGGGTGCTTTCTGAACGTGTAAAGTTGAATAATTTGTCCTTCATAGATGTTAATGAGTGTTTAATTTACTGTCAACTTGCTGCCTAAATTGTTTGTGTGTTTGTATGTACTCTGTACCCAACATTATGAACTAACTTAAGTGCCTTTTTTGGAGTGTGTATGTATGAGTGTTGGCTATTACTAATATAACGCTTTAATATTTCCATTCCACCCCTGTAGTTCCATACTTTTACATTTTATTGAGCAATTGTGATCTATTGTATCAAAAGCTTTGTTTAAATTGTTAAATACTCTAAAATCATACATTTTCCTATCGATACAATTAATAATTATTTTTCTTATATATATACTCTTGCTGGTAATTTGTGATCTGTAGACAGTCATTTAAAGTCTCCCTGATAGTGTTTTCTGTAAAGCTATGAACTGAAGGTGCTCTTTGTGTTTCTGTGTCGACTGACATCACAGGGAACGTGTGCTATTTCCTGTCCAGCTCTGATTTTTGCAATAGCCTGTACAGGAAGTGCTGACTATGTAACATCCCTGTGTGGGCTTTTATTCATATATTCATAAAAACGATCAATTCTGCTTTCATTATCTAATAATGATCATTTAAAGACGTTTTTGACAGTGAACAAAATTTTGTTTCAAAACAGTTTGTGACTTGTGCAAATAATTGATAAAAAGCTGCAAAGGATTTGTAAAGAATAGAGATGTTTTGAATTCAGTTTAAAGTTTCAGCTTAATACAGACTTTTATGTTTCATGTGTTTGTATTTATTTGTGCTTTTTTAGCTCCGCGCCCAAAACCAGGTGCTGAAGAAGGCGGTTGTAGATGAACAGGCCAACTCTACTGCTCTAAAAGTAACTTACACACAAAAATAAAATAACTTTAACCAGTTTCATTTGCAATGTAATAATTAAAGTGCTACAGGGAATCCAAGATGATACCATTTTTATCGATTACCGTGTATGAGTGCATCACTAAGCTGCCATGTTTATTCCAAAGCCAGTTGCATTGTCATGTTTTTATTTAATTTTATTTAATCTTTGCATTAGGATCAGCTGAAGCAAAGGGACCAAAGCTTGAGAAAGCAGGAACAAGAGATGGACAGCCTCAGTTTCAGGAACCAGCAGCTTGCCAAGAGGGTGGAGCTGCTACAAGAGGAGCTTGCTGCAAGTGAAGCCAAGGGCAAAAAGGGGAAGGTGATCATGAGGGGGAACATCTGTATGCCTTTTAATGCTCTTAAACAGTACACCTAGGAGCGATGCTGAATTTTTCAAGTTAACAAACATCCCAAATTAAATTTGAAATATAAACAGTCCTTGTTCTTGTTTCAGAATAAAGGAGACCCTCCCTCACATCATCACAGCCTTCAGACCCAAAGTGTGTTTAATGAGGACCTGCAGAAAAAAATAGAAGAAAATGAGCGACTACATATACAAGTAAACGACTGTATTTTTTTTTCCAGCATTGAGAATTATAAAGAAGCTATGCATGTGATGATTACTGCATTTCTATATATTTCTTAGTTCTATGAAGCAGATGAGCAGCACAAAAAGAGGGAGGCTGAGCTGAGGGTCCGACTGGAGGAGCTGGAAAAAGACACCGAGCAGCACCAGGCTGTTGTGGACGGTCTTACCACAAAGTTTGTGGAAACAAATGAGCGGCTGCAGAGCGACAAAGCACGTTTGGAGGTCAGGATGTCTAGGGGGAAACACACTTTTGTGAGATTTTTAGTTTTTCTAAAGTTTGATAAATCTGTTTGTTGTCCATATTGTCTGACAGTTGAAAGTACAAACACTGGAGAGGGAAGCAAAGGAATGTAGGATGCGAACAGAAGAGAGGTACACCTACTTCTCCACACTTTGAGAGTGATGTAAATCCACCAGTTAGGAAGTGTTTTACTTTCAAACACATCTAAACCTAATTATGTACAGAAATTAAATATTTGTAATCTAAAGATGGTTCTGGCGTGTGTCTGCAGTCAGCAGCAGTTGAACCGGTGTCAGTCAGAGCTGAGGAAACAGATGAAACAAAGCAGCAGCGTAATTCAAGAGAAAGTTCCCTTCAATGACACCAGTGAGTAAATGGCTCAGAGCCAACTAATCTGCCACTAAGCAGACGACCCCATGGGGACTTTTACATTTTTGTCATTGATACTACAGTAAAACAGCTTGCATGTGTTGGAGTGAGTTTTGGGGAATGTTTGTGTCAGTCATGCCAATATATTTTAGTGCTGTAGTTGAGATTCTTAGCTGATTTTAGGTGCTTTTCTTTTCTAATTTGCAGAATTTAGTGAGTACAACAGCCTGAATGTGCCGTCACACAATCGAAGGCATCAGGTTAGTGAGAAAACAATGTTTAATGCTTTACATCCTTTTGGACACCTTTTTGTTTTAGAATTTTCAACTCTTTTATGGTTGTGCTTGTTTGCCTGTACTGGAATTAAACTAAATTGAGTATCTGGCATAAAACGCAGTGGGAGATATGCATTCCGTCAAGGAATCCTAGATCTTAAATCAGTAATCTACTAACAGCAGGGTTCTACTGACAACTGTGGTGACAGAAACAGCCGAGTCACAAATTAATTCTTAAATTCATAAAATACGGTGCTAAACCAGCCACGTGTTTGTGTGCGTTCAGCTTAAAGCCCGGGATGTCACCAGCCAGGCCCTGACTTTCATCCAGGACCTGGTGGCAGCTCTGTTGAACTTCCACACGTACACAGAGCAGAGAGTACACATCTATCCCCTGGACTCCTCCATTGAACCCATATCTCCTCTAAACGAGAAGGTCGTGAGAAACACCCAAAACACACGCAACAGCTCACCCTGTTTATTCATACAGAACGCCCCTCCATCTAACTGATGTGTACGACTCTCATCTTATCTTAGTTCTCTCAGTATCTACATGAGAATGCTGCCTATGTGCGCCCCCTGGAGGACAGCTTTCTGCACTTTTACCAAAGCATCACAGAAGACACAGTCACAGTACTGGTAAGTTTTTAGCAGTGTGTTTAAAATACTTTTTTTTAAAAGCCATTAATTGTATTCTATGCTTACGCTGAATTGAAGGAGACTGTTGTCACACTGAAGACCTTCACTGACAATTTCTCCTCATACACCCACTTTCTGCAAAAGATTCTCCCCTACCAGCTGAAAAGGTCAGCTATGCGCTTGAGAAAAAGAGAAGGGTGTAGTTGAGGTTCAGGCTGTACTAATGGCTGTCATCTTCTTTTTTTCAGCCTGGAAGAAGAGTGCGAGGCACCTCTTTGCACAGCTGCCCTGACTGCGAAAAACCAGGAGTTACAGAGAGACATGGAGAAAGTAACATCTGTGTTTGAGAAACTGCAGAGCTACATTAACCTTTTGGCCTTACCCAGTAGGTTAACACATTTCAGCTCATTTTGTCTCAGTTCTGTCATTTGTCAGCATTGTTGCTGGGTTAAGATCTTTACTGCACTCGAAGAAAATCTTGTTGTAAATAGGGAAATTTCTCATTTTAGGATCAAGAAAAGGTGCTTTGAAGTGCCTGTTTGTTATTCATGCACCGTGTGTTTCAGGTGTCCGGCAGGATGCCGTGCCACAGAGCAGCACCTCAGCGGTCTTCACCCAGCTGGCAGCCTGCCTGCACAGTCTTCATGATACCATTAAAGGTGAGCAGCACCTATAGACATTCATACAAACTCACAGTTATCTCATGCATCACCTCAGCGCTTTCCCCATTCATACAACTTACACTCATGTAGAATTGTATTTATATATCAAGTGCTATTATCTGTTTGTTTTAGTTTATGTATAAATACTTGTACATGTGATTACAGAGCGTATACACTAAGTACTTCCACTTTTATTGCAGCTGAAAATCTACGTGTGTATGCCAGGCATTAAAGGCATGACATGAAACTGTGTTCAAATTCAAAATATGAATAAAAATGCAATATTTACCAGGTGAATCTAAAAAAATGCTCTTAAATTGAGTAATATAAGTAATTCCATTAAATTTTTATCCACTAGATAAAAACTAAAAAGAAGCAGAACATTAGAGCAAAAAACTAAAAGAGGCAAAACTTAGTTAAAAGTAGCTAAAGGCTAGTTGAAAGTAGAACAGAAGGTAAAATCAGCATAAAAAGAGCAAGTATACTGATGAAGATTTAAAAGAAAACAGATTTTGAAGGAACTGAAGAGATCACAATGTGTTTCTATTGAAAATGTTTTTGTAATTAAAGATTTGGTACAAGAATGGCTAAAATAGCAGAAAATATGTAGATGTGGTTAGACAACAACAAAAAAAAACTGAAAAATAAAACAGGAAAACAGTTAATCACTTGTCTATGTTTCTTTTAATTTAGAGATGTCAAAACATTACAACCAGAAGGCTGCCATTGAGCAGGATCTCCCCACTGTCACCCAGAAGCTCTCTACCACCACAGAGTGCCTCCTTGGATCGTTGGGATCTCTGACCAGCATCACTGGCAAGGTATGGCCAACAGGGGGCAGGCAGCAGCTAAGTTCAAGTCATGTTGTCACGTTAGTAGTGGTTTTATACCTTAACAAATGTAAATTGACTCAGCAGGACTCAGGTGGGGCAGTGGTTCCATTTTGAAGAGAACTATCCAAGTCCCAGTTTAAACAACTACTGTCTGGTTAGAGTGAAAGAGTAGACTATTTCTCTTTGTGAGCGGAGCAGCAGCATCTGCTAACATGCAGGTGTGAGATATGTCTGCAGGCTGACTCTCAGACATTCATCATCCTGGACACAATAATGGTGGGGGAATTATCCCACTGCTTTAAGCCCTCCAGTTACGCTCCACTTGACAGGCGGCTGACTACCTGAAATTGTGTTTTTCTTAAGCTAAGGACGCTGTAAAGATATCTTTTGTTGGAATGATAGGAGACATAAAATCAAAATCATTTGTTACAGATTGCCACTTTCTTCAGCAACAACTTGGACTTCTTCACATCACCGGCCTACAGTCCAAAAGGGAGCACGGCCACCCTCAACCCGCTGCAAGCAGAGACCATGCTGGCTAACAAAAAGAAAGCAGCTGCCTACATTCATGCTATCCAAAAGGTTAGTGAAGATTTTAAACTCTTAGATGGAGAAGGCGGTTTGGAGTTGAACTTAAACACAAGTTTTTTTTCCCTTTGATTCACTGCCCACTAACAAAAAGTAAAGGGGGATGATAATGTTTTTGCTCGTGTTTGTGTGTGTCATTCTGTTACCAAAATATCTCGTAAACCATTGGACAAATTTAAACTTACAACAAGAGATCGCGCAGAATTTTATTTGTAAGGTTTGACCAAAATCTGAAGACGTGAGATCTCTTTTCAAAGAATTTTCGGCCTTTTATTAATTTAGCTTTCAGTCTTCTTTTGTACTTTGTTGTGGAACATCCATCTGTTACATTATTATTTTGTTGGTTCTTTCAGGCCAGGCCACAGTCAGTTCCTTACAGAGAAGCCCTGTCAAATCGTCGTATCCTCACCAGCTCCACTGAGAGCAGAGAGGGACTAACTCAGCAGGTAAAACACTCATAAAGCAGTCAGTCGTGAAGCTTTTTTGCTATTTTTTTTTATATAGAGACTGCATCTGTTTCGTCACCCACTGAACACAGTGTTTTAATAGGAGATTTGGTCAAAAACAGATCTACATACGTTTATGTTTCACTGTAGCTTTGTGTCATTGGCTCACATCGAAACTTAAGGGACTGCAAATGTGAACTAGAAGTAGTAGACAACAGAAAAAAAACAGGTGTGGTAAAGTTGGTTAGAAACATTTGCAACACAGCCCTGTGAGACTGGAGTTGCAGACGGTTGCTCTTTTGGGAAAGGGTGTGAAGAACGGAGTTTTGCCAGCAAGTCTGTGCATACATTTGACTGTTTTGTGTAAAATGCATTTTCATTTCTTTAAAATTGGTTTTAAGTTTCCTTATTTCTTCCTAAATACTGCTGCCCTTTCACATCTCCAAACATCTGCCCACGGCCCACTCCTCTGCTCTCACCTTTGCGCAGGTGCAGCAGAGCCAGGAGAAGATCGCTCGGCTGGAGCAGGAGAAGGAGCACTGGCTCCTGGAGGCTCAGCTGGGGAAGGTGCGGCTGGAAAAGGAGAACCAGCGGATTGCAGACCTGGAAGCACAGCTTGAAGCTGCTCTCGGAGGAAGTCCAAACTCCCAGCCGGCCGCAGCCAGCCTGCTCGTGCAGAGCCACGAGGAAGCAGAGGCGGAGCAGAAAGCCACAGGGAAGGAGATGACTCTGTGCACCAGTCTGGTACCGTCTCTCCACTCAAAGCTGTTTGTTTTTGCCTGCAGATGAAACGCTATGCCCCTGGCACCACTGTCTGATTAGCTTCAACAAAGGGAGCGTTATCACATTCTCCTTTTAGCTTCAACACTAAGAAACCTTCTGCTTAATAAACCGCAGATTTTTAATGTGCTGATGTAGCAAAATAGAAAAACATATTTTTCTCTGTGTCAGCGCTGAGTTCAGAGTGAAGTCACAATTCAGAGTTGTTTTTTCTAAGTCTCTGTCCTACTTGGATGTTGAGCTTCAACTGTTGCCTCCTGCATGTCTAGTCTGTGCTCCTGGAGTCCTGTCTGTGTTTGTGGACTTATTTTTTTTTTTTTTTTACCATCTCACTGATAATTAAAGTCTAAACTAATTATCTGTTTTGACACCAGGTTGGCATGTTGTGCACAACACCCACAAATGAGCATGTGAGTCACCGTGCACCGTATATCTAGAAGAAAATAAGTGAAATCTCCTGGTGGGGGTGTAAAATAAACCAGATGCTGGATGTTGTGTCTGTGTTGCAGGTGGGAGACGAGGAGTCCCGGGAGCAGCTGATAAAAACCCACTATATGGCCCGAGTCGGAGAGCTCACCACCCAGCTCCAGATTTCAGACAGCAAAGCCGTGCACTTTCACTCAGAGGTGAAGCACCCCCTCCCGTGTTTATCTCAGTAACTGCTTCTTCTGGCAAATAACTGACCTCGTCACCCCACACTGACTCTTAAGGTTGTGGTCCGTCTGAGAAAAAGATCCAGAAAACTTTCACTTTTTCGCCGCACTTTGAAAAGAGCCCTCGCTGTTCATACAGCTGGGTTGGTTTTTTTTTTAAACCAAGTATTTGGGCCACCGAGGAGAAATATTTATTCATTTTATAAGAATTTAGATTAAATTCAAAATATTATTGACAGGAAAAAAGTTTAAATGTTAAAAAAAAAAGAGTTCAAGACTGAACCAATGGAATTAAACCTCACTGTGCTCCTTAACTCGACTGTATTTCTGTTATTATTGTGTCTAGGGGGTTATGGGTGCACTTTTGCTGGGTCATCTACAAAATAACATAATGAAACAAACAGAGGAGCATTTTATTTTTTTATATTAACATTTTTTTTTACACACAATCCATATATATTTTTCTCTCTTTTTAGTGTCGGGCTTTGGCAAAGAGATTAACCATTGCAGAAAAAGCTCGAGAGACTCTAAGCGAAGAGGTGAAAGTGGCTAATCAAAACATCACACGCTTGCAGGTAAAACTCAATGAAGCTCCTCGTGTGGGGTACAGTTTAAACTGTACATGATGGCTTCTCTCCAAATTGGAACATTTTCTAAGTCTGTTTATGTCGTACAGGATGAGCTGGCTACAACCAAGAGGAGCTATGAAGATCAGCTTAGCATGATGAGCGACCATCTGTGTAGTATGAATGAGACTTTGAGCAAGCAGAGAGAGGAAATCGACACGCTCAAACTGGGCAGCAAGGTACTGTACCAAGAGCAGGGCACCTGTCCAGCGTGAAGAAGTTCCGAATTCAGTTTTAGTATTTTCCAGGTTTGAATAAGCATGAAGAAAAGGAAACAAATGTGTGTTTCCACATTGTTGGATTTTCTAAAAGAAAAGTTTTCAAATTTTCTTCAAATGGTTTAATCCGATGAAGTATTTTCCCACATCGAGTCTTAAATTAATCTCATTTTGACCTGGTTTTGTTTTGATGTAAAACAAATGGGCAGAAATCTGGTGCGGTGGACTACATCTGTGTGGTTCTCCTTTCTGTGGTTTTATGTGAAAGCACCTGCTGGAGTCTGAAAAAGTTGTTAAGGAGAGGCCCGTTCTTAGGTTTGCGTGTTGCTGCTTGCATGCACACAGAGGGCTGAATGTCAGGAAGTCACGGGCCAGAACATGTTTGTGTTCCACCTGTGGCGAGTTTTCTACCAAAAAATGCCACCGACCAGCCTCTTCATGCTTTTAGAATTGGGGGGGAAAAACAAGCCTGGACTTTCTCGACCAACGGCATCGAAACACTAATTTTTTTATTATCCTGCTTGTCCTGATTCTTCTTCTTTTAGATACTGACTTTGTATGTTTGTTTTTCTAGGGAAATGCCAAAAAGAACAAAGGTCGCTAGAGCTGTCCTCAGGACACCTTTGGGAGAGAATGAGCGAACTCAGCAGCTTCTTCGTACCAACACTGCCTCCAAACTACAGGACAGCTTCACGAGCCTCAGATTCTCCCACCGTCAGGCAGTGGCAGTACAAGCGAACCCTCGAGAGGATCAAACACAAGCTTTGATATCCTCTTTTCTTTGTCTCATCACCTGTTAAATGATTTAACGAAAACCGGCCGAAGCACGATTGAAGACGAAACTGCTTTTTCTTTGTTTAAACAAAGGGGAGACGCTCACTGAAGTCAAGATGTGACGACCAAACCCTTTTAATGTGTCGTTTGTTATTTTGACTAAATGTATGTGTGAAAGTACATGAAACTGTGCACTCTCACTGCGGGTAGGCAAACTGAGTAAATGCTGGTTGTTTAAATGACACTGTTTACAACACGAGAGTATTGTTTTACAGTGAAATGACTACTTTATCAAATCTGAGATTATTTGTTCAGGGGTGTGTACGTGAAGTTCATTACACCTTTTAACACACAGATACTATATTACAAGCTTCTGAACAAAAGGTGTTTGGAATCTGAATGAAAAGCAGAGCAAGGCACATAATTCCTCTTTCTGGAAACATTTTGATCCTCTGGGAGTGGAGAGAAAAGCTTCTCTTCCAGCAATGATTAGCTGTGTTTAATTTCATAGAAAAGGGATAGACAAGTTGAAGCCTGCTTTGTGTCGGAGATGTTGCTCTCTAACAATTTTTTTTCAATCGCCAAACGTAATATTCGTTCATGCTCGGAGAGCTCCAAAAACTGTTGGAAAATGTAAGACTAAAAAGGGTTCATGTGAACATGTATTCATTCAAAATCATGGTGTAATTGAACTTTCCCATGTGCAAAAAAAAGCAATCATTGAGAAGTTACAAATCTTGATTTTACCCATATTTCTTATACATGTACTGAAACTAAAGCTAGTTGTCTTGGTTCCCTATATTACTGGGAAGTGGTGTTATGTGATGATTATGAGTCATGGTGGAGAGGATGGGGGGAGTTAACCAAACCTCTCTGTCATGAAGCAACATGAGGTCAGACGTTGTTTGCTGGTTTAGACCTTTGGTCCAAAAGACCTGGTAACACCCTCCTAACTGGAGGACAAAAACTGATGTAACTCACCATGTAACTTGTTTCAAAGCACATATAGATATGTGAAGCAGAATAAAGACCTTTTAAGATTTAAATACATCTTGACTGTTTGTTCTTAACTGTTCTGACCCAACACTACTGCTACATTTCTGCGTAGGATCGTAATTGGTCTGTAATTTAAGAAACAAAAGCTGCCTGTTGCACACCCTGACTACAGGGAGATGAGACAACTTGGAACTGGATTTGTTGAGATCAGCTTTTTTATTCTGAAAGAGAAAATAAGTAGATTTTTTAACTGGAGAAATAGCATTTTCTGAGAAAATCAGCAAATACTTAGTTCTCATAATTTATGCTGTTTGAATTTTAATGACATTGTTTAAACAAGCAGCACAGAAGCTAAATTCAATAGAACAAAACTGAAGTAAACTAAAATTTGCAAAACTGTGGCTCAAAGTTAAAAAACAAAAGCAGTAGCCAAAATTAGAAAAACTTTAGCCAAATGCTAAAAAGTCATGACTAAAAGTTAAAATGAGCTCAAATCTGATCTTAAATGCATAAATTATAGCTAAAACTTTAATTAGCAAAAAAAAAGGTTATTTATTTAACAGGATGACCTATGTAGTCAAAGTATTAAGAACTGCCATTCGTTTAAGCGCTTAATAGTTTATTGTTTGGGCGGTACGTTTGTTTGTTTTATTTTTATTATTGAGGAAACAAGCTACCGCGTGAACATAATCAGGATGCTTTCATGGTGCTATAAAAGTGTCGGACCAAAAATCAAATCTTGGACTCAGATTTGTTTATTTGGCGTAATAAAAAGAATGTTGGTCTTTCTAAATTACGTTTAATCAGAACCAAACAACAAGCAGTATTGGGAGCAACAGTCCTGTTAATTAATTTTTTTGGCAGTATCTAAGTTTGCAGTGCTGACTTTCTGAACGTACATCCCGATGGTATTCCAAATATCCCACGGCTATGAACGCATCACCACTTGATCTAGTCGGGTTGGAGGACAGTCTGTAAACTCTGTGCTCTGAAAAAAAAAAAAAAACTCGCAGGATTTACGCTCTGCCATTTTGAGTAAAACCCGGCCGACAGCGGAGTTTTGGACTTGTCCATCAAGCAGCAGCGGTCATGACCTGATTTAAAGAGCCGCCACGAGGATTTAGTGAGTATTTCTCAGCTTTCAGATTCCTGTTTTGTTTTAGTTGAGTTGAAGTGAACGCGGTCTCGGTGCGTTCGAGGACGTAGCTGACTCAGTTTTTGTCCCGGCTAGTCGCGGTGAAGTTGTGTCATCTTCACTTGGAGTGTGTTTATCAGAGCAGCAAAACAACTAAAGTGATGCCCGGACTGGGCCTCTGTCTGTCCGGGACACTACGGGCCTCTGTTGCTGTGGGGGACAGCACGCTTGTACTGTTTTGCTTATTTGTTTGTTTGTTTGTTTTATTAGTCCAGCCCGGGTGGGAGAGAGAAAAGTGTTGTTTACCGGTTTTTATTTGTTGTTGGTTCGGCTGAGATTGATCGAACTTCTGACTGCGTGTAACAAAAGTTCAACACAACTAATTTGCTTTGACATGAATTGAAAATGTGTTTTTGTTTTGTTTTGTAATGTAATGGAAACTGTTCGAGAGAGTGAGGTGAAGCAAGTAAAACACAGAAACAAAACCTTTTAGAATGCACAATTGTGCACTTTGCCTGTTAGCAAAATATCTCATGAACCGCTGAATGAATTTTGATGAAACTTTGAGAAATTCTTTATTTGAAGTAAACCTATAGCTAAATAATTTTTGGAGCCAATCCGATTAAAGGAGGCTGCCTCAGCCAGCTGAACTTAAAATACACATAGATGGTTTTTACATATTCAGTTTTACAGATATTAACCTAAATTTTGGTGTGGAAGTAACTGAGACTTATCCCCAACTCACATTCGAAGCGCTAACAGTTTGCACAAAATCTTTGTTTAAAACTTCCCTTTTAACTATTAAAAGCCAGCACTGTCTGTCTGTTAGCAAAATATCTCGTGAGCAACTACACAGATTTAAATGAAACTTTTAGGAACTATTTAATGCACGCACCTCTGTATCTGATTAACGTTTGGAGTTAGTCCAATTCCACATGGCTGCCACAGCTAATTAACATTATAAAACACAAACATGGTTATATCTTAGACAGTTTTAAAGACATTAGGCTTAAATAAGCTGAGAGTCCTGCACAACAAATACTTGAAGTGCTAACAGATCTTTCAGTGCCACATGAATATTGTGCAAAACATCATTTGCGAGATTTAAACATAACTACATGCCTTTTTGTCTTAAGATAGTCTCTGGCTAAAACTCTGGCATGAAAGTTATTTGCAGAATATGCATTCTTTCATAGAATGCTAGGCCATTAGTTTAAAACGTTTTTGTACTTTCTACACCACCCAGTGTCAGTTTTAACCATGAAAAACTAAAATTTGCCATCAGAATCATTGCCTACAAATTGCCTTTTACATTTTGACAAAATACTTTAATGTTGCTTATTTCACTCAGATTGTTCTGGTATAATTATTTTTTCTCATTAGTTTTTAACAAGTTCCTTTCTAATTGCCTAAATGAAACGAACCGTTGAGTGAAATGCACACAGTTCATTTCTCCCTCCCGCTCTGTTTTTTTCCCCCCAGACATTCTTTTCTGGGTCTGAACAAATCTCTTCATTCGGAGCAGGAAATGCTGGATTTAACGTATCCAACTACCGCTAACATTTCAGTATTAGGTCTGTGAGCGTCCAGAGAGTGCAGTGACTAAACTCTGTCCTCTGCGTTGTTTTGATGGGAGGGGAGTCGGTTAGTGGCAGAGGGGAAGTGGGTCATCACATTTTCACCCCTCATCGTGATGCTGTCGCTGTGGCCGCAACAGAGGGACACATTTCTGTCAATTTCTGAAAGATGTTTCATGTTTTGGCATCATTTTTATATTTGTTATAAGAAACCACAGTCTTATAGATGGTGCGTGTGTCGACAGGAAACATGATGAGGATCCTACAGGAACTTATCTCGTGTCACCAGGATGCATCTGTTTGCCAAGTATTTTTATAGTGGCCCTTTTTTTTTAAAACATTTTTTGAAATTACTCCTTTGATCCTCATTTGACCTCAGATTATAAATAATTCAGAACCAGTTTTTATTACAGTCAGACTGTTTCATCGCCGTTCTCCTTTGTCGTTTTCAAGTTCTCAAGTTAATCAGAGCTTGTCTGCGTGGCGTGCCGACATGTTTTGTGGTTTTTGACATTCGATCAGTGAAGCTTTATTGCAGAAGTTATTACGGTTTTGTGACACTTTCTGACTGAACCTTTGAACAGTTCTTGGCATCAGACATCATATCTTATTACCTATAAGGTATGCATATTTTATCCTTTTTTATTGAATTTAAATGGATAATAGTAATTATAGTCTAGCATTCCTTGAAGGAATTCATGCTGCTCTTTGCCTTTTCATTCTTCACTTTCAGACTAAGATAATAACTCAGCTACTACAACATCCAATTTTAGCTCTGTATCTGTAAAATTTCCTAAAATATGTCAATTTTTGTGTTGGCTAACTTATCCCATCATATTCACAAAATTGATGAAGTTTATGAAATATATTTTTATTGCATTAAGTGGAATTTTTGAAGCCTTTTTGTTTCCCAGTGCCTCGCTAAAGTCGACAATGAGTAATAGGCAGACATGTCAGACTGTATGATCTGTGCCCACACGTGAAATGTAACAAACTGACATTAAGATAATATTTGCCGTCGGTTCACACAGCTGGATGGTATTTCCTGTGGGCAGAGCTGCTTCCCTCCAGGGAAATGTGTGCTTTTGTCCTGCGTAGATTTTCAGTGTCCCATTTCTGTGTCAAGCTCAGGAAGAGACAGCGGGGTTGAAAGGACATCGTCCATGATCTCCCCTGTATCGCATCCACCAACTCATCGTGAATCCCTGCTCAATAGCTCGTGAAACAGTTGCCACAGCTAACGCCATCATTTTTCAACCCAAGACAATTTTAACCTAAAACCCTGGAGTGAAAGGTGAAGTTCAGAATGCATTCCTTCAAGGAATGTTCAGCCTTAAACTCCTGCAGGACACAGATCTTTAAGGGAGGAGGGAGGCTGTAATTAAGGCTTTCAGCTCCTTTTTTTAACATGGGATGAAGCTTCAGCAGTTTAGATGTGGCTTCTCTCTCTCACTCGCTCGTTCCCTCTGCGGCGTCAGAGCTGATGTTTCTGAGAGCGGAGCTGCCAGCTCATCAGAAGGCCGACTGTGATTGAGGAGCAGGCAAATTATCTGCAAGGCAGTGTAAGGATTGCAGCATGTTTACTCTTCCAACTACTGTTAAATTGGCCTCGTGATTTAAATCTCTTTTCAAATTTGCTCCACAAGGATGACAATCATCTTAAAGCGCTGGCGTACACATTAAATCAGCTTTATTAGTTTGTGCCTTACTTGCCGCTGTGCCAAAAAATAAAAAAAAAATAGCTGGAGAAAGAGCCTAGATTGTTGCTGCAAAGGCCAAATTCTCTCAGATGTGTTTTTTGGGGGCAAGTTCACCATTAAATATGTATCGCCTTCCACTGAAAGGCTTGTGTGCATGTCTGTTACCAAAATATCTCTTGAACCACTGGACAGGTTTCAATTAAAGTTGCAGGAAATCATTGGATGTACTTTTACAACTGATTTTACTTTGTGATACCTCTGAGAAATTATCAGCTGATGTTTCAGTCTTCTAACAGCAGAGTTTAATTCAACTTTTTCCATCGGCTGAATCTTTAATTGTACTCCTGCAGAAACAATCTTGTTTCATTTATAGACTCTCATTAAGCTTTTAAGAGCACCTTTAGGAAAAATGTTTCATTTATGTCCTTGTGAGCTTTTCTTTTCTTTCTTGCGGACCAGATAACAGGAGTTGATTGTGTTTTAAAAACAAAAGCGAGCCTTTTAATCTTGTTTTTATCTTTTAGTGAAATGAAACTTATTTTGTAATGTTTTCTTACAGGGCGGGAAGACCGTTGGACCGGAGAAGGGGTTCGTTTGGACTCTGCAGCCATGTGTTCCACTAATCCTTCAAACTGGGTCACCTTTGACGATGACATCGCACCTCTCTCGTTGCCCCGGAAGGCCCTGCAGTCTCCAGACTTTATTAAGACATCGGTGCCACGTCCCAACGGCCTTAAGCTAGTGCTTCCACCAATCAAAGATACATCCTGGAGCTTCGGAGGTTCTCTAGAATCTCCTCAGAGCCACTTGAGTCAAAAATCTTCTGTGGTGCGTAAATCGTCCTTTTGCACTTCTGTGAGTGACGCTACCACCACAGCCCCACTTTGCTTTAAGTCGTGTGAAACGAATCCCTTCTTCCGAAGTTTCTCCAGCCCGTCAGCCGTCTCGGTTCCCACACCTGCACCAGAAACTCTGAGTCACGGCTCTGATGGGCCGAGCCCTTTCCCCTCCTACCAGAAGAACTCTGGACACTTTAACCCCTTCTGGGAAGATTCCAGAGATGGCGCCGATCTCTGCAACTCCTCGTCAGACTCAGACTCAGACACAAACAACAGTCTGCCGCGTTTCTTTATCCGGACCAAAGATGGCAGCGAGCCTCCTCTCCAGCTCCAGAACTCTTTCTCTTTCGTTTGCGAGAAACTGGGAGGTTTACAAATGGGAAGGGATAACAAAACGGAGGAGCAGAAGGATCTGGAGAGACGTCTGAGCTTCAGAAACGAGGTGTTGGTGGAAGGTTCTACTCAGTTTGTTCCACGAGGCCTGTTCCGTAGCCAGAAAAGAGACGGCTGGCCCGTCATGCTCAGGATTCCTGAAAAAAAGAATCGCATGTCTTCTCGACAATGGGGACCCATCTACCTCCGCTTGTTACCAGGAGGCGTGCTGCAGATGTACTATGAAAAAGGCCTGGAGAAGCCGTTCAAAGAGTTCCAGCTCCTTCCTCAGTGCCGGCTCTCGGATCTCAAGGTGGAAAGCTACAGCGAGCCCCGAAAAGTCCTCACAGTCAAGGTGGAACATTTCTCCTACACAGAAAAGAAACGCTTCCACCCAAAGCTGGAGGTGAGTCACGACGCAGAGGTGGAGCAGCTGCTCAAGTTTGGCTCCACGGTGTCCACCGACATGGAGGACCTGGTTGTCTCCATGGAGGAGGAGATCTTTAAGCTGTGCCCACCTCACCAGCAGAGGCGGTACTATGAAGAGCAGGAGCTGTCGTTGCAGATCACTGATCACATCTGGACGCAGCTAGACACGTCCGGGACAGTCAAACAGCAAGCAGCCTTTACCCAGATCCACTGTCTGGCTTTTCTGAACGGACAGGGCGACTGTTTTCTCGCTCTTAATGATCTCAGACTGCTTCACTTTGACTCCAGCTATGGAACCGAAGAGGACAGTGACCTCTGGATGGAGATTGCTGACTGCCATTTTCACGAATGTGTTAACGAGACAGAGTTTCAGCAGTCTCGACTTGTGAAGTTCTCCCCTCCTGACGCGTGCAGAGTGGAGCTGATGCGGTACAAAACGGCAGTCCTTGGTTGCACCGAGATTCCCTTCTCAATCAAAGCTGTGGTCACGGTTCAGGGCGCCTATGTGGAGCTGCAGGCGTTCCTCAACATGACGGCCGCCTTTCTTTCCTCCCTCAGCAGTTCAGACTTCCACTACCCACTGTGCGAGAACGTGGTGATTCGAGTGCCGGTGCCGGGTGACTGGGTCAAAGTGACGCAGACGGTGGCCTTGCTGCGCCAGAAGTCACTGAAGGCCCGGATGAACAGAAAAGCCTGCCTGGGATCCATCAGCGCTGCAGATTCACAGCCGGTCATGCAGGTCTCGATCGGATCTGTCAAGTATGAGAGCGTTTATTCAGCCATCGTGTGGAGGATCGACAGACTGCCTGCCAAGAACACAGGTAACGCTAATCTGAGCAGGGAACAGGTCCTGCACGAGTGCGGTTTGTGAAAACACGTCTAAACGTGTCTTTTTTTTTCCCTTTCTGCAGCAGTGGACCATCCCCATTCGTTTTCCTGCAAACTGGAGCTGGGATCAGATCAGGAGATCCCCAGCGACTGGTACCCTTTTGTGGCGATGGAATGTGAAATCATGGGCGCAGTTGTTTCGCAGACCAGAGTCAAGTCCTTTGGCACCGTGAGCGACATCCAGCCGCAGAAACACATGACTAGCTGGACGCGTTATCATTGTCAGGTGAGACATTTCGTCGAGGTCTGATCTCACTGGGCTTCGACTGCTGGACACTAGTTGGTGACTCGAAATAGAGAGAAAATAAGCAGATTCTTAGTTACAGTCTCAAGAAGTGAGCGGCGTGGCTGCATTTTTCACAACCAATTCTCAAGACTTTCTCGAGGCTCCTTCATGAGTTCAGCTCACCAGCCCAGTGAGATATACTACCTCAAGTCAGTCCACACATGAATCTTTATTGTATTGAAGCTGTATTAGTTACAATTAACATATTCTCTTTGGGGTTTTTTTTAGGTTGAGGTGGAGAGGAAATGGATTGAAACAGACTCACATAGGCAGGCTGGTTGTATGACACAGTGATGAGATGAGCCTCATCATTCATTTCGTTCAAGACATTTTCCAAAATATCTTGAAGGTGGATGGGAAAAGACGGAAATAAGAGTGACGAGGGACTTTGTGCTTTTTCTGCAGTCAGGTTATTCTAATTATCCATAATCTGGTAGTATTTCTTTGGACATTAACAAATGTTGCAACCTAACACTGAGACTGAATATTGTTAGACTTATTAGACAGTTTAATAATCTTTTTGCCTAGCACTTTACATTCAATAGATTTCTATATTGTAAATACCAGTTTATACTACTGTTTGTGTATTATATATATAAAAAATATAAGCTTGCTTTGGCATCATCTGCACTGCCCTCCAGAATGATTTACAGCCTTAAAAGATTCAAGCCAAATGGGAAATGTAAGATATACAACTTCAATATTGCCCTGTTTAAATCTAATCTGTAACAAACGATTGGGGTCAGATTTAGTTCTTCAGCATAGTTTAAAATTAATGAATAGATTTAGGTTTTAACACTTTTACCTTTGTGCTAAATTCTGAATCAGCTGCAACTTTAACTAAAACCAATTTTAAAGCAGTTTCGACACAGTTTTAGTGTTGATGCAGCTGCATGTATAAACTGTAAAGTCTTATTTTTACCGTTCAACAACAGTATCAACAGGTGTGACAAAAATTCTATCTATTTTTTCACAACTCATCTTGAACTGATTAATGGTTCAGACCAGAGCTGTTTTGTGGAGGATAATCATTTTATTTATGCAAATCAATTTTTTTGTATTATTTCTGATTCTGGGTTGGGTTTGAAAATAAATAAAAATAAAATGGTGATGGTGTTTCAGTGAGAACATGTCTGTATGAGGTACCTGACTGAATATTATGCACATCAAGAGTAAAAAGATGAATAAAACCCAAATGACTGAATGTTCTTTTTTGAAGTGTTTCATTTGACGAAAATCACTTCGACTTCTTTTGAGTTGAGAACAAATATTTAGGTTACGGGAAAATCCATTTTCTGTTGAATTTTTTAAAAAGCAAAATTGTTTCAAGCAGACTCACTTTTCACTCAGTGATTGTAGTTTTGTTGAGAAAGTGGTTGTGATGAACTATGGCTGAATAAATTGCATGTAGTTTTCCAGAACCACCATCTGAAAGTGCAGCATCTGGAATAAAGTGAAGTGCCTCACAGGAACAAAAGAGAAAGTACAGTTTCTTACCCTGAGCAGAATTAGCCTCTAAGAGAACAAACTGTGGGCGGCGCTTGTGGTGATAAAGAATGAAAAACTACACATGAATCAACAGTTATTGTGGGAACAGGATTTGTAAGAAGCTAAATTGCTTTCTGATTTAATAGAACTTGAAGTCAGAAAGCAGAAAGTTCTCAAACAAAACTAAGAGAGAAAATACATTTGTTTTATTTCGGTTGTTTATTTAGCAAATAGACCATCCGGGCCCGCACTCCATACTAGTTGGTGATGAGAATAAACCAAAACAGTGTTTGCCAACCGCCATTAAACAAACAAACCAACAAAACAAGTTAAAAAACACCGTTCAATAAAGTTCTATAACCATTTCACCCTGGTTAAATACCAAATAAATCATTAAAGCTCCACATTAATATGTCAGTGATGACCATCAGTGTAAATGAATTTCTGTCCACAGTTATGTACTCATTTTATAACAAAAAACAAAACAAAAAAGAGATGAAGATGAGATGTAATTTGCTGACTAATAAAACACACTGACGGCAAAAGATGTAAGAGAACAGGAAAGTGGTGAAACGTGACCACAAAGAGATGTAAACTGCTTAAACCAAAACACAAATCATCCATAAAGAAACACAAAAATGACCCCAGCGTTTTATTGAATGACTTCACTTGTTTTATCTGTGCAGAAGATGTCATGAGGAGCCACTTCTAACCCACCAACACCCACAAGAAAGAAGTTGCATAATTTGTGGTTGAGGGGGGGTGACTTTTCCATTTCTCTGCCCAGAGCCCTGTTTTCCCCCTCTCCGCCCATGGCCTAAGCTCCGCCTTGCACTTATTAACAATAACCACTATCACCTGTGTTCATCCGAGCAACATGAAGTAAACACTGTGACTTTTCAGTTTCCAGCGCCACAATATCTCATTCTTATCCTGTCGTAGTTCAGTCTGAAGGATGCTGGCGCACACAGGTCCAGTGGTGAGTCACATTTCTTTAACATCTGCTTTTCTGCCTCTAATGAGAAATGATTGTGTGCTGTTTTCCACCAGAGTTCTCAAATCTATCCAGTGACCGTGGAGTTCTGCGCCTAAAAAAACAAATAATTAATGTTTTTTGTTTCTTATAAGGTTTTATAGTTTAAAATGTACTTAACAAAACACTAATTTACCTTAATAACCTGTTATATGAAGTGATTAATGAGAATGAGTGGGATAATCTATATTTACTAGCAATTATCTGCAGACAGAAATGCAGCTTAATGGACTCTGTTGGCTCAGTAACCAAATCTAATTAGCCCTTTAAAAAAAAAAATCAAAGTTTATAGCCACGAAAGCAGAGATGCATTTCAAGACATTGTTAGTTTTATTGAATGAGCCAACTACTGATCTGCAATATTTTAATGTTCATACAGTATCAATATTAACCAATAAGTGACTTGTTGAATATTTCTGGTCAAGGCTAATTTTGTCTATTAGATAATTTTAGTTTTTTTATTTGTCTAAAAGTCATCAAATATGGGAATGTTTTTTGTGCTATTTTCTTTACTTTTATGGAGTATGAATTTAGTTGACTTCCATGTTTGTTTAGTTTTTTACTTTACTTTTTCAGTCAAATTTGACAAAATACTAATGCCCGTTATTAATAAATCATCTGCAGGCGAAACTGTACCTGTCCATCATTGATGATGTCATTGAGAACATGAAGGAGCTCTTCCAGGATGAAGGGCTTGAAGACAGAGTCCTGGACGAGCTGAGACAGGTGAGTGGTTTGGTTCTAACGGTTACAAAAGCCTGGAGTTGATCAATTTTCCAACAAAATTGACACCACACAGGAGAGAGACACTTCTGTCTTTTCAGCAGCTTTGGGAGTCAAAGCTGATTCAGTCGAAAGCAATGGAGGACTTGAGGAACAACGACACAAACTCCTCCAACTTTGTGCTCCAGCTTCCACCAAACTATAAACGGACAGATCAGGAAGCTGCAGGTAAGCGGCACAAAAACAGGAAATACTCTGAACACATGCAGCTGAAGCTAAACATAACTGTGTTGGAAAAGGACAGATGCAACAAATGGCATTTATATTTGCTGTGTTTTTAAATCATTTTTCCAAATTGATTTGAATGCTCTTTTGTTTCACCTGTTTTTTTATTTATTGTCTTTCCCTCAGCCTCGATTGCGGTCCCTGCGAATCAGAACGTCAACAGCTTAACAACCAAGGCAAGTGTCCAGATTTCCAGCATTTCATTGCTCGCCACGTTGGAGATTTTAGGTCCTGAACCCAAATTTTAAATCATACAAATGTTTGTATTAAGTTTTATGATGTTCTGTAATTTTGTTTTTATTTTAGAACCGTGCGGATGCACTTACTACTTTTTCCCTCCCTGCTTCGTTGGCGTATCCCGTGCAGATACCAGCTGGAGTCACTCTTCAAACAGCTTCAGGTTCTCATCCTTGATTTTGATTACCTCTGTGTTTTTACTTTATGATCTTGTAGAAACATTTCACTCTTCTGTTTTCCCCTAAGGTCAGCTGTACAAAGTCAATGTTCCTGTTGTGGTGACCCAAGCCCCGGGAGGGCTGCAGCCTGCATCCCATCCCACCCAGAGAGCTGCTGAGCCCAGAGATGCGTCTGCCTCTCAGCCTGCAGCAGCTCCGTCAGAACCCTCCTCCTTTCCTGCTTCTCGTCTACCTCAGACTCAGGAGAGCAGCTTTTTCCAGTGCACTTCTGGACCTGAGGATCCACTAGGGGACGAGCCACCTCCTCAACCTGAGCATGTGAACATCGGTATGACTGCTTCCCCCGTCACTCAGTTTTTAAACTTTCAGATCAGTGCAGAGGAGGCTCTGACTCGGACGGCGCAGAGCAGAGACATTGATGATATCCTGAAAGAAGTAATCGGGGAGGAAACAGAGAAAGCTGGTAGGGCGAGGACTTTATCTGCTGGGAACACACACCATCAAGCTGGAGCTGATCTGGGGGTAAATCAAAAAAATAAATGGGCTGAATTATCAATCTTGTATCATCTTTAAGAATTGAAAGTCTGAATCTATTGCTGAAGTCTTTTTCAGGTGTTCACTTTAGACTGAATCTACCTTTTTAGTTTGTTGCACATAACCCTCACATAAGTAAGTTCTTTTTGCATTTCTTGTTAAGCTGGACTTGGACTACGGCTACCGTGAACTGTCAGAAATTGTTCAACTGGATGGTCCTGCAGACAATTCTGACCCTGAGGAGGAAGCGGTTCCTTTGGAAGAGAACGACTTCCTGGGTTTAATCAATGCAGAGGCCATAAAATCTCTGCAGGAAGAGAATGGAAGCAGCGACGGCATCAGCATCTCCTCCAGCAGTGATGACGATGAGGGACCAGATCTCGCAGATTTACAAGAAGAGGTAAGAGTGTGGTGGAGCACACACACACACACACACACACACACACACACACACACACACACACACACACACTTTTGTTCAATGTCCTTAATGGGACTTTACATAGACTGCCATTCATTTACTGGTCATTTCTACAGCCTGACCCCTAAACCTAAACACCCCAATACATGTTTTCTTGTTTTAGTTGACATAAATAAAATTAATTTCCCCCACAAATGGCACATTGTGACTTGTTTACTTTGTATGTTTTTTATTTATTTTTATTTTATTTACTAGGACCCTCTGAATTCTGGTGATGATGTAGTTGAGCAGGACACTCCAGATCTCTTTGACACTGAGAATGTCATCGTTTGCCAATATGACAAAGTAAGAATGTCTGTCTGTCTTTTTATGGACTGTTGCCTAGTTGTTAAAAAAAAAACATTGTGTGAAGATCTTTTAAATTTTCCACTTTTAATTTTTAATTGCAGATTCATCGCAGCAAAAATCGCTGGAAGTTTCATCTGAAAGACGGGGTGATGTGTTACAGCGGCAGAGACTACGTCTTCTCTAAAGCTGTAGGAGAAGCTGAGTGGTAATGAGAAACAAAACGGCTTGAACAGATGTGATCATATTCAGAAAGTGAAATAAAAACATGATAAATCTAGACATTTAGGTTGCAGAAAGTTCAAAAATGTCAAAGAAAGTCATTGATAAACTATATTTTTAGTGATTATGTAGTTATCAAGGCAAGACAGAATTAGTTATGTTAAATGCAAATTGGTTTACTCCAGTTTACTGAGAGAAACGAGGTGGATTTCATTTTTAATGTTTGTAAATGCCTTGTCATCCTTTTTTAAATTTTTTTAAATTTTTTTTCAATACAATGAGCTGTATTTCACGTTGCTTACAGTCTTGATTAGTTATGTCATCTGCTAAACTGAATTAGAAAACTGTTTGAATAAATCAAATATAAAAAGAAATAGCTGAGCAGGATGATTTGGTATCTCAGAAGGAAGCAAGAAACTACGGAAACAGTGATGTAAAGAATTTAATGAAGTTATTGTTAAAGCTTTGGTAGCTATCCACAACAGGTATTTCTCAGCTGCAGAACAAACTGAATATTGTTGGAACGGGAGGATGAAAACAGACTGGTAGTAGCTGATACTTATCCCTAACACATTCATTTCTGCTGTCTGTTAGTTTTATTAAAAACCTGTTCAGTGGTTTGGCATTTTACTTTCAGAAAATCTAAAGCTGTGCATCAACTTATCAAGTCAATAAAATTCAATCTGATCATTTAGTAGCTTTTTGAATGCGTGTGTGGCCTGAAACAACACTGAACAAATGTCCACATTCTTTAAAATATTCTTTATTGTTCATTGAGAAATTTAGTTACATCTTGTATTTGACTCCTGATTAAACAAAGCTGCTGCTTAAATAAAACTTCAAACGTCTCCTGCAGAACAAGAACAAATCAAGACTGCCACTATAAAAATAATTTCCTAGCTAAATAAAAAATATTTAATCAATTACTTTACTGTACACAAGTTTGGACATTTCTATCAAGGACATAATATTTACAGAAGTTAAAATCTTTTTAAAAACTAATTTACAAGAGTGCTTCTTTTAATGGCTTGTTTATAATGATCATACAGTGATCTGCTTTAAAAAAAAACCCAAAACTCATTGAAATGGTAAGACCAGTCTGCGAAAAGTAAGGAATAAAATCAACACAAGTTTTGTAAGCTTGGTCAATAATTTTTGCAAGAACACTTTACCATGTTTTAACATTTCCACATTAACTCAACTATGACAAATGTCTACAGTGACTGAAAATAAGTCAACAATGGCAACGTCTGGGAAAGATGTATATGAGGCTGAGAAGTCTGCCAGTTTGATGAACATCTTTATGCTTGAGTAAAGCATGTCAATAAAGGTGCTTTGTTTCCATAGAGTCCATACACACGTTTCTGAAACGTGCATATCACGATATCTCAAAATGCTCAGATTTATTTATTTACGTTTGATTTTATACTTTCCAATGACTACTTTTTCTTTTTTTCCCCCGTTGTTGGCTCCTGAAATCTGCTCCTTTTGTACTGAACACAATCAGAAACGTGGCTTCAGGTTCCACTTGACAAAATTCTCAGTTTGCAAACTAAACTGGCTGATCTTGTACGTACAATGCAAAACACTGAAACACTCTCTACCTCAACTTAATTTTGAAGTGCTTCAATTACAAGTGAGTAAATGCTGCTTTTAATTTACAAACTTGCATGCCGACAGTCATGTTGTTCCCTTATTTAGAAAGCAGCCCTTCATCTTAATGTGGTAAGCGTAAAAGCTGAGTGAGGGAGTTTTCCTGTCATCTGCTTTGTTGGAGCAGGTCTGCTGTGATGCCAGAGTCTGTGATCGATAGAAATCTGAGCCGGCGTAGTGGCAGCGACTCAGTAGCCGGCACACATCCTTCCTGAAAGCCCTGGTGAAGATGGTGTACAGGAAAGGGTTGCAGAGGGAGTTGATGGGATAGAAAAGGATGAGCAGGATTTTAGAGTGCGATACGGTTATGAGGGGCATACGCAGGGAGGCAGAGATGGCGAAAAAGGAGATCGGTGCCATGCACAGGAAGTCTGTGAAGATGAGCACCGCCATGCGTTTGGCAATCTTTGTGTCTCCGTGGCGGGTGGCGTGCTCGGGTTTGTGAACGCTCAGATACATGCATATGTAACAGTAGCACACTACCAGGAAAGCCACAACGTTGATGATGAGCACTGCCACCACGTAAACCTGGGAGCCCAGAATGTCGATGTCCATGGGCAGGCAGATGCTCACTTTGCTGTAACTGCTGACTCCCACTAGAGGGAGCAAGGCAACCAGCAGAGAGAAGCCCCAGCCTGCCCCCATCATGGCTGCCACGTGATGCATCCGCAGCCTCTTGTTGACATACATGGCATTGGTGATGGTGTGCCAGCGTTCAAGGCTAATGACCGTTAGTGTGTACACTGACAGCTCGCTGGCAAACACTGTCAGAAACCCTGCAGTGCTGCACCCAGGCCCTGTCTGCCAGTAGGTAGCGTGGTTGTAGTATTCATGCCGGGAGTGGTAGTCCATAAAGGCAATCAGCATCAGGTAGAGCCCCATGCACAGGTCTGCGAAGGCCAGGTTGCACATGAGGAACCTCGAGATGCTCAGCTTGCGGTGGCTAAGGAGTAGGATGATGAGAACGGCCAGGTTTCCAAAAACGGCAAAAACTGTAATGATCCAGGTGAGGCAACGCAGGAAGGAGAAGCCCAGCAGGTCCTCACAGGGGTTGAAAGCATCTGGCTTTGGGGTGCATGTGACAAAGGGTTTGTTGAGGCAGTCAAATTCCAGGTCTGAATACTGAAAGTTGACGTCGTTAGCAAGGCTCATGCCATCATTAGTGGGCTCTCTGGGGAAATATATACAAATTGAACTTGTAATAAATGCAAGAAAAACCTGGTCACTAAAATTGTGTTTTCCACACTGTTAATAGCTCATCTTATCCAAAACACATCAAGCTGATCAGACTTGAAGAAATAAAATGGACAAAATAAATGCTGCTTGTGAGCAGCTCAGCAATCTATTTTTGAAATCGCTTCCAGTATCACACTAGGTGCTAATCTTATACACTTTTTAGAATTATTTCAACTATCTCCAAGTTTTTCTTTAAATTCTCATTTATTCTGGATTTAGTTCTCATCCCCACCCTCCCAATAAGAAACAATACATATGCTTTAATGATCTACAAAAAATTTTTTAGTGACTTACATTCCTGTTCCACTCAGATCACAAAACTTTGTTTTGTTTTTGGAGGCACTTTCCCTTTAAATAAATAAGAGAAAAAAAGTTAATACACTGGAAGTCAATAAGCGTGACCGCTAATAAGCAGCCTGCTGACGCTCTGTACTTATTGGGCAGAGCTCTGCTAGTTTATGCAGACTTGAATGGATCTGTTTTGTCCTGGGGTGCCGGTCGGATACCTTTGTTTCCGACGCCATGTGTTGAAGGCGCAGCAGTGGCTGGGATACGTCAGCTCGGCCTCCAGCAGCTCGGCAAGGTTTTCTAACGGAGGGAGGCTTTTGAGAGAGAATGCAGAGCTGGCTTTCAGAGATCGGACCTGGTTCAGGCCTTTAGGTGGGAGGGAAATCAGAGTTGTGGAAGAAACGTCCCTGAATCACACAAACGCAAAACTTAGAGATCATACCCTCATAAACCATTCAATATATTTATTGTTCATGTCTTTTAAATTCTCCCAAAGGGTTACAAAACCAGTTCATCACGGGGAGAGTAGGTGAAATATTTTTTCTAGCCATTTCAAAAGCTTTTCTGTTGTTCAGAGTTTTAGATAATGACTTCATGCCAGGAAAAAAATATATATATATACACTTTAAGTGCTCAATAAATACATTTTTGCTTAAAGCAAAGCCACGTGAAACCAAAATTTGTTCTTTTATTACTACACACTAACAAAGGTAGAAATGCCTGAGCTGGACCCCACACATGCAAAGAGTTGAACATTTCAAGCATTCACAGGCAAGATAAGAGCAGATCTCACATCAGAGACCTTGTGATCAGTGTGTGTGTAACAAACTTTATTTTCTCCTTAATCAGCATTTAGCGGTTTTGTTTTTTTTTGTGTGATTGTTTACACAGACAGGCTGTCACCCCAATAAGAACATAATGAAATTTAAACTTGCTTCTTGACCCAGTTCTGATCTAATTACCTTTAACGAGGTTGATTGAACTTAATGAACTGATCAGTGTTAAAAGAGAAATGCATTTTTTTTATTGCTGCAGTATTCTATAACATATATAGCATAACACCATATAATTTACTAATTCTTCTAATTCAAATTGCCATTCAAATTGTTCTTGAACAACTGAAGATTACTATAGATTATATTCTAAAAAGCAAACAGTACATCAAATACTTTCAAATGGTATGTGCAATATCCTGGACCAGCAGCACAGTGTTTAGCTGTTTAGTCCTTAAAGGTTAAAATGTTTACTTTGTGGTCATACTAGTTTCAATGCATTAAGATTGTTGTGGAAAGCTGCAGCAGCAGCATGCAATGTCACATGCTGCACAAAACATACAGTTTTAACACATGACAAATACATCAGTGTAAATGAGCTTATTGGGCTTCATCTTGAACATGCCAGTTTTGTCGTGGGAGTTACTTTCACAAATAAACAGTTTATTAGGTCTTTATCTCCTCAGGTATTGAGAGAGCCTGATTATAGTGCTTGCTCTTGCAGCCAACAACAAAACATCTGCCGTGCTTTGCTTGTGGCGAGAGTTCAAGTCAGCAGAAGCGTTTCAAATAGTGGCAGATGTGAGAGCAGCTGTTAAGCCTGAACAAATTTCTGAAAGGGAGACAAACTCTTCCCTGTGCAGACTTTCCTCCTTGGAACTCTGCTGCACCAAAGGTTCTAGCACACAGAGGAAGCTGGAAACGACAAATTTTAGTAGTTAAAAAAAAAAAAAATTTTGTGACTTACAGATAATTTGGACCTGTGGCTCCTTCAAAAGCATCTTGATGGATGTGACTGAGATACCTGTTGTGTCGCAAAATTCTGAAAAACACACGTAGGAACAAAAAAGTTACAAATATAACCTCAAGCTCAAACTGTAGTTTTCTGCTTAGCACACAGTTTGAAAGAAAACTGGAGATGACACAATAATGGCCAACGCTGCCCCTAAGGATTATTCATCTACTTTTTGTTCTCTGAAGTTGACACTGAGGAGGATAAGCATTATTTTTAGACTGCAGGGTGTCTGTACACATCTCATCCTCATCAACACTCAACATTATGGGGCAAGGCAGAAAAACAACGGGACATCCAATCTTTTGTTTAGTCTTATATAAGCGTTGTTTACTGGTACATTCAGTTTTATGATTAAAACAAGAAACGCCAGATCTTCACTACGAGGACACACTGTATCGCTCATTTACAATACATAGTCTGAGGTAAATTTTTAATGGTCAGCTTACAGAGTGTTTAGCTTGGTCCCGTTGAATGCATGAGACTTGATTTCCTTGAAGCCGTTTCTAACCAGGTTCCTGTCGAGGACACAGTGGTTATAAATTCTTGTTTTCTGTCAAAAACATCTATGGTCAAGGTTAATGAGCTGAACATTTAACTGGAGAAACGCTGAGGGCTAAATTAAGTTGCTGTAGAAGCCAAAACAGAGTGGTTAAAGCTAAAGGCAGGACACCAGCTAAAAGCAAAACAAGGCAAATGCAAATAGAGCTGAAAGCTAACTGAGCAAAGCTTTAGCTAAAATCTACAAGTAAATAAAGTATAAAAGTTAGAAAAAACAAGTCATGTCACCCAACTTCCGAATGAGCGAAATGTTTGTTCTGTATCAATGGCTATAACAGCACAAATTACGCAGAACTCTAAAAAAAAATTACAATATAACAAAACAGTAGAGTAAATAATTAGTCAGCATTCAAACATTTACATAAAATCCATCAATAAATAGATCTAACTAATGGGGACAAATTGTTGCTGTTGGCTCAGACCATTTGGTAACAAAGACTTTCCATCTTCACTCACATGTCGATGTACTCCTTAGTGATTCCCTGGAAGGAGTTGGCAGGGATAATGTCGATCATCATGTTGTCTGCCATTTCTCTGCAGGCGGAGGAGATAACATCGATTTGGCCTGTTCAGTTTTATTTTCAGGCAGACAAAATTATGTGTATTTATACAAATCAGAGCAGCACAGTCGGACAGAGTATCAGTCAGGGCTGATGACAATGTGACACTGATAGAATAAACCCTGAGTAAACAGCCATGGTGAGGATGGAGGTGCAAGCATGCTTGCAGCTTTGGAACAGGCATGTGGACAATAAAGCAGCAGCAGAGATGTTTCCTATAAATGGAATCACTTACAGAATAATATTTGGTGCCAAGGTGGAGATGCTTGTGAAATCTGGGAAGTGAACGATGCCTGTGTTGGAGATGCTCCTGTAAAGGTGAGTCCCAGAGGCAGGTGATTATAAGGAGAAAACTTAAAACTGTTCATAAATCAACAAAGAAATGAATGTCACAGTGCAGAAATCAGTTAAAAAGTGCAGCACATATGCTGTAAATAAACTAAGGATTATCTCCAAACTGGCACTTATATTCTTAATAGTCTCCTATTAATGTGTTCATTAATATGTTTAAGAGCTTAAGTTTTTGGAACTGATAGTCTTGCAATGTGGGTGTATAATCTGACATTGTATCTGTAAAGATAAAAAGCTAAATATGCCTTGACACATTTTTGTTATACATAAGACCTAACTAGATAAACTGAAAAAGACAAAATATAGTGAACTAAGCAGCAGTGCCCACGTGCACACAGCTGTTTGAACAAATCATGCAAGAAAAATGTACTTTTAAAAGAAATCCTAAACATTCTTTAAAAATAGGATTAAACTTGTGTTAATAGTTTTTGTGCCATTTTGATCAAGTAAAGAACACTAGTTTGATTCATGTTTTCAATGTTAAAAAATAAAAACCTGAAACCTTGTGACAATGCTTTTTTTCCTCTAAATCATTCATTTTATTGTCTACCTTTTGGTATTTTTTTAATTTTTTTTTTACATTTTTATCGCAAAGACTTTTATTGACTTCTATTTTAACTGAAACAAGTGAACTGAAACAAAACCAAGGTCCTTACATGTATTCAAGCCTGGGCAGGTCGGTGAAGGCACCCTTTTCAATAACTCTCAGACTGTTGATATTCTGTACTGAACTACAGGAAGAAGAATGAGGCAACACATCAGTAAACATGTTAACAATCACAAAAAAAACATTCACGTATCTTCCCTCCATGTCAAAAGACTAAAACACGCTGCTGCTTATTTTTTATATAGGAATGAATGACATACATCGGTCACTTGGCTTGAGGTAATTCTTGGCATTGTATGTTGCAGCTATTGGATACAGGTGATGACTAGAGTTGTACTTCTCCAAAAAGCTTTATTTTCTTGTTTTGAAGCTTAATACTCAAAACAGGCTCCTCTGTGTGTTTGCTGTAGGAGTCAAAGTTATGTTCTGTTCAGGAATAGAATAAAATATTTATATCTATTTCCCGACACACAGGTTCACGAGTTTATTGGCTTCTCATAAGTACTATGAAAGATGAATTGTTTAGATGAAACATGCATTGTTATCTTGTGGTGATGTATATAAAGTTTCAGCGGACGGGCACTATAGAATGTGACTTAAAGACGAAGAGAAAAAAAAGAAAAGTCACTTAGCTTACATTTGTGCCAGACTGTGGAGGGAAAGGAAGGCTTGTCTCTGGATGTGTGTGATGCAGTCACTCTGGGAGATCTCTCTGGGGGGTGGGGGGGGATCAAACAGTTAAAGAAATGCTAAACTAAACTTAAGTTAAAGACCTGGCACTCCTTGAAAGAACATATCACTTCTCATGCAAGCATTTTAAATTAAGATCATTTTATGATGAGAAGAAAGGGCGTTCTAACTCAATAATATTCATCTTGTGGTTCACAGGATATTTTACTAACAATGCAGACAAATGAACAAATGCATAAACATTATGGCCTTTCGGCTTCAACGGCGGGCGATAACAAGGCTTTGGGTTGTGTAGACAAAAATAGGACAAAGTTGATTGATACAGGCCTGGAAAACACAAGGGGGAAATCAAATTACCAAACACCACCATCAACAATTCATACTTTCTAGGCCACTACACACACACACACACACACACACACACACACACACACACACACACACACACACACACACACACACACACACA